>VYXC01012235.1:168807-192848 GCA_013397175.1 Platysteira castanea | reverse complement strand
ACTGGGGGACCAGGTCTGAGCTGCGAGAGGGGCTTTGCCCCCGAGCCAGACCAGCCCGGGGGTGCTGCTGCAGCGGGAGGGCTCTGTCCCAGCCCGGCTCTGCCTGGCAAACGCTGCTCCACGCACAGGTGCTGATCCGACCGTGGGGCTGGGGGCTGAATCCCCCTGATCCCACCCTGATNTGCAGCCTGCCTTTGGCCAGGCCATGCACAGATTTATTTTACTGCTCTGGCTACCCAGAGCCAATGGCCCTAATCCCATCCCTGCTGGAGGGAGATCTTAGAACTCACAAAACCTGACCTAAAACGTTCTTTTCTCCCTCATCCCTGCTCTGCAGTATTGTAAGATGTGTTGAAAAGCCAGATAAGCCAGGGAGAGGCTCAGGAGGGGGGCCTGGGGTGCTGGGAATGGCTGAGCCCCGAAATGGTTTTACTGGGAAACAGGCTTTTCCCACACTGAGCAGGGCAGGGGGGAATTTTCCACCGCCAAACCCCGTTTATCAGCCACCCTAAATCGTCTGGCTGTGAGCTGGGGATGGCATTTTCCCTGCTTCTCTAGATCCTGGTAGATATAAAGGTTTAAAGCAGCATCCCGGGAACGCTGCCTGGTCCCCTACAGCGGGAAGAAAAACAAATGTATAAATGCAGAGCTTCCCGAGAAAAATCAATCCCAACCCTCCATCCAGCTGCTGGAGCCTCCACAAAGCCACCTGGATGTGGGTTCATGCCCTTGCCGTGAGCCTTTTAATTAGGAGCCAGCGCTAATCAAGGCAGGAGAGTTCCCTGGACGGGGCTTTGCAGGGCAGTGCCTGATCCCGGCTCCTGGCACTGCTGCGGGGACCTGGGAAACCTGGATTCACTCCCGGCTTGCAGCGAGGTCTCGAGCAAGCAGGCTCGTGCCTCAGTTTCCCCATCTGGGTGCTCTACCCCGGGGAATGCTGAGCTGCCGGGAGAATGTCCTTAAAAAAAAAAAGAAAGAAAGAAAAAAAAAGAAAAAGAAATTAAGGAGGTGTTTGTGTATTCTGCAAAAAGCAGCTCTGGGAGTCAGCCGAGGACAGTCCCAGCTAACTGGGAGGGGAGAGCTGGGGTTTATTTGCCTGTTGCGGCCCCGGGGTGCCGGGCTGGCAGCGGGCTGCGGGCGCGGCGAGCGGCTGGCAGTGCCCGCAGCCCCGGAGCCCCTTCTGCTGGACCTCGGTGTCCTCTCCTCGGCGAGACCATGGCAGGGAGGAGGAGAAACACCAGTGCGGCAGCAAGGTCACCCCTCCGTCAGCTGTCCCCCAGCCCCTCGGTGGGCACAGCTGGCTCCGTCCCAGCCCGTGTCGGTGCCACGCGTGGAGCTTGGCACGGCAGAGAACGCAGCGCTCCTCCCAGCCAGCTGGGGACCAGGGAAAACCTTGTTTTCCTGCTTTTACACTGGGAAAAGGGCACCTCGGAGAGGTGCGACGCAGCCCCAAGGACCCGCCTGCTGCCTCCAGCTGCTCCTTCTCCACCCCTGGAGTGGGGACCTGCTGTCCCCCACCAAGCTGGTGCTGCTCCAGGGCTGAGACCCCACCGTTACCTCCCCCATCCCTTTTTCTTTTAGCTGATTCATGGAATTTCTGCTCCGGCAGCACCGTGTTGCTTTAAGCTGTTTACTCGAGTTCAGGAGGCGACAGCTCACAGGGTATTTTTAGCTCTCCGGGTAGCGGAGCGGGATTAAAATGCAGTCAGTGTTACAGACGCTGGGGCTGAATCAGTATTCCTGCACAAGCGTCTCCGTGCCAGCGTTTTCCATTGAGTGTCTGAAAAACCCAAGTTTCCATGGAGACCCAGCTCCAGGGCAACCCGTTTTCCTTGCAAAAATAAGAATAATTTAAAAAAAAAAAAAAAAAAAAAAAAGAAAGAAATAAAAAGGCAGCAGGTAGGGAGCGGGCACAGGGTTTGGCCATGGGATGGCTCCAGGGGGAGCGGGGTGGCTGTAAATCCCAATTCCCGTCCTGCTGGGTGGTGGGGTGGAAGCAGAGGCGTGGGTGTGGGTGTGAAATGCTGGTGAAGGTGGTTGGGTGTGGGTGCTCGAGCCAGCCCGTGCCCCTCGGGTGGGGTTTGGGGGCTGCGGGTGCTTCCTGAGGGGAGGGTTCGGTGCTTTGCTGTGGAGAAAGGGGCAATGCCAAGGTTGGTTTGGAAGGGTGGGAACAGGAATTGTCGCCCCATCTCCAGGAGCTGAATGAGTTAAATCAGAAGAGTCTCTTACCCTCGATGGAGCCGTGTCCTCTTCTGTCTCAAGGCATCTCCGAAAGGGCTTCTCCAGGGCCAGGTTTGTCTCCAGTCCCATGTGCAGGAGCAGAAACGCCCTCGGAGGACTCGAGGGTGAAGGTGGTGGCTCAGGGTCACACCACAGGAGTGTCTTGTCTTGTCTTGGTTTGCTCGTTGGCCAACATAGAGACCTCAACCACCAGACTCCCATGGAGAAGAGACCGAAACCTTGGGTTCTCCGTTATTTTCTAGCTTGGCAAATTTCCCCCATTTTTTCCCCACTCCTGCTGCATCTTCCTTGGAAATTTGGAGGAAAAAAAGAGAAAACTCTTAATTCTTGCAGGGCTTTTCTCCAGTTTCCCCTGCCCGTGCCCAGCGCTGTGGTCAGGACTCACCCCAGCTGGAGCAAAGTGGGGCAGCGGGAGAAACCAGTGCTCCCAGTGCAGCACTGGGGAAGGTTTGGCAAGCAGGACCCAGGAATGAGACACTTGTTTGGTTCTCCCAGTAACCACAGGATGAGCGGCCTGGGGACCCAGCCGGGGGCACCCTTGGAGGCCCTCCTTGGAGGGGATGTGGATGCTGAGCCCTGGGTTCAGCTGATCTCTGCTCAGGAGGCTCCAGCAGTGGGGTCCTGCCTGGGGTGTGACTTTCCCACACAAATCACGTCCTTGACCCCGCTGAGATCCGAGCTGGACCCGCGGCCTTCCCCGCCAGTTGTTTTCCCCCTGCTACGGTGGGATTTTTCCATGTGGTGACCCAGCGTGTGGACACCTCGCAAACCCACCCTGGAGCCACTTGCAGCCACCCCTGGGGAGGCTGAAAAGCACGATGAGATCAAGGACAAAGCAGGGCCAGCTCTCGGGCAGCCCCAGCACTGCCTCCCTGCACGGGAGCGCTGCGTCTGCAGGGACAGCCCATGGGTGACGTGTAAATGGTGCAGCTGCTGGGCAGGGAGGGACCCTCTCTGCGGGGACGAGCTGCTTCTGGGAGCAGAAGGCTCCCCAGATCCCAACCTCCTGGTGAGATCTCTGTCCTGGAGCCGGCTGTGAGAGCAGGCAGGATTCATGGGGAGGTGGGAGGCTGCGGACAGACACGAGCCACCAACCCCCGGTGCACTCAGGCGCTTCAAGGCCACGTTCTCCACAGCACAGTTCATTATTTTGATTTTTCAAACCGGTCATGAGCAGCCACGGTTGAACAAATTGCTCCATTTTCAAAGCAGAGTTTGTGCTTCGCCATCCGTTACCTGGGGGAAAATCCTGAAATCCCATCTGCAGAGAAGCTTCCTCGCTCTCCCAGAGGTGTTTTCATTAAAAGAGCAACGGGTGTTCAACGCCCCGCGTCCTCCGAGCCAAATCCAACTCCCAAACTGGTACCAAACCAAACGGTTTTTGCTGCAGCTCCTCTCAGCCTGATTGATTAATATTTCTGCCCAAGCAAAGAAAACGTCCTGTGAAGAGGCTCCTTTTGATCTAAAAACTGTTGTCGTTGGCTCTTTTTAATTGAGAACCACTTCCACCGGCATTAATAGCTGCTCCCCCAGCCCTGCCCTGCGCTCAGCATGCCTGAAACAGCTCCTACCCAACGGATTATTTTCCAGGATTGGAAACAGCTGACACGATGGGATTTCATCTCCATTCACGGGAAATTTAGGCAGACTTGTTCCTATTCAGGCCGTGCTCAGAAAATGGGCTGTTTTCCTTGTTCTTGGTAATAAAAGAGGAAAATGTCATTTTTCTGCCCAGCTCCCTGCTTTTTGCAGTCTTGGAAACCGTGCCGTTCCCCATGGAGTCAGGGGGGTGCTCCCAGAGGCACTTTGGGCTGGAGGGCCGTGGTTCAGCTCTCGGATCGTGGATTTGGCCAAGGTTTGGCACAGGTTAGGAGAGGGCCAGCCCTCCCTGTGCTGCCAGGGTGGACACTCCTCTGAGAGCTCCAATCACCAGGGAATGGTGTCACCATGGCAGGAGTGTCCCAGGGAGTGCCCTTGTCCCTGGATTGGGGACCACATGCCAAGGGCATTCTCTTAACGCTGCCAGAAGCTCGCTGGTGACCAGGGACTGATGTCGTGTGTCTGAGGCTGCATGGAACACATGCAAATGAATTCCCTCTTATCCCTGCTCAGGCTGCTCCATTGGTTTTGCCTTTGGTTTTTCCCAGTGTGAGCAAGTCCCCAGCTTCGCTTCCTGCTCCCAGAAAATGGTGTTTGGGGAACAGCCTGCAGGAAAAACAACCAGCCAACCAACCAACCCCCCAAACCAAACTGCAGCGCTTCAGATATCCACTGACTTTATTTTGGTCACCTGGCTGAACTCTCCGTGGCAGCCTGCAGCTCTTCCTGGAGAAAGGAGGATTTCTGCAGCTTCATTCAGAGGTTGGACTCAGTGTCCCCAGAGGCGCTTTCCAGCCTGGATGATTCTGTGCTTCCCAGCAGTGCTGGGAAGCAGCGATGGCCAGGCAGGGGTGGGCAGAGGTTTGTGACAAACCCGATGTGTTTAAGCCCTGGTGGGAAGCATTTTGCAGCAGAGCCTGGAGTCCCCCTTGAGCGTGGAGGGTGCAGGAGGCTTGGCCAGGGGAAGAGGGGAGAAGCCCAAGGAGCTCCTTTCAGTATGGACCATGGAATGGCTGGGGTTGGAGGGCACCTTAAAGCTCATCCAGTGCCACCCCTGCCATGGGCAGGGACACCCTCCACTAGCCCAGGCTGCTCCAAGCCCTGCCCAGCCTGGCCTCGGACACTCCCAGGGATGGATGGCTGCCTCCAGCTGGAGGAGACACCATCTCCTCCCAGGCTGCCAGCAAAGGGAGGGTCAGTGGTGTCCGAGCAGCTCTGCCAGGCTGTGGCAGCCCCTCGCAGGGTCAGCCCAGCATGGTCCCCTTTGAACGCGTTTCTGCTTTCCCTGCAAACCCCCTGGCCCCTCCAGGGCACCCCAACCCCCTCCAGCCTCTGCTTTGCATTTGTAGCTGCCACTTGCAGCTCTCTTGTTGTTTTCTGCTGCTCATTTTAAAAAGGCAGCTGACACCATCTCACTGTTCATGGAAGGAAACTATTTAGGGACACAACCAGTGCGTTTTGGAAAACTTACCATAACGGGAGAGCTGCGGTCCCTTCCAGCCGTGCGGCCTCCCTGCTCCCTGCCAGCCAGCTCTGCTCAACGGGACACTTTTAATGGGATGTTAACAACTCCAAAAAATACCACAGAGCAATTTCGGAGCAGAATAACTGGGAGTCAGCTGCAGCTGGGGGCTCTTCGTGCTTCCCGAGTGTTGTCCCTCTGAGAGAAGGACGTCACATTCCCGTCACTGGTTTAAGTGCCCTTGGAGCCAGTCGGGTCTGTTGAAAGCCAGAGCGAGCTGAGGAGCTTGGCAGGGCTGGGATTTGTGTGGAGAAATGGCCTTTTGAGAGGCTGGGGCTCTCAGCTCATCTGGAGCAGCGCTTTGCAAGAGATTAAGGAGGAGCAGGGAAGGGGCTGGTTCTCCTCTCCGGTCTTGGCTGTGGCCGTGGTGGGGGTGTGTTGGCTCTGTGCAGCAGAATGAGAGCTCCTGCATCCCAGAAGATGATAGGGATAAATTGGGGATAGATGGTGAGGAACCCCCTTGATGTCCCCCACCCTCTGCTGAAACCCCTCAGGAGGCACCGTGGGTCAGAGGTTCCTGGTTGTGGGGCTGCTGCTCTGCTCTCAGGCAGCCCCTACTGCCCCTTGCTTGCAATTCTTGGGCTTTTGCATCTAAATTTAGCCCTTTTGGGGCAGGATGGGTATGGAGGAGAGTAGATGACAGACAAGGAGGAGGAGAAGCACTTTTCTCCCTGGGTCCATTGTCTAATCAAAGGGAGCCCGACTTTAAAGGCTCCTTGTTCAGCACGGAGCCGACAGGGAACATCCTCATTAAAAATGTTCAAGGGCTTTTGTTCCTCAGCACCTCTTTGAAACTGCTGGCAATGACCAGGCCTGGAGCAACCTGGCCGAGTGGAAAATGGCCCTGCCCATGGCAGGGGGTTGGAACAAGCTGGGCTTTGGGTCCTTTCCTACTCAAACCATTCCAGGATTCCATCATTCTAAACACAGCCTTGCTGCTCCTCCCCCTCCTCACCAGCCCCCAGGCACCACAACGGGGACCCAGCTCCCAGGAAAAGGAATTTAAATGCAGGAGATCCTTGGGCTGCTGGGATGTCCCCACCCCAAAACGCATCGTGCAGTAGGAACTGTCTCCTTTTCACGTTCAGCCCCTCTTCCCTTTTCCCTCTGAAACTGCACAGATGTTACTGGAGCCAGAAAGGCATTCAGGGATAAAACAGGGATGTTTTCCCCTCTCTTGTGGGTAAGAAAGCAGCTGCTGGGGGTATGGCCGTTGTCCTAAAACAGCTGTAACCAAAAAGCCAAGCCAGCGGGAGGGGGGTGATGCGCGGTGGGCATGAGACTCAAACCATGCACCACGTGTTTGGATCATGGTTTGTTTGGGTCAGGACCCGCTTTTGTGGCCTCTGACGGACAGCTTCGGGGGCCGTGTGGGGCCAGGACACTCTGCAGAAGGCTCTGGTGCCGGCTGCGGGGATGAGATGCGGGCAGGGGGGCCGGGAGGGGCGCAGCCCGGGCCCAGGATGCTGCTCTCGCAGATCGATGCTAATCCCGTTGTCTGTGCTGCAGAGCCGGAACCGCCCCGAGGGCCACGGGCAGCAGCGAGGGATGAATCGGGATGGCTCCCGACGCACCTGAGTCCCTCATTGCTGCCAGCTGATCCCAAAAGAGGTGCAACAAGGGATCCTCAGCTTCCACAGCGGGCAGAGAGCTGCTGGTGAGGGAAGGGCTCCTGTCTCTTGTGGCCGTGGTTTGTGCCCGTCCTCAAATCCTCACCAGGAGGGAGGATAAAAGAGAATTAGTGAGGCCCCTCCTTCGTGAGCTCCATCCTTTGTGAACCCCAGCCTTTGCGTGCCCCAGCTTTTGCTGCTGGCTCCTCTCCCCACATTTCATTGCTGCTTTTTCCCTCCACGTTTTCATCTGGAGGACAAAATCACCTCCGAAGCTGCCCTCCGCCCAGCCAACACAGCGGCCACCCTGTCCACCTCCACACCCCACCGCCGCTGCAATTCCATGGGTTCAACTCTTCCCAAAACGCCAGAAGAAACATTTTCCAGGTCCCTCCCTCCCGATTTCCCCCGTGGGGGATGCAGGTGGATGGGTTTTGCCTGGCCTGATTGGAATTGGGCTCAGCACATCCTGGCCGGCGGCCAGCGCTGCCCATCACCGGCCCGAGCCCGGCAGAGCGGCTGCTCCGGCACCGGCGGCTCCCGGGACCCCGGCCCGGGCACAGCGGGCTGGGAGCGAGCGGACTCCGCAGGGCTGGGGGGTAATCAGCCTAACGGGGGAGAAAATCGCTGCGGCGGGATGGGAATCATCCATCCCTTTCTGTGCCCGAGGCAGGCTGGCGGACGCGGGTGCGAGAGGAGCAAATCGCCAGCCCCGGGTCCTGCCACCGATGCGCTTCTCAGCCTCGGGCGCACCATTTAACTCCCAGATTCAGCTCTGATAGCCCAAATTAAGGCTGCTGGAGCGCTCTGCCGCTTCCAAAAGCCTGCTTTGGCTTTTCCCTCGGATTCTGCTCATTTTTGTGGCTGGAAGAGCCCATTGTGTTCGGTAACTTTGACTTCCTGCATTAGACAGGCCATAAAATGCTGCGTGGTGCCGAGCCTTATTATTAGCATTTATTACTGCGGAGGGAACAGGCTCGGCGAGCGCAGCTCCATGGGTGGGGAGCTTTTTAAAGCAATCACCTACGGCCGTGCAACCTGTTATGAAAGCTCTGTACAACCAGGATGGATTTGTTATGTGGGTAATTAGAGGAAAATCAACGTCTCTTGACAGAGGAGAGCCTGGTGTGTTTGTTCTGGAAATTAGGGGGGTCGGCACTGCTGTTGGAGGTGTTTCCCCCGTCTCAGGGTTGTTTTCCTCGTGCAGGTGGGGATGGTTGGCAGCCCAAGGAGCTGTGCTGGCTCGGTGAAGCCTGCCTGGAGCAGGGCTGGCTGCCTGGCTCTCCTTGTGGGCACGGGGAGCCGTGCCGGGATAATTCCTGGGTAGGAAAACACAGTGCTGAAAGCTCGAGCATACCTTTCCCTGATCATCCCCCGCTCTCACACCGTGCCCTGGGGATGCTCTGGGCTCACATCTGCCTCCTCCGCCCCTGCTGACCAAGAGAACGCTGATTTTAGCACTGCAAGCTCCGGTCTGGGCAGCATCTCAATGTGTGAGGGGCTTGAAGGGCATAAAATGGGACCCGTGTGGCCAAAGTCAGAGCGGGATTTGGTTTTGGGAGGAAGGCAAGAGCCAGAAGAAGCCCTGAGGTGGAGGAAGAGCTCGAGATGGACACTGGAACAGACTGCCCAGGGAGTTGTGGAGTCTCCCTCTCTGGAGACATTCCAAACCCACCTGGATGTGTTCCTGGTCCAGGTGACCCTGCCTGGGCAGTTTCCAAGCCTGACCCACCTTCCCACCCTTCTGTGATTCCGTAAGAGCTGGCGGTGCGATGGGCACGGGGCCGGGGGAGCACAGCTTGGAGGGCAGGGTAGGGAGGGAATAAAGGGCTCCGTGGTTGCTGGGATGTTCCCCAGGAGCAGGACAGATTTAGCCCAGGAGCCACAGTCCCTGTGGCCTTCACCCTTCTGCTCCCTGTGCCCACCTCCGAGGCTTTTGCCCCCCCTGTGCCCTCCCCATCGCTGTCAGCTCTGCCCTGCAGTCCCTGCACCACTGGGTGACAGTGCCACCGCCTCCAACCACACCGGTGCCTGTCACCCGTCACCACGACCCCCGGAGTGACGACCTCAAGGGCTTCTGTAGACCAAAACGGTGTGCAAAGGGCTGTGGGGGAGGCTGGAATTTTTGCTACACCTGGATATATTTTCCCCCCTCCTGCAGAGTGGAGCCTGGGGAGGAGAAAGGATGAAGGGACCTGAGGAGCTCTGGGGCTGGATCCAGCCCTGCAGCAGGTCCTGCAGGTCCTTATCCACTGCTGGGGAGAGGGAGAGGCAGGGGGACAGCCTGAACTCCTGGGGACGTTCAGAGCGGCTCCTCTCCCCTCTGATTTGGTTTAAATTAAGCCATCTGGTCACATTAAAGGCTGAATTAGCTCAGCTGCTGCTGCTCTCCCTGTGGGAACAGAGGGGAGGGGGAATGCTGGAGGGCTGCGCCCCTGGCCCCGAGGGAAATGTGGATGCCATGGAGATGGCATCACCTCCCCTCGGTGTCCCAAGAGAACTGGAGCTGCTCACCCGGGAAGATCACAGCCCTGCTCCACTGGCCTCGGAGGAGGGTTCAGGGCTGGTCTCAAATCCATCTAATCAAGCCAAGCGTGGAGTCCCTTCCTTGTCTGGTGTCCTTGGGAGTCCTTTTCCAGGCAGCAGCACCAGACTGAGTGCTCAGAGCTCTCACCACGATGCTGCGGCTCAGAGGAAGGGAGGGGGCATTTCACCAGGACAGAGGGGCTGGAGCAGCCATGGGGAACAGCAGCCCGAGGCTGGAGCAGGACCTGGATTAGCCCAGGGTGGGATTTTGCTTCATCCCCACTTATTCCCCCTGTTTAGCCTGGAAAGACCTTCCTGGCTCTCCAGGGATGCCTCCAGCCTGCCCTGGGTGGGCACTCACAGTCATGGGGGGGACCCGCTTCTCTTTGGGCAGCTCAGAGACTCAGCCAGACCCTGCTGGGGTCCCAGCCAGGTCCCTTCAGGGTGGGCTGCCAGCCCCTGGTTGAGCTTCAGTGCACGGCCTCTGCCCCTGCCACGCTGGAGGGTCACCTGTGCCAGTGTCAGGGGATCCTGGAATGGTTGGGGTTGGAAGGGACCTCAAAGCCCACCCAGTCCCACCCCTGCCATGGTCAGGGACACCTTTTCACTATCCCAGGTTGCTCCAAGCCCTGTCCAGCCTGGCCTTGGACACTTCCAGGGATCCAGGGGCAGCCACAGCTTCTCTGGGCACCCTGTGCCAGGGCCTCCCCACCCTCACAGGGAAGGATTCCTTCCCAATATCCATGTATTCCTGTCCTCTGACACTTTGAACCCATTGCCCTTTGTCCTGTCACTCCAGTTCCTGATGAGGGGCCCCTCTCCATCTTCCTTGTAGCCCCTTCAGATCCTGGAAGGGGCTGGGAGGTCTCCACACAACCTTCTCCTCTCCGGGCTGAACTCTCCCGGCTCTCAGCCACACTCCCAGCTGCCACCTCTCCATCACGGCAGCACCCGATGCTGGGCCAGCACCCCAAGCCCAGCCCTGTCCCCGTACAGCCACTGGCCCGGGGAGGACACGGGCACTCAGTGCTCGCTGCCAGCTCCCCGCTGAGACCCCACTCATCAGCACTGCCAGGAGCTGGGAGCTCTCTGCTCAGGGCTGTGCCAGGGACACGCTGGGTGGGTGGACACAGCTCACTGTGCCACCAGCACCCTTCCGGGACCCTTGGTGGGGCAGCAGCACTGAGGGAAGGGCTGGGAGGCCACGGTTTGCCAGGGGAAGGGGTGGGAGCCCATCAGTGCTGGGGGAAGAAGTGGGTGAGAAGAAAAAGCAACAGGAGGTAGAGGGGGCATTTGGGGCTCCAAAGTGCCTCTGGGTGCTGGTAAAACTTCCCTGGGAGCCCAGGGGAGGATGGATGCTGGTCCTCAAAGGAGAACCTGCCCACTCCAGTGTCCCAGCAGTGTCTGTGTCCCCAGCTCTCCTGGGGCCCTTGGAGAGCTCCTCTGTCCAGCTGTGCAGTGGTCACTGTGGCTCTGAGCGTCCCGGCCCCTCTGATGTGCAAAGGACTGGGTTAAAAGTGAGTAAAATCCCAGAATGTCCTGAGTGGGAAGGGACCCACAGGGACCATCCAGCCCAGCCCCTGGCCCTGCACAGACACCCCCAAATCCCACCCCGGGCATCCCTGAGAGCGCTGTCCAAATGCTCCTGGAGCTCTGGCAGCCTCGGGGCCGTGCCCATTCCCTGGGGAGCCTGGGCAGTGCCCAGCACCCTCTGGGGGAAGAACCTTTCCCTGATGTCCAGCCTGAGCTTCCCCTGACACAGCTCCAGCCCTCCCCTGGGTCCTGTCCTTGTCACAGCGAGCAGAGATCGGAGCTGCCCCTCTGCTGCCCCTTGGGAGGATGTTGAAGACCCCAGTGAGGTTTCCCCTCAATCTGTTTGTCCAGGCTGAACAGACCAAGTGCCCTCAGCCCCTCCTCATTAGGCCCCTCCAGACCCTTCCCCATCCTCGTGGCCTCCATCGGATGGTCTCCAATGGCCTCACGCCTTTTTTATGTTGTGGCCCCAAAAGTGCCCCAGGGCTGGAGGTGAGGCTGCCCCAGAGCAGAGCAGGACAATCCCTCCCTGGCCTGGCCAGCAATGCTGGAAATAGTGACCGAGGCCATGTCCCTGTTTTCCTCCCTCGGCCTCTCGGCCACGCCGTCTCTCACGCCCCTGTCACACCCGCCTGCTCTGAGCAGGGCAGGAGCTGTCACTTGGCTCTGCTCCGGGCCACGTGCCCAGCTCTGGCTCGCAGCAGCTCTGGGTGTCCTGGACCTCCCCCAAGAGCATCTGGAAGCAATCCACCTTCCCAGAGCTCTTGGCAGCCGGGCTGGCTGGTCCGAGGGTTCAGTGGGGCTGTCCCAGGGACCATCCTGGCAGTGGGAGGAAGGGGTTAGATCCAGAGCGCAGGCTGTGGCACTCCACATCACCTGATAAAATGTTTTCTGAAGTAGGGTCTCCTCCCCATGTCCTGGGTGTCTCCTGGGGTCAGGTTCCCCCTCTGAGGAGCATTTTGGGGCATCTCACCCCATCTGTATCTCCGTTTGTCAGCCTGTAGCTCGTGGATGCTGCCGAGCTCCTGACAGACCAGGATCCTGGACCCATCCCAGATTCATCCCGTGCTGAAATACAGATACAGGAATTGGTGGAGAATCTCCAGGACTGAATGTGCAACAGGACTTCCAGGGGACCCGGCTGAGAAGTTTTACCGTGAGCCGCAGTTTCCCACCCTCAGTTCTTCTGTCCCACCTCCCAGCCAGGATTTGGGGAGATATTTTCCAGCAGCAGCCAAATCCTCACAGCAGCTCCAGCCTGCATTTGACTGAGGTGTGAGAAACTCCCTCAGTGCCAAATCCTGAGCACACAGGCAGAGCCCAGGGGGGAAGGGGCTGCACCAGCTCACCCAGTTTGGTTTGCTGGGAATGCTCGGAGTGTGTTACCAGGATTAGAACCTGATTGCTGGCAGCCCCTACTTTGGGGTCATTTTGCACCAAAAAAGAGCAGCCAGGGTCTCTTAAAGCATTTTGGAGAGATTTGGAGAAAAATAAAAGCTCTGAGCATCCTCAGGCCTTGGGATTTGCTCCTGTACCTGTGCTGCTCCACCTGCCCGTGGGACAGTTTGGAGGAGCTTCAGTGGAGATCCAGGCTGGATGTGGTGCATAAATCTCACCAGCGAAACCCTGGGGCTGCTCACCCAGCACGGGGCAGATGCAGGTTACAATCCTGCCCCGGGCAGAGGGGCTGGGGAGCTCCCTGGGAGGCAGGGCCTCCTCAGGGGTCTATTCCCTCCCTGGGATCCCCATTTTCTGGTTTATGATGGGCTCTTTCCTTCATTTTCTGCGGGATTCTGCCGAGTCAACCCTTCACAAGGCTTGGAGATGCCCGAGCAGCCGGGGAAGGGCCAAAAAAAAGGCTGAAGGTGGGTTGCAGGTAAGGAAATTTGGGAGGGAAGGTAAAGATGGAAAGCCACGGAGAAGAAGCCAGGAGCAGAGGCACGTTCCCCCTTTCCTGCTGGAAGCCGGCAGGCAATCCTGCTTCTTCCCACTCAGCCCATCCGAAGGAGCCAGAGAAAACCCCCACGGACACCTGAGACCTGCCCAAACAAGCGGGTCAGCATGAGGGGGAGGCTGGGAATTAATCACCTGTGAAAAGAATGGATGGGAAGGGCGAGGCGCAGGGCTGGAAGGGCAAATCACGCCTGCGGGGAAGGTGAACGAGCCAATGGCTCGAGATGAATGACGGCTTCTCAAGGACATCAGCGGGGGCACGACACCGGGGTGGAGAGGAAAGGGTTAAACCGGTGAGTGGTTTCTCCTCAGCGCCAGCCCGGGGGTTCGCACTGGTTTGCATTTCTCCCCGGCAGCGTCTCAGCGCACGAACCCGCACCGCCCTTCCCCCGCGGAAAATAACCTCTTCCATCTGCGGGGCCTTCTGAGCCCCAGGGACGGGTGATTTTCCACAGGTGTCAGATGAGAAAATTGAGATGTAAAGCAGAGAAACAGCTTGGCCCAAGGTGGAAAATAAATTGGGTTTGGGGCCGCGGCCGGACCCGCTGTTTTCTCGCGGCGAGCTGGGATGTGCCTTTGCCTTTGAGCAGGGGCTGGTCCCAAAAGCATCAGGACTGGGAGTGGATCTCATCCTGACCGTGTAGGTTTAATTTAATTTAAGATTACAGAGGTCCTGGAAGCCCTGTTCGGTGCCTGGGCGAGGCTGCAGAGGGGAATATTCCACCCCGGGTGCTCTTGACTGGTGATGAGCAGCACCCGGCCCCGCTGTGCTCTGCCCTGGGCCAGCCCTGTTGCTATTCTTGCTCAGCCCTGTCTGCTCTTTTTTGGGCTGTTTTTTGTCCTCAGCCAGCCGTGCACCCCATCTCCCAGACAGGAGAGATGAAAATGAGCTCTCGTCCTCTCTGGAGGAGAAGATCAGGGAGAGACACGGAGAAAAAGTGAGGGAAATTAAGCAGAAATAGCTTCAGGGGTCATTTAAAAATATCCCCACGACTGCCTTAAATATGTACTTAGCAAGAATTCATAGTCCATGGCTGAAGGAGCTCCAGGCACCAAATGTACAGAGTGGTTTTTGATAAAGACCCACAGGATTTATCACAGATCAAAGGGGAAGAAGAGGAATGGAGATGGGACGGAGATAAGGGAGATCCCGGGGCAGGAGGAGGCTGCAGGGTTGCTCAGCCACCCTCCCGTGCCTGTGAACTGCCCCCATAAAGCCACAGGTCGAGCCCTTTGGGTCTCTAAAACAAGGTCCTTTCCCATCAGGATCTCCCAGCAGCCAAATCCAGGTGTCCTGCTGGTGGGGTGGGGCTGGCATCCAGCCTGGGGAGACCCTGTGGATCCCACCGGCCTGCCTGGGGCAGCTTTGTGGTGACACTGCCCTGTTCTTGGTGGTTCTCCTTTGGGAGTGACCATTCCTGGTGCCTCTGCCTGGAGAAGGACAGCCTGGCTCGGGTCTTCGTCCCCGTGGAGGCTGGGAGTGGGTGAGGAGGTGCTGGACTGAGCCTGGCCCTTCTGGAAGTGAACTGCTGATGGACCAGCAGAGGGATGGAGAAGCATGGAATTAAACCCGTGATGCACTGCCCACGAGGAGACACGAGGGGCAGGTCTGGTCCCATGGGATGAGGAGTATGGAGGCACCATGGGGATGAAGCTTGGTGGGTATGAAGCACTGGGGTGGCCCCGAGTGACTCTGCGCTCTTTGCATCAGCCGGTCGGTTGGGATTGAGATCCCAGAGTGTTTCCCAGCTCCCAGTCCTCTGGAAACGAGAAGATTCCCTCGTTCCTCGGAGCATCCTGGGCTAAAACCCCCTCTGAGGAGCAGCCCTCACTGCCCAGGTCTGCCCAGGAGCCCTGCCACCAGCCAGCCACCAGCCAGCACCGTGAATTATTCACGGCTCCTCTGTAGGGTGGAGGATCCCCTTACACCTGGAGAAGGGTCTCCTTCAGCAGCACAGCCTTGCCCAGGGCTGTCAGCTCAGAAACACAAGATCTTGAGGGAATTCAACTCAGTTCAACTCACACACTCCATCCCCAGGTCCAGCACTGCTCCAACAGCAAAGTCAGGCGAGGTTTTGACTTTGGGGCCCTGACTCAAGGTTGGTGAGTGTCTCCTTACAGACCTACAGGCCTTATTGATTGTCTCCTGCCCGAGTTCCCTCCCCATCCAGCCTGGAACTGTTCCCCTCGAGATGACAAATGGAGCTGCCAGCTTCGGGTTTATTTTAATTGCCATTTTTCCCTTCTCCTGGTGACATAAAGACATGATGAATCCGTGCTGGAGCACCCGAGATGGGATGTGCTGAGGGCTTGGTGGGGGCATTGCCCATCCCTATGTATGGAAAAACTGCTCCCTGAACCCCCCCAGTGTGGGGAAACTGAGGCACTGGAGGTGATTAGGAGGAGGTGGAAGATTGTTTGCAGGTGAGTGGGATGAGAAACCAGTTTTGGGCTGCCTGTGCATCACAGGGGATGGGAAGGGCAGAAAAGGAGGAAAAATCCTGGAGTTCCGTGGTGAGCACGTGTGTCCTCAGAGCTGAGAGGTTCCAGGCACCTTCTCTGAGCTCTCACCCGTGCCCTGGGGAGACGTATCTCAGCACACCTCCTTTTGCACTTGGGAAGGTGTTGGAAAGGAAGGAAGACGTCAGGAGGATTTGGTCTGTTCCCCTCCAAGACCACAGGCAAGGCCCTGAAGGGACAGGGACAGGGACAGGGGAGGACATGCTGTTTGGCATGACATGCTCCACTCCCCCCTCGGCTGGAGCCTGTCACAGGCGAGAGCTGCCAGACGTGACACGCACCACCCTGAAGACGAAGGGAGATGGGGATGATCCTTAGAGGTGTGGAAGAGAGGTGTGAGGTGCCTGTGGCTGGCTGGCACACGGAGCTGTCTCCTGGGGCCATCTCCTTCGTCTCCCTGTGCGAGCGCCGGGCGCTCCACAGGCTCCTGCCCAGCGCCTCCCTTCCCGGCTGCTCGAGCAAATGGTTGGAAAATGTCTTTTGCCGCAGGCTGTGTCCTTGTTCCTCCCCGCTGGGACGCGGGGAAGGGCGCAGGTCTCAGTGCTGGTCTCGCTGTCTGGCTCCTCAGAGCATCCTTAGCGCTGCCTCTCCCTCCCAGAACAAGTGCCACTTGTCCTGCAAACACGTCACACGCAGCGGTGACGTTCTAGCTCCGAGCAGGGCTGGGGGGGTCTCCCGCATGTCCCCTCCCTCTCCCTGTCCAAGGAGAATCCTTTGCCAAAGGCAGCCAAGAGGCCTGGCTGCGATGAAATCTCCGGTGTTTGGGTTGTGTTGGGGACTCACAGCTATGTGATGTCCCCCCTCCAGAGCTGCCACCTGTTTGGTGTCTGCCCAGCAAGCCCCAGCTCATCCGTCATTCCTGGCCGTGTCACCGCGTGGTGACATGGAAATGGCTCCAGCGTTTAAAGGCGCCTGCCTGCCGGGATCGCTGCGGGAGCACAGATGGGCTGAGTCCTTCTGGGCCCTGCTGCTCCTCCGGAGCATGGAGAGGAACCGAGGCACGGAGTGGCGATGGACCAGATCCCTGCCTCTCGGTGGAAGGGTCTCTGGGGCAGCAGGATGTAAATTTGGGCTCCCTCGAGCACAGGTAACGCTTGGAAGGCAAAGGCAGCAGCTTGCAGGGGGCAGATGGGCCGGAGACAGAGCGGAGCCAAAGCGCCTGGAGCCCGTGGATGTGTGCAGCTTCCCAGGGCTCCGCTTGGCTTCCTCGGGCTGCTTCCCTGCAGGAGGAGCCACAGGGCCCTGCCATGAGGGATCGGGGCTGGGCACCCGAAATCGGGCGGCTCCATCCTGTGCAGACATCACTGTCCTGAGTGGGGCCATCCTCAGCGAGTGCCTGGGAGGGAAACGGGACCAAGAGCACGGGGGGTCCCTGGGTGCCCAAAGCTCCGGAATTACGGATTCATGTCCGTGCATCAGGTCTCATCAGGACAGAGCGCTTTAGGGAAGGATGTGGCCCTGCAATGCAATTCCTGATCCTGCCTTAATTCTCTCTGTACTTCGGGGGTTTATTCTTCCCTCTCCATTAATCTCGGAATATTAGGTGGAAAGCGAACAATTACCGCGCTAATGGCTCCATAAATCCCTTCATTACTTATTAAACTCGAGCCCTCCCCACGCAGCGGAGGAAAAGAAACGAAATGGAGAAGAAAAGGGAGCGGAGAGGGGGTGAGGAGCCAGGGCAGAGGGTCTCGGGCTGGGCTGCGGCGGCGGGGCCGGATCAGACCCGGCAATTCACGGGCTGTCGTTGCCCTCTGCCGGCAGCGGGACGGGCAGGGGCTGCCTGCCCGGCTCTTCCCTGCTCTGCTCTGCGGGCAGAGCCCGGCACCCCCGGGACACGAAGCTGGGGAGCCGCGGGGTGTCTGGCGCTGCTGGCGCTGAGGGTGCTCCGCAGAAGTCGCTGCTTGGGGACCCAAAGCTGTCCCCAAGGCCCTCGGTGACGACACTCAGGCCAACATGCGCTCGGGTTTAGGAGCGGTTTCATCCAGCAGCGGCACAGGCAAGGGTGAGGAATCCTGGAGCTGTCTCCATCCCACGCTGCCGGCCAGCGAGCGCCGGGCACGGCTTTCCCGGCTGCGGGGAGGAATCTGCTCTCTGCCGGCTTTCCTCGAGCTGCCGCCTCGCTGCTCGCTGCCAAACCTCGCCGGCATCCCGCAGGGTGGATGTTCTCCAGTTTCTCTTCTGCTGGCCAAGGTGCGGTCTGGGCCACTGCGGGGATCGCAGCCACCATTCCAGGGGAAGATTCTCCTCGGCTCCGGGTCGGAGAGCGCGGCAGCTCCGCTCCCGGGAGGGCTCTTGTGGCCTCGCCTAAGTGGAGCTAATGGATTTCCGTGTCTCCAACAGCCAGCTGGGATACGAGCACATCTCCTGGAAGAAAGGCAGCTCGTCTGAATGCAGAACTGCAAACAGGCAGATGCCTCCCCAGCAGAGGTGCTCGCAAGCCTGCCTGGATCAGTGGGATGGGAGTGGGAGCTCTGGGATCCATCCAAGGAGCTCACTGCATCTCCTCCTCCATCAGACCCACCTGCCCCTCTGTGATCTGCTCCAGCTGGGTTTGGAAAGGAAAACACACAGTTAAACCCCAAGAGAATGTTTGAGGGTTTTTTGCAGGAAATGGCCGATTTCTGTGGTTCTGCAACACCCAAGTGTCCCGTGGGATGAGCCCAGCTCCGCAGAGGGACCTGGATGCCCGAGTCCCAGGGACACCAGCTGTAATTAGATGTTTAGATCTAGGCCAGGGGCTCAAGGGCCATCTGGCACCTGAATTATTCATACACTTTTATCTAAGCACAGGCAGAGCAGAGCACAGCGCTCCTTCTCCAGCCTGGGCCCAGGGGAAGATTCCTGCTTGTGCCAGATCATTTTTCATGGCCTGACAAAGCCTGATCCTCTCCAGACCATCCTCCCGGTGCTGCGCTGCCTTTCCCCAGCGCCAAACCCGCTCCAAAACACACCAGTGCTGCCAGACAGAGATCCATAGGGATCCACAGAGATCCACATCGCCAGCAGCTGATGTGGAGGTGGAAAAATCCAGGAGGAGAAGAGTCTCCCCTTGGAAGGAGCAGGTCAGGAGGAGTGAAATCAGATTAAATGTCTATCAGGAGGGCCCGTTCCTGTGGTGATGTGGCCCACTGCTCCCCCCCAAGGTGTCTTTTACCCTGTGACTCATCTGCTGAGGAATTTTAATCCCTGTCTTTCTCTCCCAACCCCAGGCACCACTGGGAAGAGGAGAGGACCTTGGAGACAGAAGTCTCTATCACTTGTTGTTAAAGTGATGCATTTCTTCTCCAGCCATGGAGCTGTGCCAGGTTTTACCAGATGTAACTAAAAAATTTCAGATGAAGCTGAAATATGGCACATTATGGTTTTCTGTGCAGTTTTCTCTCACATCATTGAGTGATTCCTCAGCTCCTCCAAACAGCCTGGGCTAGTGGAAGGTGTCCCTGCCCATGGCAGGGGGTGGAGGATGAGCTTTAAGGTCCCTCCAACCCAAACCAGTCCGGGTTCCATAATTCCATAGACACAATCAGAGACACAGGAGAGGAGCTGGAGGGGAGGGATCTCTGCATGGGATGTGGGGGCATCTGACCCAGACTGCAGTGACGCTTTTTCATTGTATGCTGGGATATTCTGCTCCCTAAAACATGCTGGCTGCTGGGTCTCACTCCTCAGTCAACTCCAACCTGGCCTCCAAAACCCTTTCTAGCAGCTCTGGAAGTGAGGTATTGCTGTAAAATGGTACCATCTTGACAGAAGAACAACTTTTCCAGAGGGAAATCAAAATGCCTGAGCTTTACCCTTCAGCTGTATCTCCACAGGAAGCAGCTGGATCCAGCCAGGAGCAGCGGCTGGGATGAGCCCGTGTGACAGATCCACGGATCAGCCACGGCTCCTCCTGCACACATCTTGGTGTCACTTCACTGGTCACATCCACCCAGCTCTGTCTCCCACAGCTTCCCGGTGATCCGCACACGCCGAGCTCCCGGATCCCCGCGGGTCTGGCTCTGAAACGCCTGCTGGGTTCAGGTTGTTACACAGAAGAATCCCAGTTTCAGAAGCTCGGTGTATGTTCCAAACACAATTCCTGTCACCCCAAGGTCTGCACATAAAAATCATGGTGCATCCAGTTCTGCTGTCCCCAGCGTTAGAAGGATGGGGAACTGCTGGAGTGAGTCCAGAGGAGGCCACGAAGTTGTTGAGGGAACTGAAGCACCTCCACTATGAAACCAGGCTGGGAGAGCTGGGAATGCTCAGCCCGGAGAAGAGAAAGCTCTGGGGAGACCTCAGAGCCCCTTCCAGTGCCTAAAGAGGCTCCAGGAGAGCTGGAGAGGGACTTGGGACAATGGATGGAGTGACAGGACACAGGGAATGGCTTCCCACTGCCAGAGGGCAGGGATGGATGGGATATTGAGAAGGAATTGTCCCTGTGAGGGTGGGGAGGCCCTGGCACAGGGTGCCCAGAGAAGCTGTGGCTGCCCCATCCCTGGAAGTGTCCAAGGCCAGGCTGGATGGGGCTTGGAGCAGCCTGGGATAGTGGGAGATGTCCCTGCCCATGGCAGGGGTGGAGTGGGATGGGCTTTAAGGTCCTTTCCAAACCAGTCTGGGATTCTGATTCAACATTCAGTGGCAGCCGGTCACGAGTGGGGTTCCCCAGGCCTCAGGATTGGGGCTGATCCTGTTTAATCTCTTTATCCATGATCTGGATAAGGGGATCAAGGACACCCTTTTCAGCTCACAGACAACACCGAGCTCACTGGGTCCTTGGATCTCCTGGAGGGCAGGAAGGTCCTGCAGAGGGATCTGGACAGGCTGGATCCATGAGCTGAGGCCAACGGTGTGCGGGTCAACACAGCCAAGGGCTGGGTCCTGCCCTTGGGTCACAACAGCCCCATGGAACGCTCCAGGCCAGGGGCAGAGTGGCTGGGAAGCTGGAAAAGGACCTGGGGGTGCTGGTGACAGCGGCTGGACATGAGCCCGGGTGTGCCCAGGGGGGAAACAAGGCCAAAGGCCCCTGGCTTGGATCAGGAACCGTGTCCAGCAGGCCCGGGGCAGTGATTGTCCCTCTGTTCTTGGCTCTGCTGAGGCCCAACCTCCAACCCCGGGGCCAGTTTTTAGCTTGTCATGATGAGAAGGACATTGAAGGGCTGGAGTGTGTCCAGGGAAGGGAATGGAGCTGGGAAGGGGCTGGAGCACCAGGATTCACAGGATTCACAGAATGTCTGGGGTGGAAGAGACCTTCAAGATCATCGAGTCCAACCCGTGCCCTAACACCTCAACTAGATCATGGCACCGAGTGCCACAGCCAGTCTTTTTTTAAACACATCCAGGGAGCGGCTGAGGGAGCTGGGAAAGGGGCTCAGCCTGGAGCAAAGGAGGCTCAGGGGGGCCCTGGTGGCTCTGCACAAGTCCCTGACAGGAGGGGACAGCCGGGGGGGTCGGGCTCTGCTCCCAGGGAACAGGGACAGGAGGAGAGGGAACGGCCTCAGGCTGGGCCAGAGGACACTCAGGTTGAACACCAGCAGGAATTTCTGCATGGAAAGGGTGCTCAGGCCTTGGCAGGGGCTGCCCAGGGAGGTTTGGAGTCCCCACGCCTGGAGGTGCCCAAGGAAGGCCTGGAGGTGGCACTCAGCGCTCCGGGCTGGTGACAAGGTGGGGATCGGGCACAGCTTGGACTCGACAGCCTTGGAAGGCTTTTCCAACCTTGAACGATTTCATGATCAGCCCTTTACCACTGAAACCCTCCCACAGCTTCAGGAACCGCTGTCCCCGTGCCAGGAGACGACAGGGCAGGGACAGACACAGCCGAATGGCCACTGCTAGAACAATCCCATCCCATTCTCCCTCTCTGGGTGGACTCCCAGGAGCGATCGGGTTTCCGTGGGGTGACACAGAGACGTGAGGGCACTGTGCTCAGTGAGGGGACCTTGTAGAGCCTCCTGCTCTCCTGACCTCCAGCTGCTCGGGCTGGGACTGTCAGACACGGCCCGGAGCAGCTGCAGCACCACGGGTTTCCAGGGAGAGCTTCCCACTCCGGTGGCTCCAGGGAATTCCTCCTCAGGAACTGCTGGATTCCGCTGTGTTTAGATGGCAGACGAGAAGAACGAGTGGATGATTCTGCGGTTAGCCCTGGGGGGTGAAAATTAGGATTAGGAGGGGAAAATCGGGGGTTGGGGGCATCGAACTGGGGTTTGGTGGGGTGGAATTGGGGTTTGGAAGGTGAAACTAAGGGTTTGGAAGGTGAAATTGGGGGTTGGGGGTGAAACTGGGGGTTTGTGGAGTGATATTAAAGTTGGGAGGGTGAAATTGGGGTTTGAGAGGATAGAAGTGGGATTTGGTGGAGTGAAATTGGAATTTGGAAGTGAAATTGCAGTCGTGGGGGTGAAAATGGAGTTTGGGCGGTGAAACTGGGGTTTGAAGGGATAAAATTGGGGTTTGGTGGGGTGAAATTAGGGCTTGCGGGGTGAAATTAGGATTTGATGGCACCCAGTTAGTATTCAGGGGGATGAAAATAGGGGTTTAGGATATAAAATCAGGATCTGGTGGGGTGAAATGAGTGCTTGGGGGAAGAAATTGGGATTTGGGATGTCGGAATTAGGGTTTGGGAGAATGAAATGAGTGTTTGGTGGGTGCAGTTAGGTTATAGGGGATTAAATTGGGGTTTAGGGGATGAAATGAGCAGTTGGAATATGAAATAGGGGTTTGAAAGATGGAATATGAGGGGGTGATATTAGGGTTTGAGGAGATGATATTGAGGTTTGGGGGTGAAATCAGAGCTTAGGGAGGGAAGTTAAAGTTTGGAGGATGAATTTTGGGGTTTGGGCAGGGAAACGAGGGTTTGGAGTGTGAAATTTGGAGCTGGGGGAATCCAGCTGGGGACTGGTTGTGAAATTGGAGGGTTGAGGGTGAAATTGGAGTTGGAGGGTTGAAGTTATGGTTTTATTGGGGGAAATTAGGGTTTAGGGGGACGATTTATGGGACTGTAGGATGCAGGGGCAGCAGTTCCAGCCGGGTTGTGGGACCCAGCCCTGCCCAAGCTTTCTCCCCCTTTAAACCTTTATTTTTCCTACCTACACTTCCCACAGGCAGAGCAGAGCAGGAGAAAGAGGAGGAAGCGCCCAGGGCCCCACGTGGCAGCGGGATCCTCACAAAATACAGGGATTAGAGCGGGATTCTCATAAAATACAGGGATTAGAGGCGTCCCTGCTCCCCGGCAGCCGGGATTCCCTGAGGCCGCGAAGGTTCCTTGGCCTCACACCGAATCCAAACCTCTTCCCCATCTCCGAGAACCTCCGAGCTCCAACTCCCCAAGGAAAGATAGGACCGCTGGTGAAAGCAGGAATATATCAGGATAACCACTGTGTTGTGAAGCTTTAAATGGGAAATATTTCAAGCGGTTTGGAGGCCCTGAGCAAGGAGTGACCGTGCCCCGAGATTGCAGTCCCTGCAGCTACTCAGGGTTCCAAAGCTGGCAGAGGAGCGCGGTCTGGGCCGTGAGAGCCCCAGAGAGCTGCGAGGCTCCCGCAGCCGCACCGGGAGCTTTTCTGTGCATTCCCTGGTGCGGACAGGCACAAGGAAACAGGGAGAGGGCGAGACAGGCACTGAATGCAGCCGAGCTTCCTCCTCTCCCCCGCGGTGGCCTCAGCCCAGCCCGGGGGGTGTAGTGGTGGGCTGAGGGGAGGGACAAGGAGCACAGCCCACACGACAACTCCGCACCGCAGCCCAACGCGCTCTGAGCCCTCAGGTGCCGCCGCAAAGCGAGCTCTGCCGGGGACCGCCTCCCTCACCGCTACAACCAATCAGAGTCAGCGCAAGCCTGATTGATTTCTGGGTTAGCCAATCGACACTCTGCCTGTCTGCACCCAATCAGATGCCTGGGGAGACTTTCTAGCCCAATGATAAACCAGGACTGGAGTTGTGGGGCGGGGCGCGCTCCTTCGTGAGCGGCGTACGGATGAGCCAATCAGAATAGGAGATGGAGTGGATTAATGACCAATGAAAAAAGGGGGCGGGAAAGAGCAACTCGCGAGATTTTGAGAGGTACGATGGGAACCCACATCTAAGCGAGAGAGCCAATGGAAAAAGGTGGGGCGGGATCGCAGCACGGTTATTGTAACTGGCAGGTACGAAAGCCAATCAGAAGGCGGAGACAAGTTCGGCCCAGTGTCTTATGGGCAGCGAAAATCCTCCCATGGTGGAATCGCACTGATTGACAGGTGGAACCGTCCAATCAGATCGCCGCGCCCTTTCTAACTGCCCAATGAGCGAGCGGAGCGGGGAGGCGCGCGACAGCGGTAATTCCCGCCCCTCCCCGCGGGAGCACGGGGCTGGCTGGCAGAGCGACAGAGCGGCGGGCCAATGAGAACGCGCAGCGCCAGGCGGTAGGCGGAGCTTACCCGTGGCAGCAACCAATGGGCGAGGGCACCGCCCCGGGCAGCCAATGGGCGCGGGGGGGGCGGCGCGCGCTGCCGGCGCGGCTCCCAAGATGGCGGCGGGTGCGTGAGCGGGGCGGTCGGGGAGGCCCGGCGGGAGCGCGGCCG
>VYXC01012235.1:147760-168397 GCA_013397175.1 Platysteira castanea | reverse complement strand
GCGGGCAGCGGCGGAGCTTTGGGATACCGGGACTACCGGCTGCAGCAGCTCGCCCTGGGCCGGCTGCCGCCGCCGCCGCCGCTGCCCAGGGAGCTGGAGAGGGAGCGGGACTACGGCAGCTTCTACGAGGCGCGGGTGCGGTCGGCCTACGGGCTGGAGCGCGTGGCCGGCGTGGCGGCGGCCGGGGGATTCCGTGGAGGAGGAGGAGGAGGCGCCGGAGCGGCCGGCGAGGAGGAGATCAGCCCTGAGGATGACCAGAGAGCCAACCGCACGCTGTTCCTGGGCAACCTGGACATCACCGTGAGCGAGTCGGACTTGCGGCGAGCGTTTGACCGTTTTGGGGTCATCACTGAGGTGGACATCAAGAGGCCGGGGCGTGGGCAGACCAGCACCTATGGGTTTCTTAAGTTTGAGAATCTGGACATGGCGCACCGGGCCAAGTTGGCCATGTCAGGGAAGGTGCTGCTGCGCAACCCCATCAAGATCGGGTACGGGAAGGCCACCCCGACCACCCGGCTCTGGGTGGGCGGCCTGGGGCCCTGGGTGCCCCTGGCTGCCCTGGCCAGGGAGTTTGATCGGTTTGGCACCATCCGCACGATCGATTACCGCAAAGGGGATTCCTGGGCCTATATCCAGTATGAGAGCCTGGACGCGGCGCAGGCAGCCTGCACCCACATGCGGGGCTTCCCCCTGGGGGGCCCGGATCGCCGGCTCCGCGTAGACTTTGCCGACACGGAGCACCGGTACCAGCAGCCCTACCTGCAGCCCCTGCCCTTGCCGCCCCCGGCTCACTACGAGCTTGTGGCGGAGGCGGCTGCTTTTGGGGCTCACCGGGGAGCCCCCCCTGACCCTCTCCGGGGGGCCCGGGACAGGACGCCACCGTTGCTCTATAGAGACCGTGACAGAGACCTTTATCCCGAGACAGAGTGGGTGCCCCCGCCGCCCCCTGTGCGGGACAGGAGTAATCGGGCAGCTGCCTATGACCCACTGGAAAGCCTGGAGCGCCGCCGGGATGGGTGGTCCTTGGAGCGGGACCGCGGGGAGAGGGAGTTGGGCAGTAGCAGTAGGGATCAGCCTAGGAAACGGAGGCTGGCGGAGGATGGAGGCCGGCACTTGGACCGTTCCCCCGACAGCGAGCGCTCCTCTTCCTCCCGCAAGCGCCACTGCTTGGCCACGACCTCTCCCCCGGACCGCAGCCCCGAGCTCCTCGGAGGCCGGGAGCGTTACAGTAGTGACCCCGAGCGCTCGTCCCGCTTGCTCCTGTTGGAGCGACCTTCCCCCATCCGGGAATCCCGCCGGGGCAGCCTGGAGCGGGGGCAGAACGAAAAGCGCGACCGCAAGAACTCCGCGGAGCGGGAGCGGAAGCATCGCGCCGCCGCCGCCGCCCAGGAGTGCAAAAGCCCGGCCAAAAAGGACGAGCGGGCGGCGGAGGGCGGCGGCGGCGGCTCCCGGCTCAAACCTCCTCCGCAGAAACAGCAGCAGGACGGAGCGGCGCAGGCCGGGGCAGCGCCCAAGCTGTGCCTGGCTTGGCAGGGGATGCTCCTGCTGAAGAACAGCAACTTCCCGTCCAACATGCACCTGCTCCAGGGGGACCTCGGCGTCGCCAGCAGCCTCCTCGTGGAGGGAGCGACTGGGGGGAAAGTGGCTCAGCTCAAGATCACCCAACGTCTCCGTCTGGACCAGCCCAAGCTGGACGAGGTCAACCGGCGCATCAAGGTGGCGGGTCCCAACGGATACGCCATCCTCCTGGCCGTGCCCGGCGCCTCGGACAACCGCTCCGCAGCCGGGGCTGCCGAGGCCGCCACCACCTCCACGCAGAGGCCGCTCAGGAATCTGGTGTCCTACCTAAAGCAAAAGCAGGCTGCCGGGGTGATCAGCCTCCCTGTGGGGGGGAACAAAGACAAGGAGAACAGCGGGGTGCTGCACGCCTTTCCGCCCTGCGATTTCTCCCAGCAGTTCCTGGACTCCACGGCCAAGGCGTTGGCCAAATCAGAGGACGACTATCTGGTCATGATCATTGTCCGTGGGGCATCCTAAGGCCCTCGTGTTCTGTTCCCAACCCTGCCTACTCCTCCATGCAGCCCTTCCAGCGTGTGCCAGGTGCTATGGGATACAGCCTTAGCCAGCCCTGTTGTTATTTTAAATAGATCTTTGTTTGTAGGTGACTTTCCCGGCCCGATTTTCTGTTACTACATTTTTCTATAAAGGTAGAAGCCAGAGAGGTTGGTTAGGAGTAGCGTGAATAGGATATTTTGAGAATTCCCTATCAGTGGGGACAGCAGGGAGGCTCAGCCTGCTTTGATTTACAGAAAATAGAAAAGAAAAATAAGAAAAACTGGGGTGGGGGGCAAGGGGGGGGGAAAGAAGAATTCCCGTCTTCTTAATTTTGATTCATGTCCTTTTTTCATTTCATGTGTTTTAAAGCAAGTCCCAAGAGCTCATCCTCGAGAGAGCTCCAAACCGAACAGACCAGATTTAAAGCACTCAGTGGAAATGGAAAGCCACACTTTAATAACAGACTGGTGTCAGCTCCTCTTTTGAGTCCTTGAATTCCCCGTCGGCCTCAGGCCAGCGGCCCTTTGGCCCGCGGGATCCCTTCCCTCGGGAGCCTCCGTGGTTTCCCCGCTGAGTCGCGTGGCTCAAGGTCGACGTTTTTCAGGTGAGCAGCAGCTGCTCTCGGGTACACAGCAGAACACTGAATTCCTTTTTGCAAAGGGATTCCTTTTTCATCCAGCCCCCCAGGTGCATGCACTGAAACTGGGCTTTTTAACAGGTGTACTTCCCTGATTTCCCGGTGTATCCCATATGTGCACTTTGGGTTTGTAGCAGTGACAAGGTTTGGTGAAGAGCTGAGGACTTTGTTACAAACCAGGAATGTCTTGTGCTCACTCTGGTGTGCAGGAAACAAGGAGGTGCTTTAAGGAGAACTTGAGTTATATCGTGGGGTTTTGGTTTTACTGCGGTTTCTTTTTTTGTTGTTCTCCAAGAGTTGCAGGTTCAGTGGGGTCTGGTTCCACAGTGCAAACTCTGAGCAAGTAAGTGCTTCTCTCCAGAGATGCTTTTCATTCTGTGATAATTTAATTACATGAAAGTTCTCATTAACATTTTACCTCTTTGTTAATAGCAAGGAACTGCTGTCTGCTAGGGACATTCCAGGTACAGTGTGCAGCGGGCATTACATGAGGTTTATCATGGGCACCTGGAGTCAAGTGGTTTTAGCATCTTGGAGAAATGTTAAAAATACTCCAAGACGCCGAGGTTTGAGCTCTTGTTCTTGTGATTCAAGGATGAAATGGTTTGCAGGGATTTTTTTTTCAAAGAACATAGTTAATTTTTTCTTATTTTTCCCCAATCATTGGGCACTTTTCTCCAGCTGTCTCGGCCACCTTGGTAATCCAGGCATTTAGGAGGGAAGAAGGGATCTCAGTCCCTGATGGGATCTAATTCCATGATATTCTGTTTAACAACCAAAAGGATGTTGCAGCAGCTTCTAAACTGAAGTGTAAATCTGACTGTATCTCTTTACAGGCCCCAAAATTGTAATCTTGCACTTAAACCCAGAATGTAATCCTGCACTTAGCCATGTTTTCAGGGATTTGGGCAACGGAGAAGCAGCGCTGCCTCGCTCAGTCCGTGCTCCAATAGATTCCTTGGGTGATTGATACAGGCATGAGTTGGGTTCTGTTACAACTTGCACAACAAAAATCAAATTCAAAGTGTGGAATAGGATGCGAATAGGAGATGAAGGAGGAAATGTCTTGAATGTATTTTATGGGTGTAGCTGAACTTGCTTGAGTTTCTGTCACAAAAATAGGAATTTTTGTTACTGAACCACTTGTGAGAGAGGGCTGTGGTTTAAGAGGGCTTTGATGCCTTTATCTGCCCGGAATGAGTGGACACAGTATCCCAAACATTGTGGTGAACTGAGAATTCCAATATGATAGCGTATCTTAAACACAGATTTGGATTTTATAGCTGCTTTTTTTTCTAAATGAAAAGTAAAGGTGAAAGCCTCATTTAATGCTCTTAAATTTGAGGGTAAAATCCAGGATTTCTGGGTTGTCCTTCAGTGTGAATGTAAGAGATGGCAGAATTCAGCTGTTCAGCTTACTATTAACAACGAGAATTTTTGGGAATGACACCAGAAATGCAAATCACTGTGTTTAAGAAGATACAGCCTATTTACCACTTACTGCAAAGAATGTTTTAATTGGAGCAGGTGCCTGTTGTGTGTCAGCAGGTGAGCAATGCTGCAAGTGCTGCTTGCATTCACAGGGAGTTCTCTCATTGCATCTGACAGAAATCACTCACAAGAGTTTTGCAGGGAAGAGACTCGAGCGGCTGGGAATTCAAATCTGCCCAAAACCGGGGAAGAAAAGCATTAATGTTTGTGCTGGACACTTCAGGTCGCTGAGAGCAGCGTTCGTTCCGCTGATGCGCAGCAGGCACCTGCTTAAAAACCCATAAAACTTGGGGTCAACGTAGCTTGTCAAAGCCAGCTTGGTTTGGGAAGCCTTTTGGGAAGAGCATCCTCGGGGCACTTCTGTTTTTCCTTGGAAAGTCCCGGTGGTTCCACCTGGTTCAGCTGTGCCGTGCCGGAGGGCCAGAAGGAGCAGGCGAGGCTGCGTTTGACTCCAGGTTTTCTGGTTCCTTATTTAATGGAGCACCTGCTTCTTTGAATCTGGTTTATTTGTGGTTGCTGCTCTGTTTTGTAAGCAGGGATTTTAACACCCTCGGAGGGTTCTTGTGGCAAAACTTTGGCAGCTTTTTTTTTTTTTTTTTGCCGGCACTGAGTTCCCGTCCGGCCACCCCGGGCGGTGCAGCTGGGCAGGCTGTGCTTTCCTCCTCGGTCTGAGGTGTTCCCTGTTGGAGTAACTGTCCACTGGAGTCAGCTTGGCCAGGGCTGAAGGTTTAGGAGCCCGTGGGTGATCCCACTGTGTGCAGAGCAAACCAGATGTAGCAGTTGTTGGCTCTCTCCTTGTGTCTGGCATTACGTTGCTCTGGCGAGAGCTCAGTATTCCCTCCCAACCTCGTGTGCAGCTGATGTTCTATTTCATTAGCGTGTTGAACTGGCCTGGAAAAAGGATGTCCTTTTCCTGAATCATTTCATCCGTGTGCTTTACGCTTTGGGGAAAGAACCTCAAATGACTCGTAGTTTTGTTTGAGATTTTAGTTTGTTGTTTTATTTCTTTCAATTGGAAACTTTGCGCAACTTCCTTGGCCTCGGGCCAGTGGCTTTGTTTGCTCCCACTGAGCTGCTGCCACGGGAACACCGAGGGTATCCTCAATCCAGAGGTTTTGGGGGCACAAATACCAACACATCCTTGTCAGCCTCGCAGAGAGAAAAGGGCATCATTGCCAGGCAGACAAACCTTGCCCTCTCTCTCCCTTTTGTTTCCTGCAAGGATGTTAAAGATGGAATATTTTGGTGACAACTTTCTTGGCCCCGATGGAGAGCGGAGAACGAGTTTTAATTTCTTGTGTGGGTTTGGGAACCCTCTGGTTGATGATAACTGAGGTGAAAGGCCTGAGGTGTTAATAGGGAGGAGGAGTGAATCAAAATTGTGAGGACAGGTTCCAAAACTCTGAGGACTCAGGGAAAAATGGCTTGGAAAATGGTAGTTCCTGGCTCTAAGCAAAACAGTGTTGAGGGCAGTGCTCCTGGGGAGTGCTGTGTGCCCAGAGGGGAAGAAATGGTTGCCATGTGGCTCTAGAGCTTTTGGGGTTCTTTCCCCTTCGTCCCCCTGTTTACTTCGTTATAGCACGGAAGGACAGATATTCCAATGATCAATAGACTGAACGACGAGGTGATTTTTGTATCAGGCTTAAAGCAGAGCGGGTGGTGCAGAGAATGGTTCATTGAATGTTCATCTTCCTGCAGCTCCGATTGTGTGAAAACGATGGCTGAGAGACATGGCTTGAATAGTAACAGTTTTAAATGATATTGGGTGTGTCTTTGATTTGGCCTTTTCTTTAACATTGGCATTGTCTGCTGTTAGAACTGCGCAGCGAAACGAGAGCAAGAGAGCTGTGTAACACTACATTTCATGGTTTTGTTGATAAGTTGCCTTCAGGAAATGCCCTGTGAGGAAAGTCAACCGAATTAGCAAGAATTGGGTTGGCTTTTCTCCTGGTTAATGATTTCGATGTGCCCCATCAAGTGTTAACTGCAAGTTGAGTAATCATCAGTACTGTAAGCCTAGTTTAATCCTGGTCCAAAAAGAAGCCCTGCACTACTTGTTTTGCATCTGTCCCTAGAAGGCGGCTTCATTCCGAGGTTTCACGCCTGTGGGTGGTTTTGGTGCTTTTTGAAGTCCAAGTAGAATATTCAGAAAGGCCTCGTAGCTCTTTATGTTCATCTGTATAATGTAGGGAGAGGAAAAACCCAGATCTGGTGTACACATTTGTATTGAAATAACGTTTTTTTTCCCTCCTGCAAGCAAATCTGGTGGACTGCAGAAGACAACCGCATGGGATACCAAGCTCTAATGGACCTTTGGGAAGAGAAGCTGTGGCTTATGTGGAATTTACATGGGCCTCCTGATGGAAGAAAGCTTATCTGTTTAGTATTTGTGCATTTTACTAAAAATGGCAGCTTTAAAAAAAAAAAAAAAAGTTGTGTATCTGCTATTGTGATGCCAATGCCCGTGTTTTAAGTGGAAAAAAAAAAATGACCTCTTTGCTTTGTGCTGTGTACACAAGATTGCTGGAAAAGTAAAGGAATACCCTTTTTATGGCTCACACAGCTTAAAAGTAGCTGTCACTCAAACATGCCCTCACAGTTGAGCTGATTTTGTTTCATTCTAAATAAATTGTTTCTTTTGAGGAAAATGGTTTTTCTGCCTGGAAGTGAATTGACGACAAACGTTTGGCCCCCCTGTGTCGGCAGCGGAGGGGTTCCTGCTGCTGCTGCCCAATTGAGCTGATAGTTGTGGGTCTTGAGCAAGAAGCAGGGAGAGCACCGACACTTTCGCGTTGACCGACCTGTGGTACCAATCAGGAGGATTCTGGCTGATGGCCTTGCTGTGGCCCCCGTGTTTGCAGTGAAAAAGGGGTCGCTCGCAGCGTTTCTCCTCAGCGGGACGGGGCAGCGGCGCTGCTGCCGGCACGCAAGAAGCAGGGAAGCACCACCCTGCGCCTCGGAACGGTGCCCAAGTCTGGGGCTTCGCTGCTTGGAAGAGCTGGAGTTCCTGAATTTTAAGTTTCTGATTTATTTTGTTCACCCAACATGTTTGCCTTTAGTTTTGATTCTTGGTTTTTTTTTTTTAATTTTGAAGAAAAAAAGTTTTGAGATTGCTTTGAATCTTGCACGTAAAACCTTTGCACCAAAATTGCCAAAAGAAAAAGAGAAATGAGTCCTTAAAAGTGTTTTAAATGCTGTTAATAAAGCCTTTCCTGCCGTACGCGAGGCGCTCCTCCATCTCCAGGGGCTTTTCAGCAGTTGTGGGTTTAGTGCTGAATGGATGAAGAGTTCCTGAGAGCTGGAGGCGGTAATTTAAACCTTTGCGTGGTGTCTCAGTGCCTTATTTTGACCGGTTTTGAAGCCAGTGGTTCCACACGCCTCGGATGTGCATGTGCCCTGCTCGCGTCCCGGCCCTGCCGCGCGCTCCGTGCAGTCGCTCCCGGCGTAGCGCAGCCGGGGAGAGGAAAAGCCGGAGGCGGCCCGAAAACGCTGTGTGCCGTGGTTCTCCTGTCCCGGGCGCTCCCGAGCTTTGGAAGGCTGTTCCCGTGCAGGAGCACAACCCCGTGTTGGCTGCGCGAGACTTCGGGGCGCGCCTGAGGACCGCGGCCGTCGAGAGGAAGCCGCCGCCGCTGCATCGTCGGCTTCGGGAGCTCTCGCGCTGTGCTCGTGGTAGAATTCTCCTGACGCGCCGTGAAGACGCCTTGAACGGCAGCTTGCCCTGCTTGCCTTGACATACTTTACCCTCCGTGGATAACCCCCTGCAGCCGGGCAGGATCTTGGCTAGGCTGCAGATGCCTCTCGGCCGACGGATGCTGTGGTGGTGCTCCGCGAGGTGTCTGCTCCCGGGGCAAAGCGCTGTGTAAATCCCTAAAACAGGTAAGGGGCTGGAAGAGGTTGAGCTGAATTGTGATGTGGAAGAAGATTGTTGTTCGCCTTTTGTTGTCTTGGTTCTCCGGTGTATTCATGCTTACTAACAGTGTTTTCTTCAGCCACCGTGCTGCTCCACCCGCTCGGGAACGGGAGCGAAGGAGCCGGCTCTGGATGTGCTTCCCTGTTTGTTGGGGGGTCCCGTTCACAAACAGCACGTGAAGCCACGTGTTCTCAGCTTGGCAAGCTGGAGCTGTTATTTTGACTTCGTGAACTGCTTGAATTAACACTGCTTTAACCCAGAATAGTGTTTATCATTTGTATGTGTTGATAAGGAAAGCCAAGCCAATGATTTGGCAAATTATCTGTGTTTATGGGATGCTGGTGTAATAATTTAAATGAAGCTGTTTGTTGTAAATGGGAGCAATTGTAGCTATCGCTGGTAATGAGGGAAGGGAATTGGAGAGGGGAGACTCAGGAGATGCCTTTTCTTTCAGAAGTTGGTGTTTGTAGTTAAAATTCCTATTTTTTGCCATGTATTTCTTGTGCTGTTGAGATACAACCTCTGGATCTCCTTTGAAGTGTTGAACCGTAGGTCTGGGGCTGGTAGCAATAACGGGAGATGTGTTCCAGCCCCTTTGCCTGGGCTGGGGGGTTGATGCTGACAGGAGAGGGGTGATCTGTTAGTGTACCCCAGAAAAAGGGATGTTTTTGGCAAGCTGGTCACCTGCTCAGCTCTCCGGGTGTTTGTGTCAGGGCTTGGGCTCTACTCCACTTTTTGGGTGTGCTCCCAAGTGTCAGTGGCTGTTCCAGAAGAGTTCTGCCTCCCTGAGGCAGATTTCACTGTGTTTCACTGGGAGATGGTTCCCTGTCTCCTTTACATCACGTATTTATCCCGGAGACTCGGAGGTGTCGTGGGATGTGGTGTGGGATGGTTCTCCTACGGTCGCTCTGCACCAGCGAGTTGTTTTTCGGGTGCTGGGCCTGCCCCTCTGCCTTCTGAAGGGCTTAGAGGGATGTTCCAGTGGCCAGGTAGAGGCAGGCTGCTGTTAAAACCAGTCTCTTGGAAGGGTTAAGTGCTCTATACGCATCATATTAATTTGGCTAATGAGACTTCTGGGGAAAGTGGATTTATAACGAGAACCATTTAATTAACTGCACTGCAGCAGAGAGCGATGCGAGCGGATTAGATGGGAGCCGGTTATTTGAATTCACACATTTTTTTAGAACTGTGCTTTTACCAGCTGCAGCTGAATTAATAAGTTTAAAACATCAGATGGCCCAGATTCTGCTCTTGGCCAATACCAAGCCTGCGTTGGCCTCATGCTGCTGGTTTACTATGAAATGGCAAATGCTCTTGCAGGATACGCTCCCGCCTTGTGTCCCGAGGTCTGGGGCAAAGACCGAAAAGGGTTTGGTCAAACAGGCAGAGAGGCCAGGGAGAAGAGTGAGAAGGCTCTTGAGCTGATGGCTTTGTGATTCCCGTTGTGTCTCCTGCGGTTACTGGCTCGGAGCCCTGTGCCTGAGTGTAATTAGAGCTGCCTTGGGAACTGGGTGAGGTGAACTCCCGAGGCAGAGGAAGCTCTGAGGGACCGGGGCAGCGCACGTGCTGCCATGGGTTTGACAGGAGCCTCCTGTTCCTCCTGTTTGTCCGTGTGCTGATGGAGGTGCCTGGAGTAGGAGCAGAGAACGTGGACAGTGGCACAAAGGTCTCCTATTTTTTTCACCCTTTGTCTCCCGCTGCAGGGGTGTATTAATGAAACGTGGCTGGAACCCGGGGCTGTGGGTGCTGTCAGGCTGCTGGTGCTGGCATTAGTGAGCTGCCACCTCCCAGCCCAGGCTCTTGGGTTTGAGCTCGTGTGTGTTGTCCCAGGATGGGGGTGGGATGCGGTCGGCTCCACAGAGGAGCGGATGAGCTGTAGATTAATTGTGGGTCACGGCTATTTCATCTCCTTATCCGCCTGCCTTGACCTTCATGCCTCGTTCTGCAATTGCATCTGAAGATCGAGCTGGAGATTTTTAGCTCTCTTCAGTATTTCCTGTCCCCAGATCCAGTGAGAGGTCAGGCCAGCATTTCGCAATGCACACAACTCGACCCAGCCCCGAGCTGGCAGCTTTCCCCGGCGTTTCTGCCCTTTGTGCAGGCGAGCACTCGGAGCCTCCGGCCGCTCTCTCCCTTCAGATGCTCGTGCGGCGTTTCCCGGCTGCACCACTGCACATTCTGGATGTGTCAGAGGACACAAATGTGTGTCTGCCAGCTCACGGGGGGTGCAGAAGGGTTTGGGTGAAGGGAAGCTGGTGAGGTCTCCCGGGGTGGTTGTTAAGCTCTGTTTGCCCTGGAGAGGAGATGCCCTCTGGGCCATGGAGGTGTTCAGAGCCCTCTTGGCCAAGGGATTGCTTTGGTCACTGCCAGCCTGGGCTGCTCCAGCTCTGACCTGGGCAGAGGTTCAGGGCAGGATGAGGTCACACCCACCCGAGCTGCTGTCGTTGAGGCTTGTGGGGAGCACATGGTGAGAAAAGGGGATGTTGGTGTTTCTGGTGCTTCTCCTCTTGGGTGGATGAAGACAGGACTGTGTACGAGAGTGCAGGAGGGGCTCTTTGTCAGGAACTGGAGTGACAGGAGAAAGGGGAATGGACTCTGATGAAAAAGGGGGAATTTGGGTTTGATACTGGGGAGAAGCCTTCCTTGTGAGGGTGGTGAAGACCCTGGCACAGGGTGAAGAGAAGAGAAGCTGTGGCTGCCCCATCCCTGGAAGTGTCCAAGGCCAGGTTGGATGGAGCTTTGCAGCACCCTGGGATAGTGGAAGGTGTCCCTGCCCATGGCAGGGGGTGGAACAAGATGAGCTTTAAGGTTCCTTCCAACCCAAAGCATTCCAGGATTCTGTGATTCTGAGACCTTGTGTTGCACCTCTGCCAGCCCAGCGTTCCCCTCTGGCTCTGAGGCGGGGCAGGTTCTGAGCTCTCAGATACCTGAGAGTGCCTTTGCTGTTCCTCGTGGCACTCAGAGCTGCGTCCCAGCAGCAGCCTGGGGCCGGGAGAGCCCAATCCCAGACACCCCATCCCTGTGACCACCCTTTTGTCAGCCACGGTGGCCGTGACTCCCTTCCAGCTTGACCAAAGGCTTGGGGGGCTGGAGCTGTTTATTGGTGTTCCCTTCGTCCCTGGGGTGTTGTAAAGACACCCTTTGCCTCTTTCTTCCAGAGTACAGTCCTAGCTCTGTCTTGCCCATGTGAGGAATATCTGTAGGGGAAAGTGTTGCAAAGCTTGGTGGTGGCTTCAGAGGCAAAGTCTGCTTTGGAAAAAAGACTTTGGCCCGTGAATTACTTCTGGAATTGTCCGTGGCCCTGAGCAAGAGCTCCCACCCCCTTTGTGGTTTCTGCAGGCTGGAAAGTTTTCCCATGAGGATCTCAGCTAAAGCTCAAACTTCTGGGTTTTCAAACATCTGCTTTAATTTTTGTTCATTAGAGTCGCTGATAAATTCCCATGGACTTCAAGGAAAACCGTTATGGTATCTTTAAAGATTTTTATTATTATTTTCCAAACAACTCCCACCTCCTATGAAGGCTTTCAGCTCCTTGGAAGTGAAACTGTTTAGTTCAGGCTCTGGTGAATTGCAGCCTAATAACGCTCTGCGTCGTAAACACGGCTGCGGGATGTGTTCCAGGCAGGGGGGAAACCAGCACCAAAAAAAGAGTGTTCTGTTATCAGCGTGTGTGAGGGCGAGCAAACAGCCCCGACCGCACACGGTATCTGCCGGGCAGGGCCGGGGCACAGCAGCCACGTTTCCTGTTGCTGGAAGGCCCTGCTGCCATTCCCTTACCCAGCTATTTTAAATTGCTTTGGGCTTCTTCACATGGCTTAAGGTAAACACAGGAGCCTCAGCAGTGGTGGCAGCTGAAGCACCTTGTCCGGGATGTTTTCTGTGCTGCCACAGCTGTGGGAAAGCCTCTTGGTCCCCTCCAAAATGGGGATTGTGTAGATTTTCCCCCCTGTGGTTAAGGAGCGTGCTGGGAGCTGATGCAGGCGTTGCCGTGGGTTTGGGGTCAAACCCCCGAGGTGCCTGGAAAGGGTCGAAGGGAGATCCAGGGGCTGGGTTAAACCCAGAGCTCCTGCCCCAGCCTGAGGGCTGTGTGATTCCCAGAGCTCTCCAAGCAAACCCACAGCTCAGGCACGTTGGAGAAACGACCGAAATAATCCCAGCCCAGCCCTTGCGGGGATTTCATGGCGAGATAAAGATTGTTCCTTATTATATGATAAACATCAGGATCAACTTCCTCTGTGTCCAGTGCCTGGGTTTATCTGCTGGGAAAGTCACAGCCTTGGTTTTTAGTAGATTACATTTTTTATCAAGGGCAGAGCCTGACCAGGGAGAGCGCGGGGCAGGGAGAGGTTTCTTTTGTGTACTTGGAAATGACTAAATCCCTGTTTTAGGAGCTCTGTCCCGCCTTTCAATGACCCAGAACACAGAACAAGGGAAGGGAAACCTGCAGCTGGTAGGCAGGACACTCGGGGGTGTGCAGTGACTGTATAAACTCATAATACAAAATAATCCCAGTGGGAATGGGGGGTGCAGTGTGCTTCCTGACGTGATCTCCGACTGCACCGACTTCTGTAGCTTTGATAGACCCCACCTGAGCCTGAGCAGCTTTTTATCCTGGCACGTGGAGCATCACTTGCAGCGGGTTTAAGACCCAGCAGGTGCCCACCCCATAAATCAACCCTGCCCAGACCTGGCAGGCATTGGGAGCAGGTCCTGGCAGCTACCCAGGCTGCTCCTTCAGGGTTACACCTGGGAATAAAGCACTGACTAACAATGGAAGAGCCTTTCCTTCCCGGGCAGGATGGCACCCCTGCAGCCCAGCTGTTTGCATGACACAAACCCAGGAGTGATCCTTACCTGCTGTGCCTTGTTGGAGGAGCCAATTCCATGTTTTCTTCTTGCTTTCTTAATCCTGTGGTGCTCAGATTAATCAGGATTCAGGGTATCAGTCCTCTGTCTGTCGGTGCTCAGAAAACTACTTATCTAAAGGAAGTTGTTAGGTGATTTTTCCAGAGGGACTCAGGTGTTCTACCAGGTCTTTCCTGGGATACAGTGAAAAGTGGAGGCTGTGTTCTTGGGCTCCTATGGTCACTCAGATTCCTTCCAGCCAGCTCTGGTTCCCTGCAGGTTGCTGGATCTCTTGGAGAGATCTTAATGCTTGGTTTTTCTGCACCATGAATTTTAGAAGGTTTTTAAACCAGTGAATCCTGGTTAAAGTCCTTCCAAATGTTGTTTCCCACCAAGATCCAGCCGGCCATGGCAGGTTATCCCACGTGCCAAGGATGAGCTTGGGCAGGAAAATGTTCCCCTGAGTGACTCAGGGCACAGTGCTGAGGTTGGCATTGGCTTTCCAAGGGGTTTGATTTATTGTGAGTGAAATTATCTTCTTGGAAAGGTGCAGGAGGCTGTTGGTGATTTCTTCCCAGTGCAAACTGTGGAGATGCTGCTTGTGAGGTCCGCGAGGGTTGGAGGGCTGGAGGGATCTGGTTCTCCACTGCCTTCCCCAGGACCAGGGGGGATGGCTGGGAGGGCATTTAAACATCTTTAAACACAGCATTTGTCATGCTGAGGATCATCTTTAGCCATTGCTGCTCATTTCTCCACCGCAGATGAGTGAGGGAAGGATTTCCTTTGATCAGGGGAAAAAATTTCAGGAATAATTTCTGCATGGAAAGGGTGCTCAGGCCTTGGCAGGGGCTGCCCAGGGAGGTTTGGAGTGCCCATCCCTGGAGGTGTCCACAGAATGCCTGGAGGTGGCACTCAGTGCTCCGGGCTGGGGACAAGGTGGGGGTCAGACACAGCTTGGACTCTGATCCAGGAGGGCTTTTCCAGGATGATTCTGGGATTTAATGATTCTGGGATTCTGTGAAGGGAGTAGGGAAAAGGGATTTTCTACTCCACCTCAGACTGCAGCTTTTAACCTCATTTGTGTCCCAGCACCCTCTGCTCTTGCCTCTCTCCACGCACCCTGGGCTGTTCTACACTGAGCAGAAGCAGCTCTGGGAAGTGATGTGCAGGACGGGGTGGGAAAACCCTCCCGGGGGCAGGGTTCCCATCCTGCTCACTGCTGGTTCCTCTCACGCACCTGTTGTATCCTGTGAGTAAATAACTGCCTCTGCATCTCCGAGCTGCCAGGGGAACTGAGCCACTGTTCTGTGTTTGCCTTCCCAGCACGAGGTGTGGGCAGAGGAGTGTTTGAGGAGTGCTGGACCACCAGCTGTTACCCTGCGCCTGCTCGGTGGAAAGATGAAGGTTTGAAGACTCTTCCTGCCCCTCCCAGGATGGAGCAGGGCTCCTGGGAGGAGTTTCTCACTGTGGCATTGGTTTCCTCAGCGATTTTGGAGAGACAAGAGGTAACTGTGGCTGGAGAAAGGCGCTTTGCCTGAGCAGGGTTGTTCTGGGGGCCAATAAAGGCTGGTGGTGCCCATCCGTGGGGTGGGATGTGGGCAGTGGGAGCTCCTGAGCTGTTTGCTCCTCTGCAGGAGGACACAGAGCGGGGACAAGCACTCCTATCTTGCTCAATAAGGGTAAGGAATTGGTGAGGTATTGGTCTGATGGAGAGACGGGGAGGACTCCTTGAGATCCTGGAGGTTGCAGGGGAGCTGTGCTGGAGCAGATGCAGTGGGAGGTGTGGACATCTCATCCTGCCAAGTTGTGTCTGGGTGGCACAAGAGGTGAAAATACCACAGGGCTTGTGTTGGAAGGAGGAGGGCTTTGAGCAGAGGCTTCATTTACAGGGAGAGGGAGAGAGCAGAGCGTGGGGGAAGGTGCTGGGGTTGTGCAGAGCAGGGGCAGGGGGTGAGGAGCTGCTGGGGAGGCCCTTTCCATCCCCACNGGAGAGAGCAGAGCGTGGGGGAATGTGCTGGGGTTGTGCAGAGCAGGGGCAGGGGGTGAGGAGCTGCTGGGGAGCCCCTTTCCATCCCCACACTGCTTCGGCCACGCTGCTCAAAGCCAAAGCACAGCTGCTCTTTGGGAGGGGCAGAGCACGTGGAGGTTCAGAGCTTTAGGACTGGAAAACCTGAAGCCAAGGCTCCCACACAGTTCCTGTTACAGCAGCAAAGCAAAGCTGCTGGTAATGTTTGATTTGGTGAGAGGGCAAGGAACTTCAGTGTTTCAAGAGGTGAAAACTCAAATTTTTCCAAGGAAGCTGAGCCCTGCTGAGCCCTTAGTGCTGGCTGAGTACAGTACCTGTTCATCCCCTGTCAGCTCCCAGTGCCTTAAACACTTCAGAAATAATAATCTCATCCAGAAATCCTGGTGGCTTGGAAATGCAGCCTCGGGATCCTGTCCTGGCTGCAGGTATTACCTGGTCCATCCCAGTCACAGTGCTGGATGCTGAGGTTGAAGGTGTAGAGGGATGGTGGTTGACATGTAAAGGGACCATTCCCAAAGCAGTCGGTGCCTGCAGATTCCTGGGAGAAGCTGTGGAACAGCCCATGAAAAACAAACCCTTTCGTAGCACTGATATTCCCTATTCCCTGTAATTTTCCCTTCATTTCAGCACAGGTTCTTTGGCACCGTGTAATTGTGTAAGTGCTGAATTTGGCCCATCATCTGAGGAGGAACTTCCTTACCTGGGACAGTGTTTGAGCTCCTTAAAACTGTTACAATAATCTGTAGCTTTTTATTAAATATAGACCACCTAATTTGGGGCTTGAAATAACCCGTTTCACAGTTGAAAGCAGTGTTTCTATAGGGGAAACAACTCTCTGATGGCTTAATATTAAAAAAAGAGATGAGGAAAAAAAGGGGTGAGGAAAAAAATAGGATAATTAAATCTCTGTACAATTTAATGATTAAAAAAAGGGAGAGGTGAAAAGAAGGATAATGCCAATGGCTGGAATGAGTATCCCAGGTTGACATTTCAAATGGATGCTGGAAAAAATTGCAGCTTCACTGCTGGGAAGGAAGTCAAAGCTGCTGTGCTGTGTCTTACCCATGCAGACTCAATCTGTGGGATGCTGGTTGATGCAGGCTCAGCACTGGAGCTGCCTTTGTGTGTGCGGGGAGTCCCAGGGAGTCTCTGGGTGGTTGGGAAGCTGGGGAGAAGGGCAGAGGAGGCCGAGGGGTGAATTTGGTCTCTGGCTTTGCTGTGTCGTGGTTCTGGCTTTAACTAAAACCAGTTTTGCCTCCAGGTGCTGTGTGCTGTGGCAATACCTGTGCCTGGGAGAGGGAACGGCCCCACTGCAGCGCCCTGCCCGCAGAGAGGGGCTCCTGGAGCACACGGATCCTCCTGGAGCACACGGATCCTCCTGGGGCACACGGATCCTCCTGGAGCACAGGGATCCTCCTGGAGCACACGGATCCTCCTGGGGCACACGGATCCTCCTGGAGCACAGGGATCCTCCTGGAGCACACGGATCCTCCTGGAGCACACGGATCCTCCTGGAGCACACGGATCCTCCTGGAGCACAGGGATCCTCCTGGAGCACACGGATCCTCCTGGAGCACACGGATCCTCCTGGGAGCACACGGATCCTCCTGGGGCACACGGATCCTCCTGGAGCACAGGGATCCTCCTGGAGCACAGGGATCCTCCTGGAGCACACGGATCCTCCTGGAGCACACGGATCCTCCTGGAGCACAGGGATCCTCCTGGGGCACACGGATCCTCCTGGAGCACACAGATCCTCCTGGGAGCACCGGCCTGCTCCCCCTGTCCCCACCTCGCAGCCCTCCCCGGGGCCAAGCCTTTGTGACTGAACAGAAGGGGCTGAGAGCTCTGGCTGTGCCCTGGCACTCGGAGCTCCCTGGCTGCCCATCCCAGAGGTGAGTCAGCTCTGCCCCGGGAGGGCTCAGAGCTGCTGGGCTGAGGATTAAAGCTGAGAGGCAGAAAAAGCCCGGCTCAGGAGCAGAGGCACAGTGGAACCCACCCAGGCCGTGGGCTGCATTTTTCACGTCAAGTAACACTTGACACTGCATTTCTCAGATGGCTTTAATCAGGAGAAATGTCCAGATACACAAAACAAATCTGGCATCCAAAAATTCCAGTTTTCAGTGCTGCTGTTGTTGATACTTCCCAGTACAGGCAGTGGCTTTCCCAGCATGGATGCAATCAGAGCCCGGCTGTTCAAACTTCAGCCAGACCTGGGGCTCTTGTTCAAATTCGCTTTTTTTAGCTTCCATTTTTGGGCTGAAGGCTCGAAGAAGAAGGAAATAGGTGAGATGAGAGCACAGGCTCCAGCAAAGAGGAAGGAGCAGACGTAGGTCTGGGTGTAGTCGTAGAGCCACCCTGCAGGAGAGAAGGTTGTTATTAAAGCTGTGGGATTTTTCCCAGTGAAAAAAATCATTTGGGGAGGTGGGCGGGAGGCAGAGGATGGGTGTTCTCATCTAAGAATTCCTCAGATATTTACTTTAAATTATTTTAACTCTTCCTGGGCAGCATTTCCTGTGAGGAAATGACACATAGGTCATTGTTCCCAGAGCCAGCTTTGACCCTGGTAGTGGACATGGGGTTTAATTTGATTGAATTTCATCCCTGAATTTTCTTTTTTTTCCTGTTTAAATGAGAGGGCCAAAAGCAGCTGATGGAAGATGCCGTTGGATCGAGGGGATGACTTGCACGTGTTGGTATTTGCAACATCTGGGCTGCAAACCCTCTGTTCTCCAGCCTTGTCTTCTTGTGAGCAGACCCAGGTTAATGCACCTTGTCTGATAGGAGAGACCCCAGGCCAGGAGCTGGAGGTGAACTTGATAAAAGCAGCTCTGGGAGGACTTAAAAGGAAAAGCTGAATTCCATCGAGCCTCAGGAATCTGTGGAGGATGCAGGTCACCTTTTAAAGTGACCTCCAAGTGTTGGGTTTGGTCCTGGCAGATCATCTGGGGTCTGGGCAGTCCTTTGAAAGGTGAGGAATTCCTCTCTTTGAATCTAAAAGCTGCAAAGTGGTGGGAGATGCTGCTGCACATGAAAACCCTAATCCAGTCCCAAACGTGGCGTGGGATGGGTGGGTGTGGGGCAGCAGCTGAGCCAGATCTGCTGCTGGCGTGAAATGCAGCTCCTCTGGAGACATCCACGGAATCCAGACATCCACAGCCTTCCATGATTCACACAAACAGCAGATCTGGCCCAAATCTGGGATTTTTACACCCAGAAAGGCACCTGATACAGTCCCTGAGATCCTGGAAAGAGAGGGTTCGGGTAAAATGCTGGGACCTGTGCTGCAGCAGAGGCACCAGCATTCCCCTGCTGCAGATCTCCACAGCTGCAGGGAGGTTTCACAACGCAGAGGAAAAGCTGCTTTTCCCCACTTCCAGTTTCTGTTGGCTCATTGCTGTCCCGGGGGAGCCCCTCGGTGTTTGTCCCAGGGACGGCGTGAGCGGCGCTGGATTTTCCCCACTTCCAGTTTCCGTTGGCTCNNGGGGTGCTGCTCTGGGAGGGAGGATCCCGGGGTGCTGCTCTGGGAGGGAGGATCCTGGGGTGCTGCCCTGGGAACGAGGATCCCGGGGTGCTGCTCTGGGAACGAGGATCCCGGGGTGCTGCCCTGGGAGGGAGAATCCTGGGGTGCTGCTCTGAGAGGGAGGATCCCCGGGTGCTGGTCTGGGTGACTCTCCCATGACCCCGAGGTGGCTGTGCAGGGTTTATTCTCAGCGGTGGGATCTGGTTTTGCTGCCTGGCAGTCTCTGGGATTTGGAGAGGAGAAGGGATGCTGACGTCGTTATTTGTGAGAGGAGCAGGACAGAGTGCTCCAGCTGAGCTCTGATTTATTGAAATTATTCTTAAAATATCCTTCAGGATATTGGTTAAATTTTTTTTAAATTTTTCTGGGGTTTTTTTTGGTGCTGAAGGGGATTTAGGTGCTGTGGGATTTACCAGCGTTGCCTCACTGGCAGCACAGCCATCAACTTCCATCACACCCCAACCTTTTGAAGCAACTCCAGCCTCTGGGCCCCCAGTTCTTTTCCAAAAAAATAATCACTCCTGCTGCAGAAGGCTGAGTTGGGAGCTTGTGGTGTCCAGACTGCAGCAAAGCAGCAGTTCTGTAAGGAATGCTGGTAAATCCCAGGCACTGATGTGATCCAAACTAAACATTCCCAGCACTGCTGGTGCTGCCAGCTGGGCCAGGCTGTGCAAATGGTGCTGCTGATCTTTAATCAGAAGTTTTATTCACTCCTGAGGCCCTGAGGAGCAAAATTCAGTGGGAAGGTGAAGGTAAAATGTAGAAAACATATAAATACATGCACCAGCCAAGCTTTTGGGTGACTCCATCCTCTCCCCTTTCACCACCCAGATTTCTTGGGACTGGAGTTTGTGCTCTGGGGGCTGGAATCTGTTCCAGAATTTGCAGTAGGTGCTTTGGTTCAGCTCTTTTGCACTTTGAGTCAGTGGTTTGTACTGCTGGTGGAAGTAAACTGTGCCCTTCTCTCCTCAGCTTGCTCGTGGCTGCCAAAATAATGTTTATTCTGCTTTGGGGTGGGATTTTTCAGCGTGGCAGCATCCAGAGGCGCCGGTGGATGGGGAGCTCTGAAGGAGACTCCAAACTTCCCCTTCGGGTCCTGCCGGCTGCCCCTGGATTTCAGGGCTCTCAGCTGAACAGATTTGCAGGTCAGTCACCTTTTCCTCGCCTTAGGCTTTGGTCTAATATGCAAATTAGGCAGTTTTAACCTTTGGAGTTCTCATTACCCTTCATCATTATTTCCACTGCATAAAAGCACCCGAGTTTGATCAAACTGTAATTCTAAACTCAAGGTTTTTGAGAGGTGAGAGCTCCAAATCCCAGGGTCTCACAGAGCACTTAAATCCTGCATTCTGCAAGGAGCAGGTGGCTCTGGACACTTCATCAGGAGTTTCTGGTCTCACTCAGTTTTCACACTTAAAACTGCCTTGAAAGAGAAAATTGCAGAATTTATCTCGGATCCCAAACCTGGATCCCAAGCTCTGGATTGTTTCCAACTTGCCCTGCCTGTAACGAGATGGAGCAGGAAGTGTTCTGCTTCTTGGCTTTATTGGGCCTTTATTTATCCCCCCTGCATTAAGCCTGATTTCTGTGGAAAGCTTTTTGCGGGAAACCCTGCTTGCTTTGCAAATCCCCTGCAGGAAGCAAGAGGCTCCCGTTAGTGAGAACATCACAGGGGGATGGGGACAGAGCTGTGGTGTGAGATGGGTGAGGAACAGCCAGGGAGCTGAGCCCCTGCTGCGTGTGCCTGTGTCAGGGAGTGCCGTGGGGCTGAGGAACCCCTCAGTCCTGCGGGGTGCACAGCCTGGGCCAGCAGCAGAGATCGGGATCCAGGCTGGGCATCGCCGTGCTGGGGGCAGCTCGTGGGCTCTGAGATGTTCTGGCTGCTTGGAATTGCACCCAGGGACAGTCCAGGGATACTGAGTAGGAAAAGGAATTTTTTCCTCTGCTTGGTGGAACAGCAGCGTTGCTGAAACTTGGCATGGAGCTGGAATTTACAGAAGCCTTGGCAGCTTCGAGCCAGGTGCCACTGCAGGCTGGGGGCAGCTGATTTGGAGGGCAGGAGATAAAAAATGATGGTTTGGATTGAAAGGACCCTAAAGTTCATCCCATTCCATCCCCTGTCATGGGCAGGGACACCTTCCACTGTCCCA
>VYXC01012235.1:127522-145345 GCA_013397175.1 Platysteira castanea | reverse complement strand
ATTATATGCATTATTATTTTTATATATGTTTATAATGCTCTATGTTAGTATATTTATTATTTATTACTGATTTTTATAATATTACTTATTTCTATGATTATCTATTATTTCTGTTATTCACTGTGTCACATCCCAGTTTCCCTGTTCATTGGGAGGATGTGACCACAAAAGGCTGAAATGCCAAAAAGTTCCAGGCAGGCGTTTTTAGGCTCTTGCAAAATCCATGGATTGGGAATTTTCCCTTCTGCTGCTCTTACCAAGGGCACCAAAGTGCTCTGGAAAAATTCCCTTGGGGGCTCTGCAGCCCAGACACGTCTGAAATGCTCCAAATAGGACAGAGGAACTCACTTGAGAGAAAAAGCTGAGTATTAAGAAGAAAAACACACCTGAGATTTTAATTTTTTAAAAATCCAAAGAGCACAAAACCCCAGGAATTTTAGAGGCTCAGCAGCCTTTTGGTTGTTGGGTTTTTGAGAGCTGGGGTTTGAGAGTTGGGGTTTGAGAGTTGTTTTTTGCATTTCTTGGTACATTTTTATGGAGCAAAGACCNTTTATTATGCATTCTTCACATTACACTTGATTATTTACATTAACTCTAATATAGTATATTCTCATATTTATTTTATAATGTTAATTACTTCTATTATTTCATATTATTATATGCATTATTATTTTTATATATGTTTATAATGCTCTATGTTAGTATATTTATTATTTATTACTGATTTTTATAATATTACTTATTTCTATGATTATCTATTATTTCTGTTATTCACTGTGTCACATCCCAGTNCTTACCAAGGGCACCAAAGTGCTCTGGAAAAATTCCCTTGGGGGCTCTGCAGCCCAGACACGTCTGAAATGCTCCAAATAGGACAGAGGAACTCACTTGAGAGAAAAAGCTGAGTATTAAGAAGAAAAACACACCTGAGATTTTAATTTTTTAAAAATCCAAAGAGCACAAAACCCCAGGAATTTTAGAGGCTCAGCAGCCTTTTGGTTGTTGGGTTTTTGAGAGCTGGGGTTTGAGAGCTGGGGTTTGAGAGTTGTTTTTTGCATTTCTTGGTACATTTTTATGGAGCAAAGACCCGAGGAGCTCTGCAGTGAGCTCGTGTCCCACTGACCCCTGTGTCCCTGCCACTCCTAATTCCCAGTGTGGCTCCCATTCCCGGGCTCTCCTAACACCTCGACAGCCCCTCACTGCTGAACATTCCCCACCACTGCACAGAGAAAATGTGGTTTTGTACAATAAAATATTCGCTGCTGACTGAGGCTGGAGCCGCTTTCTTACCCCAGCATGGCTTCACTGTTAATCCTGGCTTACAACCAGGCGTGGGGTTGGTTTTGGGGGAGTGTGCCTTGATTTTTGCCCCACTTGGAGCTGAATGTGCCAAATCCAAATGCCTGGACCCACATGAATGGGAGGGGTTTTCCCCCCAGTAGTGAATTTTTCTCTCCTGGATCAAACCTGGAGGGCTTTGGATGCACCTCTGGATTCCGGTGGTTTGTGGGTTTCAGCACAGCGGGGATCGTGGTGGGAAGGCTCCAGGAGGACAGGAGCACCTTGGAACTGGGAGTTTGGGGTTGTTGGGAGCAGGGGGTGTGGGATCACCCGGCTGGCACTGGGAGAACCACCCAGCACCCCACTGGGAGCGACCTGTGCAGGGACAGGAGGCGACTCCGTGTCCACAGAAGGGGTAAGGGCTGAACCTCTGCCAGGAGAACTCATCCCAGGACAAATCTGGGGCTGTTTCTTGGCAGAAGCTGTGGTGTTTTTGTGTGCTCAGTGGGTGTGAAGGACCCCTGTGCCTACCAGCCACGGCGATGAGGTAGGAGCCGTCCCTGCTGCTCATGCCCAGCGTCCTGGCTCTGGCCACCAGGTGGAAGAAGGGCACGAAGTAGGCCAGGTGGCTGAACAGGAAAGACCACGTGAAAATGAAGAAAACGGGATCCTTCAGTGGGGAGAAGTCCAGGAGAGGCTGAGAAGGTTCCTTGCTGGTGGCTGGAAGGGGTTTGTGGCTTCTCTTGGCCTCGCTGGGTGTTCCCCAGGAGGAGCTCTCCGGGCTGGGTTTCTGGAGCCTGCCCAGGGCAGGTGGATTTGCTGGATCAGAGACATCCCCGCCGTGGGGCATCGCGAGTCTCTCCGTGCTGGGAGCCTCCTGTGCACTGCGGAGCTGTAATTCCCTGTGAGTGCTCCCAGCTAAGCTTCCCCCAGGAGTTTCTGGGTCCTTCGTGGCCACTGAAGATCCCCGGTCTTGGTTTCCAGCAGATTCCCGAGGCAGGCGGGGGCTGACGGGCCACAGCAGCATGCTGGAGGGCACCAGGTTCAGCATGATGCCTCCAAAAATCAGGAGAGTACCTGAGGGGAGGCAAAAGGGGTTTTGTGCTTGGATTGAAAAGGCAGGAGGGGCGGGAATGGCCTTTCCAGAGCAGGGTGTGGTTTTCACTGAGCACGGAGAAAGCTCTGCCATGAGAAGGGGTTTTGCCTTCTCCTTACGGAGGAGTTAACAAAACAGGGATTTTTATTCCTGTTTTTCTAGCTGGGAGTTCGTTTTGCTGCGATGCACAGAACAAACCCACAGCTACCTCTGGGATCTTGTTCTGCTTTTCCTCATTTAAAAGGTGAGGGACCTTCAAGATGGTCTTGAAACACTACAGTAAAAGCAGGGATTTCTGGGTTTGATTTCTGAGCTCTGTGCTTTAACTCTGATTTTAATGAGTGATTAAGTGTTTAATCATTAACCAGATGTCCCCAAACTATCCTAGAAGAGGCAGAGTTGTTCCTCGGCCTGTTGAATTTTTAAAAAGAGCCTCTTACCCTGCCCAGATCTCCCCGAACGCCCTCAGGGAGCTGGTGACTCGGAAGGAACAGGAGCTCCCTCACCTTGCCAGCCGTAGAACTCGATGAGCAGCTGGGTGAAGGGGGCCATCAGGAAGGTCAGCCCCATGCCCGAGCGGGCCAGGGCGTTGCAGAGGGCCAGGCGTGCCCGGCAGCGCTTGGCCGTCATCACCGCGGCCGCCTGGTACAGGCAGGCGAACCCCATCCCTGTGGGAGGGTTCAGAATGAGAATTCCATGCCCAAAAAGGGACCCCTGCTGTCGGGGTTCTGTGTCCCAAGCTATCCCGAGCTCACGGTCCCTGGCTCTGCAGCGTTCCCGGGGTGAACGGGGGGATTTCTGCGGTGGCAGTCAGGGCTCGGTGAGATTTGGGGGGTGGGGGTTGGTATCTGGGGGATTGGAGGCTCTGCCCTTGTATGAGGGATTTTAAAAGGCCAGGATCTGTGTAGGTGCAGGAAAAAAGTCCAGGTTAATTGGGACTGGAATGTTGGAACTGAGCATGTTTTATGAAACTGAGGGTGAAGCTTTGGGAGCTCACACAGCGCCTCACGGAAAGGAGCTGGGGATGCTTTGGCACTGAAGGTTCACAGAATCCCAGAATGTCCTGAGTGGGAAGGGACCCACCAGGACCATCCAGTCCAACCCCTGGCCCTGCACAGACACCCCCAAATCCCACCCTGGGCATCCCTGGCAGCGCTGTCCAAACGACCCCAGAGCTCTGGCAGCCTCGGGGCCGTGCCCATTCCCTGGGGAGCCTGGGCAGTGCCCAGCACCCTCTGGGGGAAGAACCTTTCCCTGATACCCACCCTAAACTCCCCTGGCCCAGCTCCAGCCCTTCCCTGGGTCCCATCCCTGATCACCCCAGCCTCCCCTTCTCCAGCTGAACAAACCCTTGGCTGCTCCCCCTGCAGACCCTTCCCCGGGTTTCAGGCTGAAGGAGCCGATGTACTCCTCCTGCCCAGGGAGGCTCACCCGGGAGGAATCCCATGGAGAAGCAGAGGAAGGGGACGCTGGTGGCCTGAGTGCTGAGCAGGCAGCCCCCGGCCACCAGCCCGGCCCCGAGGATGGACGTTGGCCGCTCCCCCAGCCTCCGGCACACCACGGCCACCAGCGGGGCTGCAGGGGAAGGACAGAGACATCTCAGGCTGAGGGTGACAATAAGCCCTTTGGCAGGGCTTGGGGACCTGACTGGGACCACTGGGAAGTGGTCCATGTGCAGTGTCGGGAGGCAGGGAGTGACGAGGGGTTTGGGGTGGGTCAGTGTTCAGGAGAGAGGCTTTGCTGTGCCCTGGGAGCTCGGGGAATGAGGCAGGGAAGGAGGCAAAGCCCAAACTTTCAGCTCTCCTGAGCCTCTTTCCTAAATCACACCGTGCCCAGCGGCTCCAGATTATCCCACAGTGGGACAGGATTGGTTTGCTCTGGATCCGTGCAATAAACCTACAGTGAAGTTCATGGAATCCCAGAGTGGTTTGGGTTGGAAGCGACCGTAAAGCTCATCCAGTGCCACTCCTGCCATGGCAGGGACACCTCCCACTGTCCCAGGCTGCTCCCAGCCCTGTCCAGCCTGGCCTTGGGCACTGCCAGGGATCCAGGGGCAGCCACAGCTGCTCTGGGCACCCTGCGCCAGGGCCTCCCCACCCCCACAGGGAAGGATTTCTTCCTAGTATTCAATTTCTCCCCATGATCCCATCTGAATGACACGGGACCCTGTGTTAAACCCACGTTCCTGCTCAGACATGTGGGTGCCAGCCACGTCCAGTTGGGAGCAGTCTGGGGTGGGAATTGGATCCTCAGAGCATCCTCGGAGCCCCCAGGTCAGACGGAGCCGGGGCTGCAGCCCTGCCCCAGCCCGAGGGCTGCCAGCTCACCTCCCAGGAAGCGCAGGGACGACATGATGGAGCCGATCCAGCTGACCTGCTCCGAAGATCCCCCCATCTCCTCTCGGAAAGCCACGAAGAAAATCCCGAAGGTCTTGAGCGTCCCCATCACGAGCACGTTGACCTGAGTGGAGACGGGGTGGAGGTGAGGTGCCACAGGGGGTTGGGAGGGAGGGAGGAAAAGCTTTTCCTTCTGCTTCCTTTGTGGTGGGGGGGGAAAAACGAACTGGGACACCTGAGCTGGTGCAGGGCAGTGCCAGCAGGGTGGGCCGGTGGTGGCCCTGCTGCAGCCTGATCCCAGAGACCCTCAGGAAACCCTCTGCAAACTGACTCTTCCACAGGAAAGGAACAAAGTAACACTAGAGCTCACCTCCTGTGGGGTATTTTTGCCTTTTAAGTTACTTTTCAGTACTGAAGCAATAGTCTGAATGGATCACTTGGAGTTGAGGAGGGGATGAGTGGAGCAGGGATGGATGTTATGCGGGGCAGTTTCCCAGGATTTCTCCTGGGGCAAAGGACAGACAGTTTGTGTCTGTAATTTTAACGCCTGCTGCCTCCCTGGTGGCCGGTGGTTAATGATTGGCAGTGAGTTACTTGGGGTGGAGTGGAATTGGGGAAAGATTTCCTAGCTGAGGGGATAGTGCCTTCTTTACGGGCGGACTTGGTGACCTTAAAGGTCTTTCCCAAGCTTCACAATTCCTTGATTCATTGCTGGTGGGAAGATAAAGCCTGGGGCACAGAGAATTAGTGCCTTTAAGTGGTGCTGAGCTGCCTGGTCCTCCCAGAGAGTACCCGAGCATGTGTGCTGCTCCCTGGCTCCCGCCTCACTGCCCAAGGTGGGATCGTGCCCTTGCTGAAGGGACAGGACGCTCCTTTGGGGTTGGACACCCCCGTGGTGATGTGTCTGAGTAGGGACAAGTCATTTTATGCTGGCGAGGGGACCCTCTTGTCCATCACTGAGGACAAGACACTGAGGAATGCCTGCAGGTGGCATTCCGGAGGGAATGGCGGGGCTGGATTGTGCCCTGGCACGGGTGGGATCAGCCCGTCCTGCCCTCTGGGCGAGGCTGGGAGCCTTCCCCGTGCCCCAGCTCCAGCGGGGTTTGGTTCAGCCCCTGCTCACCAGGAAGAAGTGGAACACCACTCCCCACGCCCACCCTCCGGCTGCTGCTGCGCTGCCGCGGCTCTTCCCGGCTGGCGGAGCCTCCGGAGCCTCCGGCTCTTCCTCCTCCTCGCTCTGCCCTGCCGATGAGAGTGTCAGGACACATTAACACCTTCCACTGCTCCTGATTCCTTTCAAAACCATTCCCGTGCCGCCAGCGCTGCCGTGGAGCCCCGTGGTTGTTGCTGGGGCGGGCACCACACTCTGCTCTAGCCCGGGTGATGCTTTCACCAACCTTTTCGACAATTCCACATTATCCCCGGCTGGAAACAGTTTAATTTTCTTTCTCATTCCCACCAAGTTACTGTAACCACTTAAGCTTTAAGGGTGGACAAGTCCTTGGTGCTGCTTTAGCAGCCTGGGTTGTGCCAGAAGCCAGGGGGTCACTGTCTGTCTGGGTCCGCCCTGGAGCTCCCCGGGCAGCTCTTCCTACTCCGCCTTTCTCTGCTTCTCTCCCTTCCATCCTCTCACTCACCCCGAGCCTCTGGCAGAGGCAGGATCCTGCCCGAGGGAGCAGCTGGACCCTACAGCACTTGGGGATGATCATCCTGGAACTTTTCCTTACCGCCTCGCTGCTGCATGCTGGAAAATCCTCCCCGGAACAGTCGACAGCAAAGAGGAATCTCTTCAGAGTCTCTTCATTTGCTCTAGAGATGAAATCCCCTCTTCCTGACTCGGCACCCCAGAGTCTGCTCCTTCATTCCCACCCGGTGAGGATGATGGTGTCGGTCCTGAGCAGGACCTGGAGCGTGGCAAGCGCTGGGGGGACGGAGCCCATCCTCCTCCTCCTCCTCCTCCTCCTCCTCCTCTTCTCTGGGGGCAGAGCCTCGCTCGTCAGGCCCCAAGGCCGGGAGTCCCTCCCCTTCCCCAGCTGGGAACAGGAAACCTGGGGCGTTTGGAGCAGCATTCCTGTTGGGAGGGAGAAGGAGGGGGAGCCTGCCGAGTTCTGACTCCGGGGAAAGCTCCGGGTCCGGCCGGAGCAGGGCAGGGGTGGCGGTGGTGGCTGGAGCCAGGCCTGGGGCTGCCGGTGGCTGCAGGGGAGCAGAGCCCTGTCCCTGCCCGTCCTGCACGGCCCTCGGCCCGGGAAACGGCATCCCTGAGGATGGGATAGGCTGGAAACTTGGTGTTTCGCGGCTGGACAGAGCAGCCGCGCTGCTGCAGCCCCGGGGCGGCGCTGGGGCTGAGCGGGACCGGCGCTGGCTCCCTGCCTCCACTGAATCTGCCCAAACTCCTGGGCAAACACAGCCCCGCTGCTTCCTGCCCTGCCACCCCAGTCGGCATTCCTGAGGGCAGAGAAAACTGGGATCACTGGGGGATAGTGACGCTCTCTGGCCTCCCTTGGCAAAGGGTGCAAAAGTGCAGCATTCCAGAGTATCCCAGGATAAACGGGAGCCCGTGGAGCTTTCCCTGTGGTAGGACCTTTAATACGTGCATCAAGCTTTATTTGAGCGGGATGAGATTCGTACTGAGCGTGGTTTAAGGGCCTGAAGGAGGGGGCAGGGGGCAGCAGCACTTGGGGCTGAGGGATGCCCAGGGGGAAACTCCAGCTCCAGCTGCTCCCAGCCTGGTGGGATGGAGGGACAGGGGAGAAGGACTCCCCAGGGCCACCACAGAGCTTGGAGATGCCAAGATCGGGGCTTTATTCCACGTTAAGACTGCGCTGGATGGGAGTGTGGAGCCTGGCTGGGCAGGGGCTGCTCCTGTGTGAGCTTGTGACTGTCACTGCCCGACGGAGCTGCTCCGAGGAGTAAAATCAGAGCAGTGACAATGGCATTTCACTCTGACTCAGCCCAAGCTTTACCTCATGCTCTGCTGGGAAACTTCCCTTCCCCTTCCTGCGGCTGCAGCCCAGCCCCTTTTCCCTCCCCAGCCCACAGGAACCACCGGAGTGCAGCAGCTTCCCAAGTCCTTTTGCGGGATTGTTTCCCTGCCTGTTTCACACCTGCGAGAGGCAGAGGGACCTGGATCTGTGAGGATGTTCCAAGATCCATTTACAGCTCCCAGGGCTGTGCAGGGCCAGCACACACAGGCCTGAACTTCAACCCAAGGCACAGTGAGCACGTAACTCCCACAGAATGTTTAACGTGAGGAGGCGAAATGTTTCTGAGGAGAAATTCCTTGGAGAGCGTTTGTACCTCTCCTATTGGAGCAGCCTCCTTGAATTCCGATGTTTCTCTAGAGAAATGCTAATGAAGGGAGTGGGAGAAGTCACCTCGCTTGGCTTTGGCAGCGAAGCACCAGGCCCAGCCCTCCCAGGCAGAGCCAAGAGAAGGAAGGAAGGTTTTTTACAGGTCATTTATTGATTTCTCCAATAAATGAGGCCCCCACACAAAGCTGGGTAGCATCTGCTCATCACAGGGGCTGGGGCAGTGCCCATGGCTCATCCCCAGTAGCACAAGTGCTAAAATGTGAGCTGGAGACCTGCAGAGCTGCCCAGGAGCTGTGAGAGGGGAGGGAGAGCCTTCATCCCAGGCGTGGGGCCCCGGAGGGAGGGCGGTGTGCAGGGAGCAGGGCCGGGAGCAGAGCTGGTCCCCCAGGCTCAGGACAGCAGCTTGTGCACTGCCACGGTGATGCTGTCGTGCTTCTGGATCATGATGTTCCTGGAAGGAGGAAAACGGGCTGAGGGAGCTGAGCTGTGCCAGGAGGAGCTGGCGGGGGTGGGAAGGGGGCAGGGGAATCACGGAGCATCCCTGCTGCTCCCTGCCTGCCACAGCCCAGCCTTTGCCACCCACAGGGATCCCGGGAGGGGCAGAGCTACCGAGCTGCAGGAACCACCGCCCCCAAAAGGTTTCCCCCTGCTTTTCCTGCCTCTTAGAATCCCACTAATCCAATGAACCTGCCTACGGCAGTGCCTGCCTCCCCCCACAGCTTCACCGAGATGGGGCTTCCCCCACAGCTGCCTCTGCAGCTCCGGAGGGGGAGCTGCTGCAGGGATCTGACTCCGGGAGGCTCCCAGGGCTGGGGAAAGGCAAAGGTGGGGGGACAGTGGCAGCTCCAGGCTGGGAACTCACCCGTTGTCCGACTCCAGGCACACCACGGGCGTGTCGGTGGGGTCGGAGGTGAGCTTGGCTGCCTGCTGGGCCAGCACTGAGATGATGCCAGCGTGCTCGTCCGACAGGGTCCCTCTGCCTGGAGAGGGGGGAGGCGATGGATAGAGCCACGTGTGCCAGGGCAGCGCTTCGGGAGAGGCCCATGTGCCTCCCACAGGCCAAGTGGGGTTGATCCTGCCCCGGCCCATTCCCCTCCCTGGGGGCTGATGCAGCATCTCCCCAAATGGTTCCTCTCAAACCACCAAAAAGCCTGAGTTTAGGTGTCGGGAAGAGCTGGCTCCGGTTTCCTCCAAGGCACAGGCAGGTGGTGGCCCATAGGGACACTCCTAGGTGGGGGCAGGACAGCAGGACAGGGCCTGGTGGCCTCAGAGTGGCGTCGATGCAGGACAAGGCCGGGTACCCCCAGATGGGGACGGGTCTGGTAGGGCCGGGCCTGGTGCCCTCCAGCCCTGGGAGCCCTTAGAGGGGACGGGCAGGAGCTGGGGCACCGCCAACCCAGGGACCCCCATGGGGCACTGCCAGGTGCCCCCCACCCCTAGGAGCCCTTAAAGGCACCGGGCAGTGCCAGGTGCCCCCTGCCTGGTGCCCCCCATCCCCGGGAGCCTTTGGAGGGGATGGGCAGGACCCGGTGTCCCCCAACCCCGGGAGCCCACAGCGGGCCCGGCCAGGCCCCGGTGCCCTCCCCCGGCCCCGGTGCCCTCCCCCGGCGGCGCTCGCTCACTCACAGCCCAGGTTCAGCCCCTGCGAGTCGGTGCACAGCACGCCCACCACGGCCGGGCTCTTCATGCTGGGGGGAGACAGCGGCGGTCNCCGTGTCCCCCGGCCCGTACGTGTCCTCCAGGTGCTGCTCCAGCGTCCCCTCCATCGCCAGCGCCGCCACTTCCGCCCCGCGCCTGGCAGCGCCGGCACCACGTGACCTCGCGACGGCGGCTCCGCAGGGCCAAAAGCGCTCGGGGCGCGCTCGGCTCTGTGGGGGTGCCCCGGGACCCCAAAAGCCGCCGGTGCCGGGCCCCTCACACAAGCACCGTGCCCGGATCTGAGAGCTCCTCACACAGGCACCGGGTCTGAGGAGACCCCTCACACAGGCACCGTGCCCCAATCTGGGGCCCCTCACAGGCACCGTGCCCGGCTCTGGGGGTCCCTCACAGGCACCGTGCCTCAATCTGGGGGATCCCTCACACAGGTACCGTACCCCGATCTGGGGACCCCTCACACACACACCGTGCCCCAGTCTGGGGGGATCCCTCACACAGGCACCGTGCCCGGATCTGAGAGCCCCTCACAGGCACCAGAGGGGCTCCATGGGATGAGAAGGGGGGTGAGGAGCGATCTCAGCTCCGTGGGGACATCCCATGGCCCAGGCTGCAGGGATTTCTTCACTGTGGGCAGCAGCAGGTGGGTTTTTTGAGGCCCGCAGCCCTGAGCACATTGGGATGTTCTCCCTTGTGTCCTCCCAGGATGTACAAATTTAAAAGCTAATTGATCATTCCAACTTTTCCAGCTTTTTCAACCTTTTTTTATTCCCCTTGTGCTCCCAGGAGCAATTCGAGGTCGATGGGTTGTACTCCAAGCCATAAATCAACATATTTCCAAGTGATATTCGAGTTGAAACACACCCTCACTACTAAAAAGACATTTCCCCCTCTCTGCCTCCCTTTATGCTCCCAAATAAATGCAGCCAAGCCTCTCTTTCTGTGAGATATTTATCAGGGAGCCACACTTTCGGCAAGCCAGGCTCCGACGAGCCGGGGAGCAACAACTGAACTTCATCCTTTGGTTTTCTTTCAGATAAATCGTCACAAACTCTTAATGAAATTCCCCAGGGCACCCGTCAGGAATAAACACAGATATCGAGGTGTGCTTGGAAAATTCGGCTGTGGTGAAAAATCCCCCGGGGAGGTGGGTGTGGGAGGTTTTATCCCTTCCCGGTGGTTTATTAACCTGTCTTGGACACCGCTCGAGATTCGGGTCTCATCTGCTCCTCCTGAGCTCATCCCGGGGGAAAACCCGCAGGGTTATAAAGGATGGGAGGCACCCGGAGCTCGGGAACAGCTCCGGCACCACGGGCCGGACCCTGCGGCTCCTGAGCCTCCTCCTCGCCCGGCGCGGCCATCCCCGGGGTGAGTCCCGCTCCCTGCTTCACCCCCCGGACGCAGGGATCGCTGCTTGTGCTCTTTGCTTCCCGGTTTTCTTTTTTATTCCCCGGGTTTTCCTCAGTTTGTTCCCCTTTTTTCCGACACGTGGATGCTGCTCCCGCTGCCCCAGCCCGTCAGGTTAAAGCCACACCTCGTTCTGCTCCTCCTCTCGGCACCGTGTCAGAGAGGAAATGTGCCCCGTTTCAGGGATTTCAGGGCGTTTTCCAGCAGGGGAAAACTAATAAATCTCCATTGGCGTCTCCCCGAGCATGTTCCCACCTGGGACAAGGGCTCAAACACTCCAGATTTTCTTTCTCCCTCCCAGATTAAATGGTTCAAAGAGGTGGGAGCTGTTGGAACACCGAGGGCAGGTGGATGCTCACCCTGTCCATGGACTCGGTGTTCTCAAGTGAGCACTGGATAGAGGGTGATGCTAAAGGTGAGTTTTGGGGACAGAATCCAGGTTTTTGTGGTGCTGCAGGAGCCTGGTCCCAGCAGGGCTGAACCTCCCTCTTTCCTCTAGCAGTGAAAAATCTGTTTAAAACCAAGGCAGAGCTTTTCCATCCCACTGCCTCCCAGCTTTTCCCATCCAGTGGGAATTTTGTTGTTGACTTCAGCGGGCTCTTAGGTCCTCTTTCCCCTCACAGCCAGAGCTGCTTCCTTCCAGCCTGGGGTGTTTTGGGCTGGATCTCCCCAACCCCTACAGGCCCTGGAGCTGCAGAGCTGCAGGCTGTGGGATCCACCTCCATCCAGGGCTACACAGATCCAGCAGCTCCTTAAATTATTCCCAAGGCTTAAACAGCTGCTTCTGAATAACCAGAGGGAAGGGGTTGGATGTGCAGCTCCCTGGCTGCCTGGAACCCCCGAATTCGCAGGTGAGGGCCCATCATTCCTGGGATCTGGTTTTTAATGGGATTTGGGGTTTCAAGGAGATTTGGGTGCTCAAGGAGAATCCAGGAAAGGGAACACTCCGTAAAATCCCCTTTTTGCCACCCTGTTAGAGCTGCACCCCAGAAATTTTGCCTTCTGGCAGGTTTTTGTGCTTTTCCCCCCAGCTGTAATTCCCACATCTCCTCATCCATGATGGGTTTGTGCTGGGAGCTCTGAGAGAGAGGTGCCCGAGGAGGGGTGACCCTGGGGGAGTTCGGGAGAATCCCACCAGTTCTCCTTGTGTTGCCAACCCAGCGTCAGGCAAGTGGGTCAGAGAAGGGTTTGGGGGTGCCATGAGCCCCTCTGGTCACTCGGGGGGACAGAATGGGACCTGCTTCGTGCTCAGAGTGCCCCCACTCCCCTTCTTCCCGGCACCTTCATGGACTTCCAGGTGTGGTTTTGAGCTGGGGCAGCGTTTGCATCCGTGCCTCAGTTTCCCCATCCCCGTTCCCCAGAGTTTTGCATCTGCCTGGGATGGGAGAGGCCGAGCTGCTGGAATTGCTCTGCTTCCCGCTAGCGATGGAATAAGGGCCCTGGGAATGTGGGATACTGAGCAGGTTCCACAGGCTTAGCCCGGCGATATCCCTGGAGGGAGGATGGGCACTGAGTTCCCCCCTCGCTGGCTCTGCTCTCCCTCGGCACCAGCACGGCTTTAAGTCGGGCAGCTGCAAACTTTCCCTCCGTCCCTCCCACCCTGCGTCCACGAGGGATTTCCCCTTCACCCCACAAACCTCAGCACCCAACCCGACGCCTGCTGTGCCCCACAACTCCCACCTGAACCCCAAATGGGAAAGCCGGGAACTCCCGCTTCACGTCAAACCCCCAGAAGGAACTGCCCCCAGCAGCTCGGGGCTGATTTTCCCATTAACCCCCCCAAAAAGAGGGATAACGACACTTTTCCCTCCTCCTCCTCCTCCCCAGGCCTGCGAGCGGGACCCTCAGTGCAGCACGGGACCTGCTGTGCCTGTGGCTGCGGGGGCTGCGCGTCTGCACCCCCTGGGGCAGGAGGGGGACCCGTGTCACCCCTCCAGCCACCAGGTGCCACCCCGGGGAGGGGGACGGGACTGAGCAGGGGGCTCTGAGCTCCTCGCACGGGGGGAAAGCTCCATAAAACCCCGCGGGAGGAGGGGTCGGTGTGGCGCGCTGGGAGTGCGGTGGGGAGGAGCTGGGAGCGCAGGGGACAGCAGCGCTGCTGCGGGGACGCTGTCGTGCTTCTGGAGCAGGAATTCCAAGGAAAAAGTGCCGCGGGAGGTGAGGGGGCCGCTGCGGCAGGGAGGAGCTGCCCTGGGTGGCAGCTGGACAAGCGGACCCGGTGCCGGACCCGTCGGTCGCTGCGTCTCTCCTCGCCTGGGATGGAGAGGGAGGTCGGTGTGGGGGGCTCCTGGGGATTTGGGGTGAGGATCGTGGTGGTCCCCGAGCTGGAGTAGAGGTTTCATCCTCTAAATTTTCTTAGGCAATGCCCTGCCTGCCCTCGCCATCCTCAATCATGGAATTCCAGGCTGTTTGGGTCAGAAGGGACCTTAAAGCTCATCTCCTTCCACCCCCTGCCGTGGCAGGGACACCTCCCACCAGCCCAGGGTGCTCAGAGCCGCCTCCAGCCTGGCCTGGATCGCTCGGGATGCGCCAGGGGTGCTGCGGGTGATGACTGGGAGCTGGGATTGAGCTCCTGGCCATTCCTTCGGAAGCCAGGCACACCCACACTGCTCCAAACCGAGCCAGAAAGGCTCTGCCGAGCGAGGAGGAGCTGGGTGAATCCCTCAGAGCTGCCCCAGTGCTCTGATTTCTGCTGGATGAGAACCCCCAGCTCACCGGGATTAGCCCAAGGCGTGGGGCTGCTGCCATCCTGCTCCAGGAGGATTTAGCAGCAGCATCCCGACCTCGGAGCGAGCATCCCGCAGCCTGTGCCTGCACTGATTGAATGCTCCAGGAAGAAAATTTAGTGATGCTGCACCTCCTGCTTGCACAAGGAAAGGCTTCAGAGGGATCAAAAATTAATTTCAGGCATATCCCTCTGGAACCTTGGAGAAGAGATGGAGATTTTTTCAGGGCTTTGATCCCACTGATCGTTTCTTGGGCTGTGACACCTCATTTGTCTCGTTCCTCCCTGCGGGTGCCTTTCCTTGGGAAGGGCCAGCACCACTCCTGCCCCTGCCTGCCCAACCTCCTCTGCTCCAGGGCCCTCGACAGCCGCTACCACTGCTCTGCCGACTTCAAGAACATCCATTTTTAGCATGATGCTCCTGAAAATTCCACCCACGAGCCCCCAGCCCTCTCCCGTGGCCGCCAGGTGCCCACGGAGCACCAGGCAGCCCCAGGAGTGCTTTTCCGAGGTGGCCAATGCTGTTCTGAGCTCAGCGTTTGTCCTACAGGGAAACTGAGGCACGGCCAGGCCAAGCTGCTCCCACACGTGGCTCAGTCCCAGCCTGGAGCAGGACCTGGCTGGGACTGAGGGATTCTCTGTGTGGCAAACGGGGCCTCACAAATCCCTTTCCCGAGGTGTTGGCTCCTGGGTGCTGCCGGTGAGTTTCTGCCTCCCTCCTTTGTTTTATCCAGGAAAAATCAAGGGTGAGGTGACTTGAAGAGTGGAAGTAGATGCTGAGCAGCCAAGAGCTTCCTCACGTGGTGTTTTATCCTGGCACATGATAAAATTTGGGATGTGGAGCTGAGCAGCATCATCTCATCTGCCAGAGCGGGGCTGCTCTGGAGACCTGGCGTGAATTATTTTTACACTTTTCAGTTGTGTACAAGAAAAAACAAAAATCAGAGGGGCAGGAACTTCATTTTGGGAGGAGCTGGAGCATTTTACTCAACACCCAAAATTTCAACTTCTTCCTGAATTACCCCAAACCCAAATCCTCTGCAGCCCCTCCATATCCTCAGAGCTGCTTCAGCTCCTCCGCAATTCCTACTGGATGGATCAGTTCTGGGGTGATAATTCCCATTGTGATACCTCCCAGTCATGGCTTATCCATGAATTTCTTACTTGGAAAGTAAGCAGCTCTTCCAGCTGCTGATGGATGATCTAATCCGGCCCACAGCGAAATCAAATCTGTCTCAGGTAGCTGTGGGGAATTAAGGAACGGGATTTCCTGAGCGCTGGGATGGCTTTGGAAGAGGTGAAGCGGAGCTGGCTGGAGCTGTGTTGTGCCAGAGGTGGCTCTTTGGGGTGTAGGAAAACATTTTCTGGCCTCAGCATCTGCCTGAGGCTTTGGAGCTTTGCTTTGAGAGGACAAGGGGCTATTAAAGGTAATTAAATGTGCTAAAAGTGATCTCGGATGTGTGTTTGCAGTTCTGCTCTTGGATTCTCTTGTGGAAAACTCGGGTGTCACTGGAGCTTCTCTCCTGCTGCCTGCAGCAACCCCCAGCCATGGTAAAGAAAGAGAAATGAAGAGAAAAAATTAAAAAACAATCAGCATTTACAGGAAAAAGAAATCCATCAAGAAATGATTGGTTTCCCTTCAGGCAGAAGCGGGATTTAATCACAAAGCTGAATTTGGGGGTTGGATGCTCGTGTGTGCAGAGCTGGAAAAGCCGTGGAGCTGAGGCAGTGGAGCCGGTGGGGTTTGGGGGTGTTTTGGGTGGTTTTGGTGCTCTAAAATCACCGATTTCTATTTGTACAGCCCCCGGGGCTGTGGCTGTGGCAGGCGCTGTGTTCCCCTCACCAGTGAAGCTGTTGGGATTTGGTGTTTGAGGCCCAGCAAAAATTTCCCTGTGCTTGTTTCTCCCCCGCAAAAATGTGGTAAATGTGGTGAAAATAAAGCACTGCAAAACCAGGTTGAATTTATTTAGGGGTTTTTAAAAACATCAGATTTTTTGCTCTTTTTTAATGAGAGAAGATGCTGCTGTGGGGGTGCTGCATCCCCAGGTGGGTGAGTCTGTGGTGCCCACACGTGGTGCTGGGAACACCATGGATTGTCCAAAAACCCCCACGAAGGGGTCCCATGGCAATAGAGAGAGGGGAAAATTCAGGAAAATCCCCCCAGTAATACATAAAACTGTCCAAAAATATATAGTTTTATGGTTGAGGGTTTCTTTTATTAAGCTGCCTTATTTTTGAGCTGTCTCTGGCCTTCCACAAGCCTGGAAAGGGGCAGAAAGGGCTGTTAATTTGGGGAGTTTTGCTTAATTTCTGGACATCTCCTGGTGGAAAATATTGCAAATTATTTTCTCCCAGCAGACCCCACCACAACAAAAAGAAATAAAACATCTTGGCAGCTTCTTACCGTCCTCACTTCCCCTTCTGGAGGGACTCCCCAGACCCCAGGAGTGGGAATTGCCAATCTCCCAGCGGCTTTCAACCACAGGAGGTGACAAATCAGTGGGAAATCACTTGATTAAAACGAGGGAGGCCCCCACTGCAGGCGCAGGCTGTGCTGGGTTTCAGACTGCGAGTTGGAGGAGTCAGGGCTGTCCCTAAGGAAGGTGACGGGGAAGCTCCCCTCTCCTGCGTCCCTGCAATTTAGCAAAATCCCCACTTCTGAGCTGTTTCAGAGCGCATTTCGGGCAGCGAAACCTGGAGAATATGCTTTTAGTTTCTCCCTGGAGGTGCAAAGCTCCGGCGGGGGGGAAGCCCGGGGGGAAAGCAGGGACAGGGAAAGTCAACTCCGCCCTGTGAGCAGCGGCCCCGGGGCCGTTTGATCCCCGGAGCCGCCCGGAACGGAGCCAAGCGCCCCTCGGGGCCCCCGCACGGCGAGTCCCGAGTCTGTTTGATATTCTGCCTCCAAGGTGAGCCGGCTGCACGCGAGAGGGGCGGGAGCGGCCGGGAATCGGCTGGGATGGGAGCAGGACACGGCTGGGATGGGAGCAGGACACGGCTGGGATGGGACAAGGACAGGGCTGGGATGGGAACAGGACACAGCTGGGATGGGACAAGGACACGGCTGGGATGGGAGCAGGACACGGCCGAGGTGTCACAAACCCAGCACCACATCCTGGTGATGCACCGAGGTCTGAATATTCCACACCTGAAATAATTACATGGATGGCTTCCAAACAGCAGGGGAACATCCTGCTCTCTATTCTATTCCATTCTATTCCATTCCATTCCATTCCATTCCATTCCATTCCATTCCATTCCATTCCATTCCATTCCATTCCATTCTATTCTATTCTATTCTATTCTATTCTATTCTATTCCATTCCATTCTATTCCATTCTATTCTATTCCATTCTATTCTATTCTATTCTCTAAGGGTGTTTTATTCCAGTCTATAATTGTCTTATCATTCTATTATTCTGTTCTATTCTAATTATCTTGTACTGTAATTCTATTCTATTCTAATTATCTTATAGTCAATTCTCTATTCTGTTCTACTTGAATTAGTCTCTTCTTCACTGGACTTCAGGAGTTTTACGTATTTCTATCATATTAAAACACAGAATATATCATTAAATTTTTAGTTTTTATAATTCACACTATCCCTCATACATTATCTATTAATATTATTACTTTAATATATTTAATATTTCAATAATTTTTATTTATTTTTTATATTCATTTTTGGCCTGGAGCAAATTTTTGTGGCAAAAGTGGTTCCCACAATTCATGCTGATGACTTCCCACATTTCAAACCCATCTTGAACTCCTTCCTGGCACCAAACTGGGGTGAGCCTCTCTGCCTTTTTGACTGCCGTGGCCCAGCCCCTTCCCACTCCTCCACAAAGCACCCGGACAATTTCAGCAGAAAAATCATTATAAGTTATTTTAAATCTTTATAAATTCCTGCTTTACTGTACTGCAAGAGCCACCCCCTGTCCCTGCACGGAGGGGACATCCCAGAGGGTGGAGTGGCTTTGCCCACAACATCCTCACAACAGCGGCAATTCCCACAGG
>VYXC01012235.1:65232-115060 GCA_013397175.1 Platysteira castanea | reverse complement strand
AAAAAAAGAAAAGAAAAGAGTCGAGTGAAAGAGTGAAGTGGGAACAAAATGTTTTTGTCAGAAAACCTGCTGGCATTGGAGAGAATGACAAAATGAGTTGTTGCTGGCTGCTCCCATCCAAAATGTGTCTGGAAATTTGCATTTTTAGGAAAGCAGAAGTGCCTTGTTACAACAGGGAGCGGAGCTGCCAGGAAATGTTGGCTCTCATCGCTCCGTGCCCCCTTTGCAGCACCAGAGGTGACAACAAAAGCTACAAGGTCACAGTGGCTCATCCCCAGGGTGGTTTGTAGACCAGATGAGTGTTTGCTGCAGGAGAAATCCCATTCCCTCTCTCAGAGCTCAGTTTTCCAGCAGAAACCCCAGCGGGCTTTGAGCTGCAGTGTCCTGGACCTTTTGCGTGGCTGTGCCACCACGCCTGGTCAGCACCCCCAAATCCCCCACCTGCTGCCTCGGGTCCACCCGTGACTGCCCACCCTGCTGTGCCACCACGATTAATTAGTCAGGCAGACCAGGGAACTCATCCAGCTAAAAATATCCCTTCTCATTTCCTTTCGCCAGCTTATTTTTCAGCCAGGTCTGGGGATTTGTCAGACCCCGAGATGTGAGGTGGGGGGTGGGGAGGAACTACTTAAAATAAGTTAAGAAAAGCAGGGAGCTGGACCCACCTTCATCCCTGGACAGCTGGGTGTCACCGAGCCAAGCATTTCGTGTCATTTTGCCCTTTTTCCTCTCCAGTAAGTGGGGAAATCTCTGTGTGTGGGGAATTCCTCTCTGACGTCACGGACAAAGAGGAGAAATGTCAAGCAGATGAGCATCAAATAAAAAACACGAGACCGATGGGCAGGGCAGAGAGATAAGAAAGATGGTATTTATTTGAACAGCCACAGGAAATCAGAGATTGAAAAATGTCTAGAAAAAAAAAAAAAAGCAGCAGCACATTTGGTTTTAAAAAAAAAAAAATCAGAGCATGCAGATCTTGGATGCGTCTTCCAGCCAATCCCACCCGACCGTGCCCAGTCCCTCAGGGCCTCAACCATCATTTTTTGGCCTTGTCTCGCGGGTAACCCCCATTGGTCTTATTGAGTGACTCCATGCTGCCGTTGCCCGTGGCCACGCTGGCCAGCAGCCGCTCCACCTCCCCGGGCAGCATCTGCTTCTCCTCGTTCTCCGTCTCCCGGTGGTAGAAATAGTTGAAGTTGGAGACGATGACGGGCACGGGGAGGGCGATGGTCAGCACCCCCGCGATGGCACACAGAGTCCCCACGATCTTCCCGCCCAGGGTGGTGGGACACATGTCCCCGTAGCCCACGGTGGTCATGGTGACCACGGCCCACCAGAAGCCGTCGGGAATGCTGGAGAAGTGGGACTGCGGCTCATCGACCTCCGCGAAGTAAACGGCGCTGGAGAAGAGGATGACGCCGATGAAGAGGAAGAAGATGAGCAAGCCCAGCTCCCGCATGCTGGCCTTGAGGGTCTGCCCCAGGATCTGCAGCCCCTTGGAGTGCCGGGAGAGCTTGAAGATGCGGAAGACCCTGACGAGGCGGATGATCCGCAGGATGGCCAAGGACATGTTCTGCTGCCCGTTGAGTTCGCTCTGCTGGATCAGCTCGGTGGTGAGCGTCACAAAGTAGGGGATGATGGACACAATGTCGATGATGTTCATGATGTTCCTGAAGAACTCGGTCTTGCTGGGGCACACGATGAACCGGACAAAGAGCTCGAAGGAGAACCAGACGATGCAGGCGGTCTCTACGACGAAGAAAGGGTCCGTGAAGGTGCTGTGGGCCAGCAAGGTGTCTGTCACATTCCTAGAAAGCTCCTCAGTGGACTTAAACTCCCTCTCCTCCCGGAACTCCGGCAGGGTCTCCATGCAGAAGATGATGATGGAGATGACAATGACCAGGACAGAGACCAAAGCTACGCCTCTGGCTGCACTGGAGCTTTCGGGGTACTCGAAGAGCAGCCAGAACTGCCTGTGAAAGTCATTGGTGGGTAAAAGGGTCTCAGGATCCTTGATGAACCCTTCATCCTCCCGGAACTGGTCCATGGCTTCATCACCCAGCTCATAGAAGGTGATTTCATCAGCAAAGACGTCGATGGGGACGTTGGCCGGGCGCCGTATTTTCCCCCCAGACTGGTAATAGTACAGGATCCCATCAAAACTGGGCCTGTTCCTGTCAAAGAAGTATTCATTCCTCATGGAGTCGAAGTAACGCATCCTCTTCTCCGGGTCCCCAAGCAAGGTCTCGGGGAACTGGTCGAGGGTCTTGAGCCGCGTCTCAAACCTCAGCCCAGCGATGTTGATGATGACGCGTTGGTCCCCCTCATCCATGCCCACCCTCTCCCCCACCAGGTGGTCGCTGAACTCGGTGGAGAACCTGGAGAAGATGGTCTCATTGTTGGCGTTCTCGCTGTTGATGAGGATCCGCAGGTTGGACAGGAGGTTGGCGCAGCTGGGGTGACCTTTCCGCGACTGCCCGGAGGGGCTGAGGTCATTGGAGTAGCAGGGATCCTCCACGATCTGGTCGGCGTTGTCGAAGCTGACTAGTGCCACCTCCATCTCCTTCCAACTGGCCACGTCCATCATACACTAATCAGCTCAGCAGCAGAAATGCCCGCGGCGGATGCCGGCTGCCCGCGTCCTTCCCGCGCTAGGAGGATCTGCAAGGGACAGGGACACAGAGCTGAATTGTGCCAACGCGCCGCTCGGCCCGGCTGAGCAGAGCAGAACAAACCCGAGGCCGCACAACCCTGCTTGGTTTTGTAATGGAAACGTTAGTGCCACTGACCAGCAAAAGGACTTCCAGCAAGTCGTTCATCTTTGGATCCTGCGAACCCTTTAGGCACGGCTTTGTCATTGTTAAAGCTCCCAAAACCACCTCGGGAACCCAAGGATGAAAGGTCAGGGAGCAGCAGAGGACGGGGGTGAATCCAGGTGTCCCACCCAGCCTCTCCCCAGTGATCTCAGAAAAAGGGGTCATTTCATCCGTTTCCAGGTGCGGATCCGAAGTTCAGAGCAGGATTTGGAGGTTTTAAACACGGCTGTATCTGTTAAGAGCAGCCCTTGGTCCAGGTGGGAGAGGCACCAGGTCAAAGCCCAGGAGGTCCTGGGCACGCTGCAGATGGGTCACCCAGTGTTTGGAAACAACTCCCAAAGCAGGAACCACACTGGAATTTGGGGAGTGCAGCCCAGGAGGAAGCAGGCCAGGAGGAGAAATGCCCACCAGCCTTGGAGAACCCCTTTGCTCTGGGAAGAGGGCTCGGAACAGGACCCCTTGTCTTGATCCAGACCTTGGGGCAGGCAGAGGATGGAGTGATGAGCTCCAGAGCTCTCCTCGTCCTCTTCCCCAACAGACCTGACATTCCCAGCCCCAGGAGGAAGCTCAGGACTGAGCACTCGGGTCACAGAGAGCACCTTTCGGGCCGTGGGGTGGATTATTTCCCAGAGCAGCTCAGGAACAGCACTGTGTGCCCAAATACTCCCGGGCACACATCTCCCCTCACACCAGTGACATCGTTCTGAGCTCAGCAAAGTCAAAGAGGAGCCCAGGGACCGGGCCAAGTTACAGAGCTGGGAAATTGCCTGTCCTGCCTCAGGGAGAAGCACAGAGAGAAGTGAGGTGTTAACAGGGAACGCTTCTGTGGAGATTCGCCCCAAAATGAACTTTCCAAGTAAATTCAACGCCCTGATTTATTTCCCCTCCAAATGTATTTTCCAGACATGAGACGCCACAGGAGGACACGTGGAGCTGCTCTGCGTGACCGCTGCTCACCAAGGGCACTCCGGCTTTCTTACCCAGCCAACTTCAGCAGGAGGGAGACAAAAAACCCGAATGCCCTCAGCTGCCAGGAATAGCAACACAATTTAGGCCACGGAGCAGCAGCAGCAGCGGTGCCAGGGCCGGTCCTGTGGTGAGGATGGTCCCCAGTGCAGGGTTTGCCTCCCAGAGCTGGGCAGGGACCCACCCCCCCACAGGGCCTGAGCTGCTCCCGGTGCTTCAACCTCCCTCTTTCCCTGGAGTAATTTGGGGCGGGGAAGGCTTTGCCTCCCTGGAAGCAGATGGATCCGTCCTTGCTGACACACAGCTGGGAAGGGGGGTGGGACAAGCCAAAATCCCAAATCTGTTGCAGGAATGGGTATCAACATCCCGGCTTGCTGCAAATCCTCCCTCTCCCCCTCTCAAGCTTTGCAGCCCCGGCAGCAGAACTTCCTACAGGACCCAGCATCCCTACAAGGCTCAACCTCGCTCTCTCCTCAGTGGAAGAGATTCCGGATTTGGGGGCAAATCCTACAATTCACCATAAGCTATTTACAGACCAGATTTCTTCGCTTAAACTAAACCCACAAAGCTTGGCTGTTCCTAGAAATCCACCCCCACAGAGCTGCTTCAGGCTGGTTTTGTGCCGAATTTCCCACTTGGGGACATGTAGGGGGGAGTAGTTGGGGCAGGGGACACAACTGATGCCTGGAGGAAGCAGCAGCAGCAGCAGCGTGGTTGTGTCCCCAGAGTGACCTCAGGCAAAGCTGGGGAACCCCAAGGACTCCAAACCTGAGTCCTCCAGCCCCAGCCATGCCCAGCTCGGACATCCCCGAGATGCAGCTGCTCTCCATGGGGCTGGATTCATCCCAGGCTGGACAATTTGGTGGCTTTGTGAGAAGCTGGTGCTGGCAGGATGATCTGTGGCATCAGAGCAGCAGCGCAGAGCTGAGGGTAACCCTGGTTTCAGGAGCACTGGGAGGCCTGCAAAGGGGTACTGCAGCAAACCCGGCCCAGATAGAGCTCTTCTGAGTCTTTCAAGGGGAAAAACGAGGATTAAAGGAAAGAGGGAAAGCAGCACACATCATTCCCTTCTTGCATTCTTCTTTTTTCTCAATATAAATCCCAAGCTGATTTTTAAATCAGAACAAAATAAAGTTTGAACCAGAGTTTAGTGTTCAGTGGCAGGGTGAGCCGACCTGACCCACCACACTTCCAGCCTGGGGGAGAACCCAGACAGGTCCACACTTCCAGGAACTTCTCTTGGCAGTGGAACAAAGCCCAGCAGCTAAAGCTGACGATGAAATTCCCAGAGTCACAGAACAGGCTGAGTTGGAAGGGACTCACAAGGGGAAATTGCATCCCGAGGCAGCACCGTGAGCTGATCTCGGTGTTTTGAGCACTAGGAGAGCTCGACTCTCAGCACTGCTGGGCACCAAGGCTCCCCTGCCCCGGCTTGGAGGGACATCTGATTTGTGCTTGCAGAAGAAACTGTGATGTGCTGAAATCGGCCTTTGCTCCGGAGCCTCTGTGAACATCGAGCTGAGCCCCCCCAGCATTGTTCTTCCTGGGGAAACTGAGGCACAGAGCCGTGACAGGACCATTTACACATCATGGTCAGGGCTGGGAGTGGAAAGTCGGGCTCATTCTCCCCGCTGGGACATGGAAAGGAGCTTTTTAGCTCCATTCCGAGCCCTTGGAGCAGCTTCCCATGGGATGCAAGGCTCTGAGGTTCCTTTCCTTGCCTCAAAGCCCCAGAACACGCTGATGTCTGTCTGTCCCCATCGCTGGAGGGAGGCGCCCCGCCTGTCCCCAAGCCCCCAAACCACCTTATCTGTCCCATTTTTAACTAAGACCAAAATTAACGGCGCATCCCAAAGCCACAAAACATCGTCCCTAAGCTTTGTGCCACGCTCTGGGCTCCAGCCGAGGCTTGAACTAGAAAGTTGCCTCGTTTTTTCCTCCTAAATCACCCAACATCTGCTTCTCAGAATCTGATTAACTAATATCCTTCAGCGGAAATCCCTGCCTGTGGAAAATCATAATAATAATAAAAAAAAACACGCGAGGGAGAGCGACGGTGAAAGAGAAAGGTCATTTTGAGGGAGAGTTTGTGTTTTACCCAGCACATCCCAGTGAATCGGGGCTGTGGTTTCCACCAGGCTCTCTGCATCCAGTGAAACCTCCCCGTCTGCACTCCCCTACTCTTCCCCCTCCTTCCACCACCCTCACGCTCCTGCGGCGAGCAATGTCCATTTCCAAGGTTTTTCCAGATTATTGGAGACTTTGAGCCTCTTCTCCCCGCTCCTCTCCTCTCCCCTCTCCATCCTCCCTGAATGGGATGAGGAAGGAGCAGATTCTTCCCGCTGCCCACCCACGCCAGCGCCTGCAAGGACTTACCTGGACAGGGCATGGAAGCGCCAACGCTCTCTGCATCTGGGGAGAGAGTTATTGAACACACATAGGGAGGTGTAGGGAAAGCGGAGACCAAAGAGAAGTCCAGCCATACCCTCGCAAGGTGCCCTTGGGACGAGGCGGGCGGTGTCACTTAGCGGGCTGGGTTCGGTTCGGCGGGGAGCGGGCAGCCCAAGGCATCACCCGGGCTGCGGCCGCGGGACCCGGCCCCTCGCGGAGCCCCGGCCCCGCCGTCCGCCTGCCAGCTCCATGGGGACAGGGGCTGGTGGCGTGCTGGGGACATCCTCTCCCCACGCCCCCACGCCCCGGGAGGGGGGACCCGGCCACCTCCCGCCCCCAGCCGCCGGCGGGCGAGACGGGGGAGGACGTGCCCTTCTGGCGGATGCCACCTTTAATCCCCGGTAATGCTCCGGATGGTCCAGCGGGGACAAGTCTTGTCCGTGACGTGGCGAGGTCTGAGCTGGTCCCCGGGAGGGAGGCGGAGAGGGGGGACAGGGACCCGCACACCGCTGGCACCGGGAGAGAGATTTACAGCAGGCGAAAGGGCTCTTTTTAGTATTAATATGAAACAATGGCATTAAAAAGAGGAGGGGAGGGGAAAGCCCAAGGGTTGGCGCATCCCCCGCTGCCCACCTACCTCTCGCCTGCGGCCGTGGGGACAGCGGGCGCCTTTCCAGGACGGGACGGCCAGGGTGCCACCACCACCACGTGGGACATCGCGGTCCCCGCCCCGAGGTGACCGGGACCAGTTGCGGCACAGCTGGCACAGCCCAGCAAAGGGCATCGGTGGGGGACGAGGGACAGGAGGGACGTGGCCCTTTCTCACGCCTGGACGCAGCTGGATGCTGGCTCCGAACCCAGCGCCACTGGGCATGTCACCTCCGGGAATTAATCAATTAATAAATGAATGAGCACCCTGGGTGGACGGGACCGGGCAGGTTGGCACGAGTCATTAAAATAACTGGGATTTTTGTTTTCTTTCCCTGTTTTTCCTTTCTTTCCATTCCAGAGCCTGCCGTGCTCACGGCCATCTCGCCTTGGGTGCTCCGGAGTGGTTCCGTCCCTGTTGGCCTCAGCCAGGGCTGGATGCCACCTCTCCCTTCACCCAGGTTACCTTCCCACCCTCCTCTTCCTCCTCCACCTCCTCCTTCCCCTCGCAGGCACCGGGGGAAGGCAGAAGAGAGGGTGGCACATTTCCACCCGCAGGCTTCAGCCTGAATTCCTGAATTCCTCCACGGTGACGTCCCTTTGCTCTTGAGGGACCCGGTCACCTCGATTTCCCCGCCTCCAGCATCCTTTTCTGTCCTCGGAGCTATTTCTCCTCTCACGGCGTTAATGAGCACATTAAACCTCCCTGTCCCGGAGGAGAGCCCGGCTTGGAGCCGGCTTGGAGCATCTTACAGACGTCTCCAGCCTTCTGTGATGGAAAGGGGACAGGAGATTATCCAGACCTTTGATCAGGTCCTTCAGGGCGGCTTTATCATTTTACACACCGTTTCTCTACCCCTGTTGGTTACAGTCCTTAATTTACCCTCATCCCACTGAGGCCATCTATTAACAAAAAGGAATTCAGTTGATATTCCTGGCACCTAAATTCAGCTTGTGTCCATCTCCCCTCCAAACCCAGCTCTGGAAGGGCTTTCACCTCAGGGTGGTGGAGGCTGTAGGCAAAATCTGATCTCTTTTGGTGGTTTTTTCCCCCAAAATCTGCTTGGAACTAACCAGGGTCGCTTCCTGCACCCGGGTGAAGAGCGGCTGTGGCTGAGGGAAACACGGAGCGTGAGAAGCATCCAGAGGGGCCGAAGGTGCGGCTGGTGCTGGGGCAGAGGAACTTTAGCAAAAACCCCCTGATAATGGGGATATCTCCGGAGTGAAAGCGGTGCTGTGGTCCAGGGGAGACCGGAAAGGGGGGAGATGCCCAGAATGACATCACTGCCTCCAAAAATCGGGGCAGTTACACAACTCCCTCATCTCTGGGGAGTTCGGCTGCACCCCGGACCCCCTCGGGAAAGTTCTGCCTTTGTATCCGGCCAAGGTGACTTTAAACACCCTCTTGGCTCTCAGGATTTCCATCCCCGCTCCAGCCAGGCTGCTCCAGGCACTCCACCGGCGCTTCTTTCCCTCTAATCCTCTGCTCCTGGAATCACCAGCTCTGCTGGGATTTATCCCACAGACAAATTCGGCTCCCGAGGGTGTCCTGCATCCGGGATGGAGCAGAACCCGGCAAGTCCTGGTACAGGATCGCTGCTCAGCAGCTCTGCGCTCATAGCTCTGACACCAGAGGGGGCATAAAACACCCCCGAGCCTGTCCCAAAACAGAGAGGGATTAGCTGGCAAAGGAGGAATTTTTGGCAGCAGGTCCCTGAATTATTGTTTGCGCAGGGATTTTAATTTTCCCTGTGAGAAATAGCGCAGGGGACGGAGCAGCTCATCCCGCCCGCTTCCCTCTGATCTGGCGTGGGATGAGCCGGAGCAGGGCACAAGGGGGAGGCTGGAGGGGTCCCGCAGGTCCGGTCCCGCAGTGGAACGAGGCAGTGACACTTTATTCGCTTTTCCCGAATTCTCTGAGCCCACAGGGACTCCTGTGAAATCTGCATGGGCCGGGCTCTGCCGTGCGCCGGCTGCGGTCCGCGGAGCAGCTCGGGGCGGTAATGAGCCCCCGCTAATTGTCCTCTCTTTGCCGCACTAATTACCTGGGGTTCAGTAATTCCAGCCCCGCGGCTCTGGGATGGAGCTCAGGTGGCTCCGCGGCGTCTCCACCAAGGGAATTTTTCTTATTTCTCATCCCAGCTAATTGAAGCGCCCCTCAATTAGCAACGCTCCCCCAGCATCAGGAGGGCTGGATTTGGGGGGGTGTGCAATTTGTAAAACCACAACCCAGACCCTTCAGCGCCCTCGATTAGGGCTGGGTTATTAAAATTCGAGCTCTGATTCGGGCACGGAGCGTCCTTGGAGGCTTAGTGAGGTGCCCTGGGCATCTGGCGCTGGTGGAGCAGGGCAGGAATCATCCCGGGAAGGAAAACAGGGAGCTCCTGGGTTTGCTGCTGCGGGAGACCCTGCCAAAATTTGCGGCTCATCCTCCTCCTCAGGAGAGGTGTTTGCAAATCGAACTCTTTAGATTCCAAGCAAATGTGTGCAGCTGGGAGGGGGTAAGCGGGAGGGGAGATGCTGGCAGTGTGTAAATGATAAAAATACAGGAAAGAGTAATTCAGATCTTCCAGGGGATGGTGGGGTCTGGCAAAAGCTGCCTCTGCTTTGGAGCCCTCACTGTGGGAATGGCGGAGAAATGGAAAAGGGCCCAAAATATACCAAAATATTGGTGTGGCTCAGAGCAATCTCAGAGTTTCTCCAGCCCCAGGAGAGCCCAGGGCTCAGGAGCAGCCAGACCTGAAACCTCTTTGCTTTCCAAAGCAGAAGTTTAAGTTTGTCTGTGGCAAGAGGGGGAGCAGGATGAGCCTCAACACTTAAACACACAGATTATCTATAAACTGAAAGAGAGTGGGTTCAGATGAGGTATTTGAGACAAATTCTTCCCCGCGAGGTTGGGGAGGCCCTGGAACAGGGTGCCCAGAGAAGCTGTGGCTGCTCCTGGATCCCTGGCAGTGCCCAAGGCCAGGCTGGACAGGGCTTGGAGCAGCCTGGGCTAGCGGGAGGTGTCCCTGCCCATGGCAGGGGTTGAACTGGATGAGCTTTAACATCCTTTCCAACCCAAACCATCCTGAGATTCCATGAAATTGCGCCAGGAAACAAATTATGAGCCTGAGCGAGCAGCCACCAACTCCCACGGGCTACTTCCAGCTCCGTGCCTCAGTTTCCCCAGGGCTGTGGCTGTGCCGTAGAGCCAAGCAGGAGCTCTCCAGGAAACAGTGCACATGAGGAAGGTCCCCAGCTGGATTCCCAGCGCTGGGATGGAGTGTCCATCCCTGCTGACCCCACGGCAGGCAGAGATGTGTGCCCAGCCGGACCCCTACAGCCCTCCCCACTTTTCGTACCTCCTTCTCATTTTTTCCACCCATATTTTTTTATATTAAAAAAATCAGATTATCAGAGAGCTCAGTACATACAGTACATGCCACGAGACAGATGAAACCTTTCTTATACCCAGCCATGGAGTCCAAAATTAATCAGCTATGGATTAACCGGGTCAGGATGTAATTTAATAACCCGCGAGGGCGAGTTCCTACTCGGAGGGAGCCGGCGAGGTCCCGCTCCGGGTGTGCCATGGAAGCTGCCACAGCCCAGCACAGGTAGCAGGAAAAGGCAGATGGGATGAAATCAGCCCTGCGGTGGTGCCGGCTGCTCAGCCAAGGGACAGGGACGGGGACAGGGACAGGCACAGCCTGGGACCGGGCCAGGCTTGGCTGCAGCTGAGCCCTCCTCATCTTCCCTGCGCTCCGGGCCAGGGTTTAGCCTGATTCAGGAAAAGATTTAAATGGATTTTTGGCTGTGAGGTGCTGCGGTGGCTTTTTGGGGATGCTGAGTGGGCTCTTTGGGGGCCGGGGTCTGGTCCCCGCTGGGATTCACGGAGCAGGTGCTGCTGCAAAGTGCTGGACACACTTTGGGAAATGGCTGGTGAACGGACAGGCGGCCACAAAGCGCTTGGAAAGTGCTTTGGTCAGCCTGGCCTGGCAGAGGTGTGGAGAAGGGGGTGCGTGGAGTGACCTCTTCCCTCCGGAGCATCCCGGCTCCGCCCGGGCGCCGGGCTGGGGCCCGCAGCCATCCTCCCGCTGCCACCCTCCTGCTTACTGCCCTGTAACACGATAAAGAATTCGATCCCAGATCGATGGGAAACTTTCCCAGCCTGTCCCAAAGTGCTGGGATAGAGGCAGAGCCGCCCCCCTCCACCCCCGCCCCAGCCCAGCATCCAGAGCTCGGTGCTGTGACCTCAGGCAGCTCCTAGGGGTGAACGGATGACTTTGTCCCCCCTCAGAACCTGCACTGGCAGCAAACCCTGGAGGAGGTCGGCGGCCGGAGCCAGAAACGGAGAGCAGGTATAAATGGAAAGCAATAGGAAGCCGCTAATCGGGTCAGACGGATCCTGCATCGATCCCCGTTCCTGCAACAGCAGCACTAAAAGCAGCCGGTGGCAGGTTTGGGGTGCCGGTGTCGCTCCAGGCTTGCGGCTTCGTGTGCTGAGCCAGAGCCACTGCAGAGCTCAGGGCAGCCCCCAGCCCAGCCCAGGAACCCACATCCCCACGGCCCCACAGGAGAGGACACGGGAGTTCGGACCCACAATAAGTAATTAAGACTTAAAGTGACCGAGATGACGCCAGTGGGACCCTCTGCGTCCTGGTAACCCCGGGGTTCCTCGCAGCACTCACCCGGTGCTCAGGGACGCTTCACCCTCCCTGTTTCTCCAAGGACAAAGTAAACTTCCCCCTTTGTCGCCACCACCCAAAAAATACCCACCAAAAAAGAGAAAAGCAGCCCCCGACTGCCCCACACCCGCCCGCCAAACTCTCCTCTCCTCTGCCCCCAAACTTCCCCCGGCCACGACGGCGGCTGAGCCCAAGAGGGGAGCAACAAACCCGGCTGTGGCATCGTCCTCATCCTCCTGCGGCGTGCGGGGTGCGCGCTGCCCGTGCTCCCATCGCCGCCTCCGGGGCTGCGCCGGCCGGGGCTGCCCGGCGGAGCTGCCCCTCCGCCTGTGGCGGGCAGCGCTGGGATGCTCCAGCCTCTCCTGCGGAAAGGCGATGCCGGTACCCACGTGAGCCCGGTGGGACTCCTTGCCCTCATTCTCCTTGTGCCTGAAATGGGTTTTTGCTCCCTCGCTGGTCCTGCCCGGCAGCAGCAGCGGCATGCAGGACTCCGACCCACCTCTTTCATGTCTACAGGAGTGTGCGAGGCCTTTGCTTTCCGAGCGAGGGTGAGGAAGGAGCTGCGTGGAGCAGAGGAGGAGGAGGCGATGCTCGGGTGTGACCCTTTCTGTCCCCTCCACACAGAGCTGCTCCCTGGGATGCTCTGCCACACGCAGCCGGGACAGGGACCACAGGGACCTGGTTCTCCTGCATCCACAGAGGGGAAAGCTGGAAAAACAGGAGCCTCCAGGGCTCCCAGTGCCAGCACGGACACACCGAGCCCCGGCCAGGTGGAGGCACCCAGGGCCCCTCCGGCCACAGGGCCCTTGGTGCAGGAACTTCCTCACCTGGGCCCCGTTTTTCCCCGGACACAGGAGAATCCTCTGTCCCTGGGAGCCTGCGATTGCCATCATGAGAGCTCCCAAACTGCTGAAGTTTTGGGAGCAGGAGCTGCCTCCCCGGGGCTTTTCCCACACTGCTTTTCTGTGGCCGGGGGGAGCTGCTCCTGCATGAGCCCCTGTGGGGGTGTCACACCTCGATGGGCAGCTCTGGGCCCTGGCTGTGCCTTCCCTCAGCCCGGAGCAGCTCCCGGTAGGTGCTGGGCAGAGCTCTGGATGAGGCCACAACCCCTCCGTAATTCCAGGGATCCATCGGGACCGTGAGCATCACCCACCACCCCCGCTTCGGGCAGCCCAGCTGCTGTTCCAACCCTCTGCCTGTTCTTCCAGCAGGATTTAATGAAACCACAACAATTCCCTTTTCTGTGTGTTCCCCCAGCAAGCTCTGCCTTCCTTCCCTGCCCCGGAACTCCCCAAGCAAAGGCAAAGACATCACCCCAAAGGGACTGGACACACAGGAGTGGGGGAGCACCAGCTGGGGCATTTCCTGACTGACCTCCAAAAGTCAGCTGCATCCTGACTCCTCCTGCCAGCATCCTGGGATGCAGAGCTTTTCCCTCAAGCTTTATTCCAGCCCTGTAATTGGGGCAGGTTTCCATGCTGTGCCGCTGAACTGGGATAGGAAAATATTGAGATCAGCCTGCCCAGAGCCCTTCCAGAGGTATCCTAGCAGTGGGGTGTGCAGAGCTGGGGTCTCCCAGAGGTGCTGCTCCAGAGAAAACCCAAGGAAATTAAAGGAATCCTGGAAAATCAAATCTGGAAAACCTCCCCCCGCCAGCTGTAGAAAATAGATCCAAAAAAAAAAGAAGCAAAAATCTGCCCCGTGGGTCCCTCTTCCCCCAGCAGCCCCGGGCTCCTCAGGCCAAGTTGGAGCTGATTTTGCCTCGGAGCAGTTTCCCAATCTCCTTCCCATGACCTTTACAAACAGATACAGCCCAGGACTCACGGCTGCCCCGGGATGGGACCTCCAGGTCCCCACTCCACACCAGGGCAGAGCCACAGTTTTCCCAGCTGCATCTCAGGAGCTGAATTCCATCTTGGGATGCAATGGGAAATCAGTCACAGGGCTCAGACACGGAACCTTGCCTACCAAACCCGCAGTTTTGGGGCTGGGGAGATGCAAAGGGAATGGCTCAACCTAGGAACCCCAATCCCCTCTCTCTGGGAATCAGCAAGATGATCATTTTCTCCCCATTAAAAATTCCGCTTTATTGGGTTGAGGCTTTGTTTGGCTGGAATTTCTGCAGTCTCTGGAGGCTGTCCCCTGCTGGGGCTGTGAAACTCATCACACATCAAACACGGACCAGTCCTTATGGGGCAGTTCTGGGGCGGTGCTTGACTGGACCTGACCCAGCACTGACCAAGGAAAGCCTCTGATCCCTCCCAGCTCTGCCACCCATCCCTCACCCCAGTGACCAGTTCTCCATGGACTTTTCCATTGGCATTTGGAGGATGGAAGCGCTGGTAGAGCAAGCAGCGAGCACTGAGCCAACACCAGGACTGGCTCCTGCACTGCCCCGCAGGACCCGGGAACTCAGCCTGAGCCAGACTCTCAGAAAATCCCATTATCCTTCACCACTAAACACAAACTGTACCCAATCCACGGAACCAGCAGCAGTTTGGGCCCAGTGTCCCCATTAACCCTCCCCACACCCTGCTCTGTGTCACTGGGGTAAGCGCTGTGCACTGGGGATTCCCACATTCCCTCCTTGGGACCACCTAAAACTTCCCTCTCATTCCCAAGCCAACCTAAAAAGAGACATCCCACTAGCCATTATTTTTCTTGCAGCCTGGACCTGACGTCGTCTCTCCTGCATCCCATCCCCTCCCAGTTTAATTCATCCTGACACAACGGATGCTCCCAGCGCTGTTTTGGAATTTAAGCGACTCCTCGGCAGCCGTGGATTTCAGCCTGTCCGAAATCCTGAGGAATTATTTCACTCCAGTTCCCCGCGGTTTAATCGGAGCAGGCTGAAGGCAACCAGCATTTCCTCGGAGCGTTTGGATGTCTTCACCATCCCTTGCACGCACTCCCATAAAGCAGATTGCAGCAGCTGAGGGTTTTCTAAAGGAAGCCTTGCAAAACATTCAAACCCACTAAAAAGATCACAGCCAAAAGTAACCACTTTATTTAAGTCTTGGAAGAGAAAGAGGCTGCGAACGCTCAAAGCACAGAGTGTCTCTGTCTGGGGTCGGGCACAGACCCAAGAGCAGCCAAAACTCCTGTAATCAGCACAAGCTGGGCTAAAACCACGAGCCCAGCACCAATTTAGCTGGAGATAAAATGGAAACCTTTTCAACCGGGTGATTCTCCCACATCCTACTGACAATAAAGTAAAATAAACGGCTTAATATAGGTGGGAACCTTCCCAGCTGGGTGTTGGGCTCGGCTGCATTTCCCTTCTACCACCAATGGTGTCGACAAGCAGGGAAAACAGAATAAAGCCCGTGACTCACCCGCAGCCCCGCTCAGGCAGCCCAGGTCACAGCCCTTCCTCGGGCAAGAGGAGGATCCCGGGGCTTCTGGACATGGCGCGTCCCCGCACATCTGTGGCACGCAGGTAAGGATTAGAGTTTGTGTCAGGAAAGACTCAGATTCGGAAATCCTACACCCCGGTGAAACCCTACCTTGCCTCGCTGCCCTTGGATTTAAAGGAAACCCGGGGAGGAGCGCGGTGCCGCAAACGGGGCTGCGGTGCTGCTTCACACGGGGGGGAACTGCGGCCCCAAACCTCCCAAACCCTCCAGCAGCCACCCCCGAGGGAGAGACTGTGCCCCCAGAGCCCAGCTCCCAAGCTGAATGCCCCAGTGATCCCTTCTGGGAGCAGATTTATCCCACTGGGCAGGACGCCCATGGAGGGAGGGAGTCCCCCTGGCACTGAGGGTTCCCCACCTCAGCAGCGCCTGTTTTTAGAAGCAATATTTACCTTTTAGGACCAAAAGGCACCCACGTGTCCAGCAGCTCCCACCTGCCCAGCTGTGGGCTGCAGCCCAGGCCCGGGGTCCCACCAAGGCCTGCTCCTCCCTCCATGGGGGCTGCGTGGCTTTGGGGTTGGGTCCTGGCCCCCATCTCTTCCCTGTGCAATGGTTTAGGGCCGTGAGGCCAAAATTGTGGGGGCCATTTGGCTTGAGACCTGCCTGTGTCTCAGGAGGCCCTGGGAGCCTTTCAGGGCATTTCCAGGAGGCACTGAGCACCGTGGGGAACAGGAAAAGGGGCCCCGCACTCAGCTCGGAGCCTCGGCAGTGCTGGGGAAGAGGTGACAAACCCCAAGGATGCAGAAAGGTCTTCCCGAAGACCCACCTCACACCCTGAGCACCAAGAGCGAGCTGTAGGAGATTTTGGCTGGTCTGGTGGCTCCTCCCAAGCCTGTGGTACGGTGTCCTGGTCAGCTTTATCCCAAGAATACATGGAATGTGTAAAACCCATCCTCTTTGGGGGGAAGAGGATGGGAGGAAGGCACAGGCTGGAGGCTGCAGAGTGGCCATGGGTTTGCAGACCAGCCCAGATGGGTCTCTCCCACCTCTGCTTGCCACGCTGAGCTGACCAACACCTTGGTGTTCAGTATTGCATCCAGTCCCACAGAAACCACGGACAGCAGCTGGTGGAGGACAGGCCAAGGCTTGGCTGTTTAGCTTTAACCCAGCTCAGGAGGAAGCTCCAGAGTCCAACCTCACCCTTCAAACACCAGCCAGGGCCGTGCAAGCCCAGCACCCTCGGAGGTGGGGCTGCCTCGGGTATTTCCCAGAGGTTCCTGTTACACCGCAGTGGGAATCTCATTAATTACTCGTTCCTCTGAATGCTGGTAACGAAGGCCCAGGACACATCAAGAATCATGTTCGCATGGCAAGTGGCACAGGAACAGCCCCGGAGGGTGATGCTCCACAGAAAGGCCTGAAGTTGTTACAAGGACGTCAGGAGACTTGATACAAAGGGCCGGCTCATTAATAGCTAATGGGGGAATAAATTATGCACCCACTCGGCTGGGTTGGGTTTCTGCCTCCTCGCTGCGCCCTGACACCCCCATCACCCCCTGCTCCCTGCCTTCCGTCTCACTCGGCTCTTTCTTCTCCTTATTTTTGTGCTTGGCAGGATTTAACGTGTTCACCCATCACCAAAAGCTTCAAAGCCGAGTCCAGCCCGTCCCAGGGCGACGCCAGAGCAGGACAGGCCTCCACCCTCAGGCCTCTCTGAGGAGGGTTGGACGCTTCCCCCATCGCAGCGGGGCTGCTCCCACTCCCAGAGACCCCTTGGTGCCCTGGAAACCTGAAAGAGAACCTCCAGGCAGCGAAACAAAAGCTTCCCATCGTGGCTTTCTGCAGGACGTGCCGTGCCCTGCCTGCCATCTGCCCGGCCCGGCTGGAGCAGCCCGAGCTGCCCGTGGCGAGTGCGGCCAAGCGCCAGCAGCTCCGCGCCGACCACGCTCCAGCGGGTCCCTGGCAGGCAGAGAGGGACGGGGAAAGCTGGGAGAGGGCACGGACTGCGAGAAAAAGGAGGGTTTCTCCGTGTGTTGGGACTTCGGGTTCACAGCAGCCCCAAAGTCCAGAGCAGGAGAAGGGGAAGCTGAGGTTAACCTGGTGAAAGGAGGTCCGGGGGTCTCCCCGTGCCCTGCGCGACTCCGCCGCCCCCCGCGCTGCCCGGCCCGGGCAGGGCACGGATCTGCCTTGTCCGTGCGTTTCCAGCCGGGATAACGCAGCAGCTGCTGGGGCTGCTGGCGGGCTGGGGCTGCCACCCGCTCCTATTTCAGCTGGGACAGCAATTCCCCTCTCGCCTTCCCGAGCCCCGTTTCCCTTCTGCTCTGCGGGCAGCGCTCGGGTATCCGCCTGACGCTCAGCCAGCGCGGTCCTTCCCGGCAGCTGCTCCCTCCTGAGCTCGAGATCCCGGCCGTGAGCCCGCACGCAGCGCCCAGAGGATGTGCGAGCGTGAGTTGTGTTAAACAGCTCGGATCCCAGCTCCCCTGTGCCCCGGGGCCGGCTCCCGGCGGCCGCGGCAGCACGGAACGCGATGCTCACACGGTGAACTCCCCGCTGCTGCCCGGAGCTGGGATTTCGGACAGGTCTGAGGCACAGCCGCGTCCCCAGAGCCCAGAGGAGGCGAGGCGCGTTTAGGGCAGAGCCAGGAGCAGCGCGCCGGCCCCCGGCCCAGCTCTTTGGCCGGAGGACGATGGTCCCCGTGCCCTGAGGCCCCTTCCCCCAGCGCTCCCCCTTCTCTAATCTTCCATTCTCACTTTCTCTGCCCGCTCTGATTTCACGGGCCGAGCTATGCTATCCCTCGTGCCGGCGTGGGGTTGGGCAATCCGATCCCCACCCCCTCCGCAGGCTGCCTGCAAACGCCGTCACCAATCGCCCGGACCCCGCTCTGACCCTCAGCTTCTGGGACTCAGTGCCCGCCTCGCTGCTGCTCCAGCTCCGGGCAGGCTCCTTTTCCACGCCTGTCACCTTCTTGGCGGGTTTGGATAACCCCAACCCGCGTCACAGCAGCTCCTGGTCACCAAAATCGGGCTATTCTGTATCAGTAATAGGAAACTCCGAGCGCCTCTGACCAGAGCTCGTGTCTGCTCCGACCGCCGCTCCCTCCCTGGGGACAGCAGCCTCTCACCCCAGCAGCCACCCAGGATGACATCCCAGCGTCCAACCCCAGCCCTAATTTAATCCCCACCACAGTCTCCTCCCTGAGGGGGTGTTGCTTGTCCGTTTTTTTATCAGCCGAAGGGTGTGGAATCACAAAATAATTTGGATTGGGAGGGACCTTAAAGCCCATCTCTAATCCCCTGCCGTGGGCAGGGACAGCTTCCGCTATCCCAGGGTGCTCCAAACCCTGTCCAGCCTGGCCTGGGACACTTCCAGGGATGGGGCAGCCACAGCTCCTCTGGGCTGAAGGAAAGGAGAGGGAAATGGTTTCTTTTCAGATAATCAGGGCAGCAAAAAGTCACAGGTGGAAAATAAAACGCTGGAGCAAGGTGGTAATTAAATGCTTTCCCTTTGGTGCCTCTTAAAGTCAGGGAAAGATGGAGGAGCAAGGAGGAAAATGGGGAATTGGGATCTCTGCTGCGTCCTTTCTCCTCCCTGCACGTGCTGGGTCAGGCAGGAAGAAGGCGAGGAGGAGGCTCTGGGGCCCTCGCTGGAACCATTGCAGGGGGAAATTCCCTCCTGTGAGGTGCAGGATACAAGACTGAGCCAGCACCCATCCCCAGAGGATATTCCTGCTTTGTGGAGTCATAAGGCCGAGCATGGCATCACTTCATGGTCACAAAACCCTGTCTGAAATGAGGTTATAGGTGGGGAAACTGAGGCACAAGAGGCTTGAGCTGCCAAACACCCCCTCTCACAGGGCAAGGAAGGAGCAGCTTTGCTCTCTTCACTCTCTTCCCACCCCCAGCCCGAGGGAGCAGCTCTGCCTGTTCAGATTTCTCCAGCTGAGTCTCCAGATCAGGTCCCTGCAGCAGCCAAAGGCTGGTACCAGCCCGAAGTGTTTGCTGGTGTCTCCAAAGCAGCAGTTTCTGTCTGCTCGGTGCTTGCGGGGTCTTGTTGGCCACGGGTGACTCTGAAAAAATGACCAAGAAAATTAAAGTTACTGTCAGTAATCTTAAATTCACCTTGCAGGGGAATTCGTGCCCCTCCCAGAGAAGATTTAGTGAACCGTAAACCAAAAAAAGATCAAAATAATTTGTACCAGGATTTAAATCCAACAGTGCCGCTGTCTGGGGGATGGAAATACAGCAGCTGCATGCAGGAGCGTTTGCACAGCACACCAAAACAATGATTTAAACCTCATCAGCTCTGGGGGCAGCCCAAGACACACCCTGCGTGCCCCAGGATCTGCATCCAGCCCCAGCCCAGGGCTGTGCTGCCGAGGACGCGGGGCCTCCCCAGCCCATCCTCTGCAGGGAGGGAACACGGAACCTTCACCCCAAAAGAGGCTGTGATATAACAGCTCCAGCCAGAAGAGGACAGTGGTGCCTGTGTTTTACTCAGGGCTGCACCAGGAGGGATTGAAAGGCTCCAGCTCCCTGTTTGCTGTTCAAATCCCTCTCCAACACTCACCCGGGCTCTGAGAGGGGCCCAGGCTATTCCCAGGGGACAGAACCCATCCAGCTGTGGATGCAGAGGTGCTCGAGGGGCCTCGGCTGCAGCAGGGCTTGGCTCTGGCTGCTGGGAGGGAGCAGGGAGGTATTGCAAAAAGACTGAACCTGAGGACGTGGGGAATTCATCCTTTGGGGGAAAATTTTCACCTCAGGTAAGGCAGGACTTACTGGGCTGATTGGAAAGGTGAGGAGGGAGATGCTTCAGAGGGTGCCACGGCTCCCTGGGGAAGAGATAAATAATGGGCATGGAGGTGAATATCCCGAGATAAACAATGGGCAGGTGAATATCCCGAGATAAATAATGGGCATGTGAATATCCCTCTTCCTGCACACAGGCAGAGACAAAAGAGAATGGAAACACCTACTCGTCAATGTGAATTTAAATATGACATTTCTGTGCATGTTGATACCTGTATAAATATCCTGTAACTGCACAGGAACAGGTATTCAAGCTGTTCCCTGCATTTCAACACATTTTCCTACCCCCAAACTGACCCCAAAGGGGAGACCTGCCCCTGGCAGAGGGGCTGGCACGGGCTGCAGGGGTAATTTCTTGCTTGGAGTTTAAAAAGTGAGGATTAAAGTGAAAGCAGAGCTGGAACCCTGCCAGGTCCCACCCATGCACCCGGGTCCTGTTGTGCTCTGGCTCTGGGGTGGGAGGTGAGGGTGGAAACAGAAGGGAGAGACCCTTCTGCTGCCAAAAATCACCAAATTTAGGGATCCAGGATCAGAATGTCCCAGGGATTTGGCACCAGCTCCCAGGTGCTGCAGTGAGACACTGGCTCACAGCTCTTTCACAGGCTGAACCTTAAATCTGTGTTTGTTCCTCGAAAAATCCTTCAGCTGGGGATGGAAAGCCAGGATTGCCCCATAACGGGGTTTTTGTCTGCCCCTCTCCTCTGGAGCAGGGGGAGAGGGAGCTCTCGGTGACAGATCCCAATGTTTGGATGCTGCAGGAACTGGGAAGGCCCCGTTTCCCCCTCGAGCTGCTCCCGTGCTCCAAACCCTCCCTGCTCTGCTGGTGCAGAGCTCGCTGAATTTCCCTCCTGTGGCAGAGGCCAGATGCGAAGGGCAAAGGTCCAGTTCAGGAAGGGTCTCGGTGGAGATGAGGCTCCCCAGCGCTGTCCCAAAATGCTGATTCCTTTCCCCAAGCGCCGCTCCTGCCGTGCAGAAGCCGAGAGAGCTCCCCGAGCTCGGCGCATCCTCGTGAGGAGCTGTCACATCCCGCTCCGTCAGCCCCGACCTGGGCACGCTCCGATGGGCACGAGTGACGGGACAAGTCCTGACAGACGGAGCCCCTCCACCCCCCTTCGGCCCTCCCCTCCTTTTTCATCCCCAGGGGGGTGTTCAAAACCTGCCCTTTGCTGGGGCAAACCCGCCTCAGTGCAGGGCTGCTCCTGGGAGTTAAGGGGGGACAAGGGTTCTCTGTAAAATTTATGCTTTTTGGGGGGAAAAATGGGAAAACCCACTCGCTCAGCCCCTCTGTGGGGTCCCCTGGGCTGGAGAGGCGACACTTAAACAGGGGTAAATCCTCAGGAGCTCTTGGACACTGATATATCCATCACCCCAGCGGCCTTTCCACCCCACAGCCATCCCGGAGTAAAAGACCTTAAAATAAGCATTTGAAAAGGGGAAAATTTCAGCATTTTTCCTAACTGCAGGTGGCTCCTGAGGGGCTGGTTCCTCCTTGCTGCCCCCAAACTTCCCCTCCAGCCCCCCACCCCTCCTCCTGTTTCCTCCATCTCTGCAGGCAGCACCACCCCTGATTCCTCGGCGTGTGCCCCGACACGAGACAGCGAAATTCACTGGTGTAAAACAAACCAGCCCACAGGAGCCCACCTCTGCTCATCCCTTCCATTAACAATCCTTCTTCCCCCTCCCGGGATCCCGCAGGGGAGGACGATGAGACAGGAGCTGCCAGGGAGCTGTCACAACATCCCCGGCACCGCTGCCTGCGGCACGCGGCTCCGACAGCCACAGCCCGGCTTTGTTCCTGCCTAAAAAACCACCTAAACCCAGCCCCTTCTCCCCCTAGGCTCGGCCTGGCCTCGCTCACCTGCTCCACCCCGAGACCGGGACATTCCTGGCTGTCCCAGTAAGACCAGCACCCCCAGGGGTGCTCCCAAACTGGTTTCCCTTTGCCGAAGGTCCTTTCCCAACCTCAGGCAGGTGGAGCTGCTCACCAGATTATCAACCTCGTTCCTCAGGTGCCCGACTGACCCAGAGCTGTGGAAGGCTCCAGATTCCCTGATAATGCCAACGAGCAGGTTTTCCTGCTGGTCGGGTTAAAACCTGGGTGAAAATCCAGGAACTGGATAGGAAACAGGAAGGAAAAGGTGATGGGGCTGGGCTGGCAGCTTGACCCCAGGCCTGGGGCTGGTTGCAGCACCCTCCCTTCCCGTTACCCATTCCCAGTTTCGGAAATGATGAAATAGGGAAGTTCATGTGCAAGATAACACGGCTGTCTGTGCATCCCAGGCTCTGCTCAGTGCCCACCTCACCTGTGCTCTGTTTCTGATGTCCTGGGGCCGTATTTCTAAACATTTCGAAATACGGTACATAAACCCCTTTTTCTGAATGCTGTGAGGATTTATGCTCCAGTGGAACGGGGTTACAGCACCCAGTTTCCACAGAGTAAGGTTGATTTAGATGTAGTTTCAGGCCAAAATAAAATCAGTCCCCATGGCTTCACTGGGAGGGCAAAAAGGAATGATGGAGATGCTGGATCATCCATGGAGGTGTTGGATCATCCATGGAGGTGATGGATGGAGATGTTGGATCATCCGTGGAGATGCTGGATCTTCCATGGAGATGATGGATGGAGATGCTGGATCATCCATGGAGGTGTTGGATCTTCCATGGAGATGCTGGATCATCCATGGAGGTGCTGGATCATCCATGGAGGTGTTGGATCATCCATGGAGGTGCTGGATCATCCATGGAGGTGTTGGATCATCCGTGGAGATGCTGGATCATCCATGGAGGTGTTGGATCATCCATGGAGGTGTTGGATCATCCATGGAGGTGCTGGATCATCCATGGAGACGCTGGATCATCCACGGAGGTGTTGGATCATCCGTGGAGATGCTGGATCATCCGTGGAGGTGCTGGACCATCTCGGGGGGTGGACCCATCATCCCCAAACCTCACAAATCCCAAGCAGAGACAAATTCCTGCAGGAGCAGGCAGGGCCCTGCAGCACAGGCCCCAGGGCACATGTTCCCGGGGATGCGACCTGGAAAAGGTCTGGAGATACCATTCCATCCCTGTTCTCCTCCATGGGCAGCTCCTGGGTCACTCCTGGGGGCTCCAGGGGTAGAGGAGCCTCTGTTTGCCCCCATAACCCAGCCAGATGTGCTGCACCCCTGGAGAGCTGCACCTGGGGACCCTCCAGGGGCAATTCCCAAGTGGGAAATGGCTCCCTGAGAAGTAATCCTGCCGGGATTGGGGAGAAACACTCATTTTCATCCTTTTCAATCCTGCCCCGATGTCAGTCTGTCCCCTGACTCAACCCTGCACCCTGCCACCGTCCCTCCAGCTCCAGGGGGCTTCTTGGAAAAGACTTCAAGCAGAATATTAAAGCTGTTCCCCCAGTAAGTGCCAAGTGGGACAAACGGCTGAAATTTGGGAAGTCAGAGGTTGACTTTGGGGGGATCACAGACATCTCCCCCTCTCTCAAAGGGAGACTCCCTTGAAATCCCACATCAAACCAGAGCTGCCTCTGGTTTGGACACAGGGACAGCTCCTGGCTTGGCTTCCCCCCCTCCTCGCTGGAAGGAAAAGTCAAAATAAGACTTTCTTCTCTTTTTTTTTTTTTTTTTTTTTTTTTTTTTGAGCCAGCATGACTAATTCTCCTCTGGGAGTAAGGAAATAATTGTGGGTCTTTCCCAGGGAAGGGATGGCCAGCCCTTCTTTGCGAGGCTGGGCAAACCCTCAGAGTAACCTTTGGAATTTCTCTCCTCCTCCAGTGAGCTCCTGACACCTCATTCCTCCATCTGCTCAGCAGGAACGATCCCTCTCTCCCACCCCACCGGCACGGCGCAGCCAGGGCTGGGATATCTCCATGGGATTATCTACGCAGAATCATTCCACTTTTTTGTTGTTTTTAGGGCTGAATAACCCCTTAGGGAAGCCCCAGAGGAGGGATGTACCCACTCGTGCACAAACAGGGAGATTCAGCTTTTCCCATCTGAAGGGAGTCCTTCGTTGCCAGGCTGATGGTGCCCACCCTGCGTGGAAATGGTGCTGCTCCGTAAGAATCCCCAGATTTTGGGATGCAGGCACCCAAATGCTCCCTCCTCTAGCCTTTAATTTCCTCCTGCGGGGGTCCGCAAGGAAACACCCTCCCAGGAAAAGCTAAAAAATCCCGTGGCCCCATCAGTTCCAAACCTAATCCCGCAGAGCTTTGGAAGGTGTCCCCTTTGGACACGGGGAAACTGAGGCACGGGGGGCTCCTTCTGCCGGGGCAGGCGGGAGCGGACTCACGGGCTGCAGTCCGCACAGACCCACCGGGGATGGCTCCCAGGCCGGGGATGACTTCGCGGGGAGTTTTTAGGATGAATAACGGGAAAGCGCCTCGGCAGCTCGGCACGGGCAGGGAGCGGCTCTCCCGCCCCGAGCCGCATCACGCGCTGCTGCCGGCTGCCCACTCCTCCTCGTGCTGCTCCGGGGAGGATTTGCAGCCCCCGCGGGGACGCAGGAGCTCTGGAACCCCGCTTTAATTTCGCTCTCGCCGGGGCCGGCGGGGGGAGCAGAGCCGCGAACCGAAGAGCCGCGCTCCGCCGGCGGCAGGGAAAGTGGGACAGGGTGGGCAGCGGGCCGGGCTGGCTGCTCCTGCAGCGGGCTGGCTGGTCCTGGAGCGGGCTGGCTGCTCCTGCAGCGGGAGCCGAGGGACGGGGGTGCCCGGGGCTCCGGAGCGCCGCAGTGCCGCAGCCCGCACGGCCGGACCGGCGCTGCCGTCCCTCCCTCCCCGCCGGGGGTTCCTGGGGTGCGGGGCCGCGCTCCGCCATCCCAGCGGGACTCTCCTGGGTTCTTCCGCACTGCTGAGACTGGTCTGGCCCCAGGCTCCAGCTTGTTTGGGTTTTGAGAGCAAGCCCTGATCTCAGGGAGAGGAGAGGCAGGATTGTGGGTTTTCTTCTCCAGCGTGTTTCACCCCCACTCCTCCCCTCCAAAAACTCCGTTTTGTGTCACCTGCTCCTCTTGAGATCCGAACTGGTGTCAAAATCCATCTGCAGGCTGGTGGGAGTCAGGCCTGATGGGGAGAGGCTGCCAGGCACAGAGAGGCACGGAGGATTTTTCAGCCCCCTTTTGCAGCCGAGGTTCGGAACGCTTATTTCTGCCTCAAGGGTGTAACTGAAGCCCTTGGGGCCCCAGAAAAAAAGTGACTTGCAGGGGGTTGTGTGATGTTTTCTGCGAGCATCCTTGGGGAAAATTGCTCGGGAGCGAGCAGGAGCAGGGAGGGATTTGCAGCACATTCCCCAGGACAGCGCTGCCTGCAGAAATCGCTGCCCTTCGAGCCACACAGGGGAGTTCCAAGCCCACCTGGTGCCAGGGATGCCCAAAGCCTCGGCAGCTCAGAGGGAGATGAACCCTTCGGAAGCCACCTCCTTGCTCAGGGCCACGCAGGCTGAGGGACAAGCCTGGAGCAGGATTTGCCTCTGTCCCAGCAGCCTCCCCCACAGCCGGACACCTCTGAACCCCAGCGGGGCCCCAGCGCGTCCTCCCGTGCACCAGCCCCGGGCTGTGAGACGTGGAAGGAGGGAAAAATCCCTCTGGCATCGGTGCCAGGCTCGTCTCACCGTGCCCTGACCGTGCCCATCTGGTTTCCCCTCGCCCACCCCGAGACCCTCCCCCTGTCCCCAGGTCCCACCACGGCCCATCCCTGGGCAGAGGGATCCTCCCTGCTCCACGCAACAGCCCCTGCCAAGATAAAAGCGAAGCTGTGAATAATTCATGGTTCAATCTTTTTTACCACCGTCTGCTGTAAATATTTAAATAGCTCCAAGATGTCTAGAGCTGAACTTGGGGAGGATGAACCCGAGCAGAGCCTCCGGCTCAGGGAGCAGCACCACGGAGAGGGATGAGCTGGGATGGAGCACAGGGAGGGTGGCAGATGCCCTGGGGGTATTTTTTTGGCTCTGTGGACACTGGGGAAGAGGCAAGAGAGCTCCAGGGGGAAACACTGATTTATATCTCCATAAGGAGCAAATCTCCAAGTCTTTCTGCCCTTCCCCCCCAAAAAAGGCGGTTCTGAAGGGAGCGTATTCCCACCGTAGGATACAGGAGTATCCAAAGGATGTGGTTCAACTCTCCTCCCCTCTCCTCTGCTGCCTTTCCCTGGCTCAAAACCTCAGTGGAATTTCACTCGAATTTACGATTGCCAAAAAAATAGATCAGCAAATTCTCTCTCCTCTGGTCTGCAGCTCCCTGCGCTCTGCTCTCCACCTGGAAAACAGGAAAACAACATCTGACACCAAAACGACGACGTGTGATCCTGGGCTATCTCCCAGCTCCCGGTGCAGCGTCCAGCCTGGGGAGGAGTTATTCACCGAGTCCTGATGGGTTGGGAACACCTGGGGGCTCACTGCAGGAATCGGGAGCCCCCTCAGGGACAGACCCCACCCCAGCAGTGCGTTTGTGCTGGTTTTGTTCATTTGTGCTGGTTTTGTTGGTTCGTGCTGGTTTTGTTGGTTGGTGCTGGTTTTGTTGGTTCGTGCTGGTTCCGTTCGCAGTGTGTGGGAGAGCAGCACGGCCCCGGGCGGCTGCTGAGCGGCTGCGTCTCCTCCTGCTTCAGCACCACTTCGGTGCCTCACAACCCCTCCCAAATCACTGCTGGAGCAATTATTGCCACCGTGGCTGCAGAGAAAGGGACTCCTGCTCCTGAGCTGATGTGTCCCACAGCCACCTCGTCCCTCCACCTCCACGTCTCCCCAGGGCTCTGCNCGTTCATTTGTGCTGGTTTTGTTGGTTCGTGCTGGTTTTGTTGGTTCGTGCTGGTTCCGTTCGCAGTGTGTGGGAGAGCAGCACGGCCCCGGGCGGCTGCTGAGCGGCTGCGTCTCCTCCTGCTTCAGCACCACTTCGGTGCCTCACAACCTCTCCCAAATCACTGCTGGAGCAATTATTGCCACCGTGGCTGCAGAGAAAGGGACTCCTGCTCCTGAGCTGATGTGTCCCACAGCCACCTCGTCCCTCCACCTCCACGTCTCCCCAGGGCTCTGCTTTGAGCCCCTCGGGACGTGCTCAGCTGCTGGAGCTCTGGGGTTTTCCTCCCGGGGATTTCAGTGGGTTTCACCTGGACCAGGGGTTTTCCAGCTTTGCAAGAGCAGTTTTAAATGTGCCAAGTGCTCTTCACTCAGCCGTGTCTCCCTGCTCCAGCACATGCAAACCTGCTCGTGGTGCTCTTGGTCCTCCTCCCCAAGAGACTCTGGCTGCAAATTCCTTCATCATCCCCCAGTGAAAGGTCACAGAAAATCCAGGAGGGGTTTTGCTCTCGCTGCACAGCCTGGTGGGGTGTCCCAGTCCCCGAGCTGCCACCAGAGCAGGAGGGACCAGGCAGCACCAGCAGCTCCTGCCCCTGCCAGCCCTGAGACCTGCGGCTCCATCACTGCACAGGCTTTGGGGCCATCCTTGGATTAAAACAAGGTCCAAGGCACCTCGACAGAGCCTGACCCTTTGATCCTTCTTAAAACACAACTTCTGGTCTGGAAACAAGGGGGAATGGTTTTAAACTGAGACAGAGTAGGTTTAGATGGGATATTAGGAAGAAATTCCTCCCAGTGAGGGTGGGGAGGCCCTGGCACAGGGTGCCCAGAGCAGCTGTGGCTGCCCCTGGATCCCTGGCAGTGCCCAAGGCCAGGTTGGACAGGGCTTGGAGCAGCCTGGGACAGTGGGAGGTGTCCCTGCCATGGCAGGGGTGGGATGGGCTTTAAGGTCCCTTCCCACCCAAACCATCCCGAGATTCCATGAAGCAGCTTTCCCACCTCTGGGGGCTCTTTGGCTTCCCCTGCTGGAATCAGAGTAAATGAAGACTTTGGGACACCAAAACAATTTGCAGTTTGAATATTTGAATAACTGTTGCTCTCGAGCTGAGCTTTTAACTCAGTTTAACCTTTTAAAAGCCTTTTCTCAACCAATTTAACATCTGAAACAAAAGAGATTTTGTTTTCCCAACTGAATGCTTTGATAACTTCAAATCTTTTTTCCTCATCTCCATTCCCAAGCCAAGATATTGATCAAAACAATATGTTTCCCACAACAGCAACGACAACAAAAGGCTTTGAGTCAATGAGTCATCATTTTTCTGTGAAGAAAAATAAACATTTTCCCAATTCCCTGCTCAGAGATGGCACAAATCTCTGCACCAGCCCCTGTGGCTGAGGCAGGTCCCGGGCAGATGTGGAGGTTTCCTGGGTGTAGGTGCAGGTCCAGGCTGTCTGGGCAGGGTTTCCTCCTCCCTCTGAGGTTGGTGGCAACATCTCCAACCCTTGAGGCACGGTGGGCTTTGCCCTCTTGGCTTATTCCACCCTCCCACTGAGATTCTGGAGCCCACCAAGGAGAAGCAGAGTGTGCAGCTGGACTAAGCACCCCAGGGCTGGGCAGCTGGGAGTGGTTTCCCAGCTCTTGGTTGCTCTCCCACCTCTGGAAATGCAGAGGGAGGGAAATGCTGGGGCACCAGGGAGATTTGACCAGCCTGGTGGATTGAGGCTCCCTGTGGGGGCACCTCACCCCCTTGGGCCCAGAGATTGCATCAGGAGCTGCGCAGCCCCCCAGCAGCTCAGATCCCCGTTCCATGGGACTTGGGCTGCTGAGCAGGCTCCAGCTGCCCCCAGAACCCCAGGACTGATGGGCAGAGCCCGCTGGGCACAGGGACGTGAGCTGTGGGCCCTTGTAGCACTGCACAGGAGGTGGGGCAGGATGGAGCCCGAGGGGAGCCCAGGTGGCTCCAGAAAAACAGAGGAAGGCAGAGAAAAGGGGCAAAAAAAAGAACTGAGGGAGCTGGAAGCCTTGGCTGATCAATTGTCCGCGGAAGGCCTGGGAGGGTTCGCTCTGTACTCAGTGGTTTATAGATTTCCTCTAAATAGGAAGATGCAGCGCAGGAACCACGGCGAGCAGCACAAGGCTGGCGTAGGGGGACAGGGGACAGAGTCTGGGGCTGCTGGCCTGGCCCCGTCCTCCTTCCCCCACCAGTGAGCACATCTGGAGGGGCTGATGGGGGGACACACCCCAGGAACGGCTCCTCCTCACCCCTGGGCAGTGACTCTCTGCAGGGGTGGGGGTTTTAAAGCCTCCCAGGACACCAAGTCCTTATTTTTTTTGAGGATTTGTGCTGAAGGAGCTTGCCCAAGACCTTCCAGGGGGAAGAAAAGAGGCAGAACCTCCTTTCCTGCAGCACAAACCTGCCCCAGGGTACCCCGACCTCAGCCAGGTCACAACAGGGGGGACCCCAGGGTGAGCACATCCATCCCCCTGCCACCTCTTCATCCCACTCCAGGGCCTGGAATGGGATCCCGTGGGTAGGTGAGTGAGCAAGGGTAAAACCAACCCCATGTCAAAGCCAAGGTGAGATCAAAGGGGAAGGAGAGATTTTCCTGATTCTTGAACGTTCCCACTGTGTCCCAGGGGGAATTGCACTCTGGAATCACCCAGGAGAGTTTGGAGAAGTTTCCATTTAAGCCAACAAATGGTCAGGGGTGGGAGGGCTGGAGCTGGAGGGAAGTGACTGACCCATCCCCTCATCCTTTATGGATGGAAACAGCAGATGGGAGGTGAGAACCGCTGGGACCACCTTCTTCCAGGAGGCTTTGGTAGGAAAAATGGGCATCAGAGGCAACAGTCCTGAAGGAAAGTCTCATCTGGAGGGCCGGATCGATAGGAAGAAGAACGACATGAGACTTCTTGTCTCTCCCAAGGCCACTGAAAATCTGCCCATCCTTCCCAATGCTTTTAAGACCTAAGCAGGAAGTCACTAAAAATGGATGGCTTTGCTCCAGGGTGGAAACATCACCAGGACATACTGGGAAGGACATTCCTCACTCCTGAGCCTCTTGGATTCAGCCTGATTTCCCTGCAGATGCCTCATCAGATGCCTTTCAATGTCTTTTCCTCCTCTGCTGGATGCAGAAATCCTCTCGCAGACAGATCTGGTGGGGAGGACACACCTTGGCTCGGGGGTGTGTGGCCACGAGGCCGATCCCAGGGGCACGGGCTCCAGCCAACATTCCGAGAGCAGGGAACGGGATACCCTGAGGAAGGACATCCTGTGGCTCCTGCTTCGGAGTCTGCATGGAAATGTGTGCAGACATTCACCTCCAGGGAGAGCCTGGGCTCTCCCGTGGGACCCGGAGGGATGGGCCTCCCCGCTCCCAGGGGACCCCAAGAACCGAGCATTCCCATGGGATTTGGGCACCCACACTCCCACCACAGCTCCCCTGCAGCAGAGCTCCACCCTCGATGAAGCCAGGGAAGCAGGGCCGGGATCTCCAGGGATTTTAAGGTCCATTAACTGGCAGCGTAAGGCCTGAGCCTCACCAGGCATAACACTGGAGTAAATCCAGGGACACGTGCAGGCTTGGAACACCGGAGTGGTGGCAGAGGGGTGCTGGGAACCAAAGGCAGTCTGAGCTGTGTGCTTGAATGAGCTCAGTAGCCCAGAAACTGCAGCAGTGAGCTGTCCCAAATCCCTGCTGACCCTCACGCTGCCATGGATGGGATGCTGGTGCTCCCCTGGGTTCCTCTCCAGCACCAAAAACGCCGCTCGAGCAGGGATGACTCGAGGATACGAGAAGATGACTTCTGTGTGGGGTGGGGAAGGACGGGAACAGGGAGCCCTTGACTCATCCCTTCACTCACATGCACGGGGGCATTCCCAGGAGAGCTTCACCGGGTCTTGCTGCCAAGAGCACCATCGTGGGCAGCGGGGAGGCAGAGGCCTCTCTCCACATCAACCACCCAGCTCAGCTCAGGCACGGGAAAGCCGTGCAGGCAGAACAGCAAGGCCCAAACAAGACTTCTCTTTGTGCACTGCTGGCGAGAGGATTCAGGGAAACAAGCTCAGCTGGTCCACGGCTGTCGGTGCAAGAGGTGCCACCCTGCAGAGCCACACGAGGACTTTATTGTCCCCCAAACCCCGTGTCCCACGCCCGCACTGGGGCCTGTGGCACCCGCAGTGCTGTGCTGGTTGCCCACTGAACCCGTCCCGGCTTGGCAGGAGCTGTCCTTGGGAAGGCACCGGGCCGAGCGCGGGCGGGCGCGGTGCCACCGCGGCACACGGAGGAGCACAGGTGGCCGGGACAGCACAGCCCAGCACGCCCAGGGCACGCCGCCCAGAAAGGAGCATCCAGAGGGGTCTCCTCTCCTCTCTGTAGGCATGAAAGGCACTGGCTGAGAGCGTGGAGGGAAAGGTCCTTGTGGCTCCATGTGAAAATGCAGATCCAGGCGTGGAGCTGCTGGCGGGAAGCTGTTACAGTCATGGAAACTCCACGTCTCAGCTCTGCTCTGCCTGGACAGATCCAAGGCATCCCAGCCCACACAGTTAGGTCTTAATAAGGGTCTTGCAGGCTCTGGTGCCCTGGAAATCCGTGTGGCATCCCTTGCACCAGGAGTGGGCGTCTATGGTCAGTCTGGGCTTGTTTCCCTGATTCTTTCCACCACAAATACAGAAAACCAGGCTTTTCAGGCTTTCCTCTTCCTACCCCGAGGCAAATGGCTAAATTAGGCCGGATGAATCATGCGAAGGAGTGGAGGAGTTTCTCTCTGCTGACCGTAACGGGGCTCCCAACACCGAGACGGATGGAGGGCTCCTCCTGGGAATGCTTCCACGAGCACAGGCGTGCCCCAGGGGACCAGCGCGGTGGGGAGCCCGGCTCCAGGGCTGTTCCCTCCCGAGGAGCAGCACCAGGGGATCAATCCCCCGCTCCCGGCACAGGGTCAGGCCCCGGGCTCAGCACAGGGTGAGAGGGTCACCTCGGCAGGGAGGGAGGTGGGGAGCGGGATGAGGACAGGGATCGATAGGACACACTCATCTTCCTGCGCATCAACGGCCTCCCGGGGTGTATTTCATACACTAAAACACATTCCCCCTGTTTTCTATTTATGGCAAATGAGTGGCTAATCCTCGAGCCGCGGAGCCGCAGCGCTGTGCTGAGCCGGCGCTTCTGCGGCTGCTGCTGGGAGGGAGAGGATGAGCTCCTGGGATGCTGCTGGGGAGGGACAGGACGAGCTCCTGGGATGCTGCTGGGGAGGGACAGGACGAGCTCCTGGGATGCTGCTGGGGAGGGACAGGACGAGCTCCTGGGATGCTGCTGGGGAGGGACAGGACGAGCTCCTGGGATGCTGCTGGGGAGGGACAGGACGAGCTCCTGGGATGCTGCTGGGGAGGGACAGGACGAGCTCCTGGGATGCTGCTGGGGAGGGACAGGACGAGCTCCTGGGATGCTGCTGGGGAGGGACAGGACGAGCTCCTGGGATGCTGCTGGGGAGGGACAGGACGAGCTCCTGGGATGCTGCTGGGGAGGGACAGGACGAGCTCCTGGGATGCTGCTGGGGAGGGACAGGACGAGCTCCTGGGATGCTGCTGGGGAGGGACAGGACGAGCTCCTGGGATGCTGCTGGGGAGGGACAGGACGAGCTCCTGGGATGCTGCTGGGGAGGGACAGGACGAGCTCCTGGGATGCTGCTGGGGAGGGACAGGACGAGCTCCTGGGATGCTGCTGGGGAGGGACAGGACGAGCTCCTGGGATGCTGCTGGGGAGAGAGATGATGAGCTCCTGGGAGCCACATCTCACAGCAGAGCCGAATCGAGCCTTCCCTGAGCAGCCCCCGCCAGGGAGAAGCCACCTGAGCAAACCCTTTCCCACCAGCAGGGCATCCCACTGCCATCCCACTTACCCAAAGCAATGCAGCCAAAAGTGTCTTGGCTTCTCTCTCTGGAGCTGACAGGGATGGTTTTCTCCCTGTGACAATCCCCACCGTGGCCACGGTGCCCCTATCCCACCTGGGAACCACTTGAGCTAAACCCATGGGTTGTTTTCCCCTTCGGCACCATCCCTAAGGCTGAACTAGGGAATGGAGGGGTCTCAAACCAGTGCTCACCGGGATTTAATGGGGGTATTTTCAAGTCCCTGCATATGGGCACAGCGTGTCCTGCACGTGTCCCATGGATGTGGCGGGGTCTGGGGCACCCCTCGCCAAACAGTGCAGTGCTTAAGGAGCCAAATGGCAACGGCAGCCAAAAACCTCAGTCCCCACGGGTGGGGGAGGCCAGGCCGAGGCTGAGCCCACTGCAAACCCCTCAAGCGAGCCGGCAGTTCCAGTGCTGCCCCACATCAAATCCAGGCTCCTTCCACCGCAGGCTGGGCATCAGCAGCACCCAGGAGCACCCCGAATTGGGCTTCTGCTCTTTTCCAAGCAGCATTTCCCCTCCAGCCAGGGCAGGAGCCCAACTCGCCTCCAGCAGCTGCTCCCCGCCCTCGGGTGCTGCAGGGACCGGGAATGCGAGGACGGAGCTGCCCCGAGGAGGCTGCGAGGCTGGAGCTGCTTTGCTGCTGCTCCAGGGGTGGGTGCGAGTGCCCGGGAGCCGCAGGGCCACGGTGGAGGGCAGCTCCTGTTACCTGCTGGCCCCCGGCCAGGGCGGGGAGGAAAACCAGAGGAGAATTCGTGCCGCAGAGCTGTGCCAGGAGCTCTTGTGATGCCCTTTCTCTCCGTCCTTGCGCAGCACAAACCCCTCTGGAGTCCTCCCGCAGGGACCCGGGGTGTCCTCCCCCTGTCGAGCGCTGCTGTTCCGTGCTCAGGAGCTGGGGTTTGGTGTGCCTGCTGCGTTCATTGCAGGCGGGATGGGAACGCTGGGGGTGGAGGGGAGGGGGATGCTGGTGAGGACGGGTGTCCCCCAGCTCTGCACTGGTTTGTCACCACCACAGCCCTGCGTGGAGCACAGGGAGACTTCTGGAAGCTGCAGGATCACTGAAATGCCATCAGGAGCTGAGCAGAGGAGGACCTTGCCCTGCAACCAGTGAACTGCAGTAAGAGCTTCTGCATCAGACCATCGCCTGCCCTCCTCTGCTGAAATCACTGCAGACGGCCCAGACATCTGAGTTTCCTCTTTCCTAAAGCACTTTAGAGCTCCTAATGAAAAGCACTGTGTAAGAGCCACGCAACATCAGCATCAGAATAATAATAGTTACTACCCATGCCTGCTCCTTGCCAGCCTTACTGGATGCCACGTCCTTTTTCTCAGTGTCTGTCTTCATGAAATTATGCCCCGCTAGACCAAATGTTCTGTTGCTGTGGGGTTTTTTTTCATCCTTAAGGGTTTCAGGGCATTCCAGTAACCCAAAACCTTTAAAAACATTTGTGAATAAAGTGCTGTGGGCTGCCTGGCTGGGAGATGTTACACAAGTGCAGAGCATCCTTCTTTCTGATTTGATGGAGGTCCTTCAGGGTTAAATTCTCCTTCTGCCTTTTACAGAGTGGAAATAACCAGCATGTGAATGTTCAAGAGCATGGATCAGACTAGTCTGGGAGTGGAAGAAGTTGCAGCCATCTGTGCAGTTGCTGGAGGAAGGCCAACAGCCAAGGGGAACCTCATCCCTCCATCCCTCCGAGGTGCCAGTCTCTCCACGGAGCACAGCGAGCCCCAGGTGACCCCAGCACACCAGACTGCTTGGGTTTGGACATCTGAAGCTGCAAAATCAACTTCCAGCCTGCTCCTTCCCCCTGGTGCTGCCCAGTCCTCCATTATATCCCTTCTCGGGGTAAAACACAAGGTTTGGAGCAAAGCCCTCCCACCGAGCAGGGCTGGCAGGGGGCAGAGAGCAGCTGCAGCAACAGGGGAAGGCAAGAGCCATGATCCATCTTCCCTTCACGCTTCCCACCTTCCAGCCTGGCTTTGAGCTCCACGGGATCCATTTAAAACATCTCACCCAACACCTGGGATGTGGGACCAGCCTCCCTCACCCTCCCCTGCAGCAGCTGGAGCAGGGTGATGCTCCTCCCGGGTGGGATCCAGCTGCCTGCAGGCCCCTCCTTGGGATGGGAGGGCTTGGAGCCAGAACCAGCTGCCCAGGAGCAGCAGACACCTTTGTTTGCTGAGACAGGATTCACTCCAGCCCTTCCCCACAGCACCCCCAGGGACTGGTGGCACCTCACCATGGCCTCGTGACCTCCTGGAGTCACAGAGCGGTTCGGGAGGGAAGGGACCTTAAAGGTCACCTTGTTCCAGTCCCCTGCCACGGGATCTGTGCTGTCCTGCTCAGGGAGGGCTCGGGAGTTCAGCTGATCCATCCAACTGATGCTTTTGTAAACTCGGACGATACGGGGCTGTATCCGCTGTTGCCTCCTTCCACAACTCAGGAATTTATTATCCCCGGAGCCAAAGCTGGTAAGCTGCAAGATAAAAATGCTATTTCTGCCCAGGATTTCTGCAGCTGCCTCCAAGCATTTGCAGCCACTTTCTAGTTTATTAAAGCTCAGCTATGAAGAACTGCGTTCCTTCGGCGGAGATTTGCCTTTAATTAGCCAAGGATAAAAGGACAGTGGAAGACAACCCCGCTCCTAAGCGGAAAAGGCTCCGCTCTCAAACGCTGCGCCGTCGGCACTTCTGCGGAGGCAGGGAGCAGGTGCCTGGCAGAAGAGATTTGTTCTGCTTCCCTTGCCTGCCCCAAACCTTCACCTCTCGCTGGGTAAAACCACGTCCCCGGGGCCTGGCCCTGCCTTGTGCCCGCGGCCCCCGGAGGTGCTGGGGGAGCAGGGAGGTCACGGCAGCCGCGGGGGCGGCGGGTGGGCTGTGCCGGGCTGTGCCAGGCTGGGCTGGCGTGGATGTGAGGAGCAGGGTGACCTTGGCATCTCCAGCTCCCCAAAGCCCGGCGCGGCTCTTGCTGGGAGCTGGTTTCGGCTGCATTAAAGAAGCAGCAAAACAAACTCTGAGCTCTCGCCAGCCCTAGGGTTTCTCTGCAAACCTGGGGGCTGCAGCCCCCGTCCCCTTGGGTCCCTGTGAACTCAGCAAGGCATCCTTTAAACCAACAACCTCCCAAAGACTCATCTGTGAACATCATGGGATTCTGGGATGGATCAACGCCCACAGCTCCTGTGCCCACCCAGGGTGGTGAGCGAGCTTTGCCCAGCAACAGCAGCCACAGGGAGCAGGAGAGGGGCAAACCTTCTGCTGAGCCTTTGGGGAAAGCTTCCCAGATCCCCCAGCCCCACTGTTTTTTTTAGATTAAGAAGCTGAGCAGTCTCACCATGGCTTGTCCCCAGCACAGGCAGGCTCAGGGCACCGTGATGTCCAAGCAGGACCTCGGCGCTCCAGGCTGAGGACGGCACCAAGTGCCTTCTCCATGAACCTGGGGTAACATTGGAACAAGGGGCCTCAGCACTGGGGGAGCTCTAATATTTGGGTAGGGCTTTAGTCCTTGGATCTTACTTGTCTGCCCTAATGCTTTGTAGGTGTGAGGCCTCAGCAGACCCAATTCTGACTCTGTAAAAGCACAAGTTCATATTTAATACACCCAAATATTGCTCTCCTTAGCCTAAGCCCCCCTTCTCCTGCCCTGGACACTGTGCTGAGGTGCAGATGAGAGAGCTGCTCCCAGGAATAGGTTTTTCAACACCCAGCACAAATGCAAAGGAGGGAGAAGAAGGAGCAAGGAGGAAGTGGGAAGGAGAAAGAGAGACCTGGCCTGATTTCCAGAGCTGCAGGAGAAATGCTCATCTCGGAGCTGTGCAAGCTCTGAACCTTTGCCTAGAGGTTACCTAAAGATAGATTGTGGGGGCCCTGCTTCACACGCCCACCCCTGCGAATGTTTTGTACCCAGCTGCCTGGTTAAGGCTCTTTGGAATCACCAGCACTGCAGCAGTGATGGTTCAACTCAGCACCAGCTCCCACCCGAGCCCCACCACCCCAGAAAGCCGCAGAGCACCACCGGGAGGGCAGCACCATCCCTGGCTCTGGGATCGTTTTCCCTTTCCCACTCTCAGCATTTTGTTAATGGCCTCCTCCCAGCTCCGGCCCAGGAAGCACTTTCAGGATCCGAGTGCCCACTTTGCCAAATGGAAGCAGATTTGCTCACAGGATGCCAGGAGTGCTAAAAATTCCTGCTGGTCCCTGGGGCACACAGGATGGGCTGTAATGGGGTTTAAGCATCTCGAGCTTTCCAGGAGAAGCAACCGAGGTAGTGCTTTCTTGGCATTTGAGTCCTTTCCTTCCTCGACGGAAATGGGCAGGATTTGGAGGGCTCGAGCCCCTCGGCAGGGAGAGGAGCTCCTGTGAAGTCTGCGGTGTGATCCCTGCACGATGGGGAGCACCCCCGTGCCCACCTCGGGGGTGTCTGTGAGCTCCGGAGCGGATTCTGAGAGGTTTCATGGGGTTTTGGCTGCCAGAGAGGCGACACTCGGCAAGGAAAGTGGCGGAAAGTAGGTCAGTGAGCACAGCAGAACCAGCCGGGCTGCGCTCGGCGGGGCTCGGCCACTCGCCGCAGCCGGGATCGCCGGCGGGGAGGCGCCGATCCGGGGGAGAAAGAGCTGACCGGGAGCGGGGAGACCTCCGCCTGGGATGGGTGACTCTCCCAGCCTCTCCTGGCCTCTTTGCACGGTGTAAAAGCCCAAGCGGCTCGGCTGGAGGAGGATGCACACCCCTGATGGCATCTCCCGCATCCTCGGAGCGCGGCTGGGCTGGTGCCGCACGCTGACAGCCCGGCAATCTAAAACAATTACCGCGTCTGCCTCGCAGCCTCCGCCGCCACGGCCCTGAGAGCCCGTGCAGAGCAGCCTCTGCCGCAAACTCCTCGTGCCACTTTGTGCTCAGATATTTATGAGCCCACAAGCCAACAGGGCACCGATAAGGGAAGGGTTCGGCATCTGCCAGAGCCAGCTGGAGCCTCTCGTGGGCTCGGAAACGGGGCTGAGGAGCACAGAGTGGCCCAGTTTGGGGACTGCCTCCACTCAGCTCTGCAGCAAATGGTGTGACACTTCCCTCAGGGTGCACTGCTCGCAAAGACTTCTGTTACTTTTTGTGCACTCCGATGGTTTTCCACACATAAATATTCATTGGCTGCTCTTGAACACCCCTTCTGCCCCCAACAAGACCCATCCATGGGTTTAGCCACCCATTTGTGCATTTTCACTGTCCGGATATTGAATTAAGATTTGCATTTTGCTGAGTCCAGCTTGGCAAACTGTTACAGACAGGGAAACTGAGGCACTGAACATCCCCTGGGTCACACAGTGACACTTGAACCCAAGACTTGACTCTGAGCCCACACCAGGGGCTCCTCCATGACCAGTACGAGGGGATTCGGGGTGGTTGAGAAGGAGGTTTGGCACTGACCCTTGGGTTACCAGGTGGTGCCACCTCCCAGAGCCGAGCAGGACCAACCCACCATGGGAGAAGGAGAATCTCTGTTGTCCTTGCATTTCGCCTCCACCCTCTGAGCACAGAGTGGGCTCTCCCCATGAGAAGGGAAGCCCAGAGCAGCCACGTTGCCTGTGAAAGCCACTGAGCAAAGGTGCAAACCCCAAACCACAAGAACCGAGTGCCCCGAACACCTTCCCTGCCCTTTGCCCCAAGGTGCTCGTGGGAAAGGAGACGAAACAGCAAGAGAAAACCTTGTTGCAGTTGTTCCCTGGGGATGGACAAACCCCCCCTTCCTCTGCAGGGACAGCTGAAGTCATCCCAGGGATCCCATCCCCACTTCCTTCCAGAGGTCCTACCAGGAGACATCTCCAGGGAGACAACCCCACGGAAGATGTGCTACCAGCACCATCCCTGTCTGTTTGCTTCTCCCTCTTCCAAGAGGCATCACTCGCTTTCAAAAACCATCCTCTGGGTGCCCACAAGTCTTCCAAGAGCAGGCTGATCCCCCAGCACCACCCGTTCCCTGTTACCTGCATGGATGTGGCCGATATCCAAGCTGGAGGAGTGGGGAACCATGAGGAACGTGGGTTTGACCCAGGTTCCAGCCCCTTCCCCTCTGCTGGCATTGCTGCTGGAGCTTTTTGGGAGCAAATCCCGTGGGAATGCCGAACACACCACGCAGCCTGTCCGGTGTCCATCACTGAGAGCCACCAGCTCCTCCTCCCAGGGGTTTTTGGGACTCTGCCCTGCCAGGCTGGCTGATGGTGGAGCACAAACTGATTTCCCCTGGTTCAGGCTGTTTCTTTCTCTTCTCACAGAGGGTTTAGTCACAGAGAAAAACATGTCAGAAACATAATTACTTGTGTTTCTCCTCTCCCACCCTCCACAGAACCGATATCAAAATAACTCCTCAATAATATACATATTTATTTTCTCTTAATTAGTGCCGATATTTACAAAAATTGTGATACTCTGTGAAGAATAAATTATGTACACTGATGATAAACCAGACAGCAAATGCTCGTTTGGAGATGTATGTACACAGCTCTGTATATCTATGTACAAGGGGCAGCCTTCCTGACTCGGGGGCCCCCGCCCCTTCCCATGCACCCCCAGCTGCCAATAAAGCAGGAATTTCTATAAACACTGTGCAATTCGGATCCAGCTGGTGTCTAAAGTTGTGTCTAGCAAACGCATGGTTAAATGACTTGAAATTCCCACGAGTCCTCCTTTAACAGTTTATAGGCCTCTCTCCATTCCTGGTCCCATTTCTCCCGTAACCATGGAAACAAAAGGTTCAGCTCCAGCATCCTTAGGATGAGTCCTTCTTGGATTTCCTCTTCCTATTGATTTGCTCAAATTAGGCACCACATGCAGGGTTGATCCAATACCCATTTTTTCCCCTTGTGCTTCGGGGACGACGTTGGAGGACAAGAGCACAGTCTCAAACAGTGAGGGAGCAAGTGCAAATGGATAATCACATCTTATAGGCAGCAGAAAAAAATAAAAAATAATCATCATCAAAAAACCAAACCCCAGAAGACCAACCCCGAGCTCAGGACAGCCAGGCAGGGCTGGGGAGGGGACGTGGTGGGTCCATGTGCGTGGAGCTGCTGTGGTTACACGATGGCAGCAGCTCCTACCAGCCAAACCATCCCCTCCCTGGAGGAAAAACATGAATAAGGGATTTATCTCTGGTCATGCACAACTGGGCTGGGGGATCCTGGCCCCGGGTGTAAATCTGTGCTGTGCTCCAGGGCTGCTTCACCCCTGGGCTGGGCCCTCTCCCTCTGATGGGACACGACAGGATCAGAGCAGCCGGTTCTGAGCAGGGGGGTGAACTTTGGGCAGCCAAATGCAGAAACATCACGGGGACACCGAGGCCAGGGGTGCTGACAGGGCTGGGGAAGGGCACAGCAGTGGCTGGTGCTTGGGGGGAACCCTCGTCCCCCCTTGGGGCTCCTGGCAGGGGCAGCAGCTGGTCCCCAGCAGGAGGGACCAAGGGATGTGCCACGTGGAGAAGGCCGAATGCTGCCGGGGGTGTGAGGAGAGAGCCACAGCCTTAATTTGAGTGCAAACCAAACTGGTTTGGGCTGACTGCTTCTTTCCTCAGCCCTCTTCACCCTGGCAGCACAGTGACCAGCTCCCGTGGGTGACACCGTGGATAACTCCCATGGATAACTAGCCCAGGGATGCCGACCTTGGGATGAGGTCTCCTGGTAAAGATCTCAAGATAAGGTTTCAAGGCTGGGCTGGACAGGGCTTGGAGCAACCTGGGATAGCAGAAGGTGTCCCTGCCCAAGGCAGGGATGGAACAAGGTGAGCTTTAAGGCCCGTCCAACCCAAACCATTCCAGGATTCTGCAATAAACCTACCCTGGCTCCAGAATAGGAGCCACCACACCGGGACCAAAAGTCACCATCATTTAAGAGACTTAAAACTCAACCACGACACACGATAACCCCAAACCCTGCTCGGTGCAGCACAGCACCTGCATCTCCACCAAATCCCTTCAACTTCTGCTTGGATTTCCCTGCACAATCACAGAAAAGGTCGTGACTGGCCCAAGCTGGGACCTGGGGCTGGGAACAGAGACACTGCAGAGCTGCTGTTGGCAGAGGGGTGCGAGGAGCTGAATGGCACCAGTGCCTCAGGATGCTCCCACTCCCCAGGCCAGCTCCAGATCTCCTCCCCTTGGACCCAACCCCGAGTATATTGCAAGCTCTGGAAAAGCTACAAGGCTTTGGCAGCAGTTTCAAGGGCTGACCCAGGAATTATCTGATAACAAAGCAAGGTCCTTCCTGAAATACCTCCTCCTCCTCTGTCTTTTTCTCTCCTTCTGTGTATTTATGCACAAATATGCCCATATTTATACACCCACGTGCCACACTCTCATAACGCCAATCCAGAGATCCTTTTCTTCTTATAGCTCAGTATTCAAATCTGTAGGACTTTGACACAGTCACTGCAGAGATTAATTTTCCCAATGAAACAGAGGGCCCAAGAGAGATCATTTTTTCCTAATCACTTGGAAGCATCCAGCTGGTACATGAGCCTCACCCCATTGCCCTCAGCAGATATTCTGGAAGATTTGAAAGGGCTGATGGGCTGCCTGCAGGCTTGGGCACGAGGTTGGGTGTTAGAAGACAACCCGCCCTGTAATCACAGCTTTCCATCTCTCCAAAGCCATGGCACAGCAGCTAAAACTAAAATAGAGGCGCTGCCTCCTCCGGGTGCCGAGCCAGGGGCACCTCCACAGAGCAGAGAGCTCCAGTCCTCCATTCCAGCCCTGGAGAGAGGGAAATGGCTCCTCAGGAGGAGGAAAGGAACCAGGCTGCCTCTGTTTAGAGGCCTGATGAAATCTAACACAGCTGTGGGACCCTCCCCTTCCCCAGTCCCTAATTTAGCATCCTCGGTCTGAGCCACTTTGCAGCTCATTTTTGCACCTTTCAGAGTCAGGAGGAGATTGGGATGCTCAGCATCTCCACAGAAACAGGCCCAGAGTCTCTCAAACCAAATTCCTTAAGAAAAAAAATATCACAGTCTCCTCCTGAAAAACTGGTTCAAGATCACATCAGTGAGTCAGAAGCAAAGCTAGAAATAGCACTAGAGCTCCGACCTGCAGGCACAAATCCCATTAAAAGCTATAGGGGAACCATTTCTCTGTCTAAGGCTGAAATCTGGACCCTTCCGCTCCGTGCGGGCTCACGGATCCCTCCCAGCCACAGCCCTCACCGACCTTTCCCACCCTGAGCCAAACATCTGAGCCTGACCCCGGGCGTGCTCCCCACGCCCCAAACAAGGGCAGCCCAGAGCTGCCCTCCCACCAGGGCTCGTTTTCCCCAGCAGCATCTGCCAGGGTCAGTGCAGGAGGGGCCGGACCTGTCCTAAGGAAGGGACTGGCTGTGCTGGCCCTGCCATGGGGACAGGCATCACCTCACGTCAGTGACAGCAGGAGTGTGGCCTCTTGCTCTTCGTCCCCACCCGCCCCTGCTGAGCCACTGTGGAGCTTCCCAAGGCAGCCGGGACCCCCCAGCTTGGAGGGTGGGTTTGGGTGTTTGGATCCTGCTCATGGATCTGCTTTCCCCTCCTGCCCGGCCTTGGAAAGCCTCCAGAAACACCGTGCCCAAAACCCCACAGAACCCCACCGTCCTCCTCCCCAAACCACGACAACACCCAGTGCTTTGGCCAACGCTCCCCAAACCACCCCAAGCCCACGGGCGCTCAACAACCGGACACTGAGAAGTCTCAGCATCCCCCAAAACACCCGCAGCAAAAACGCCAGCAAAACACCTCAACCCCGAGCAGGAACGGGATCCCCTGGTGCTGAGGGCACCCAGAGGTGGGCGAGCAGCATCCCAGCACATCAGGCAGCTCCCCTGTGCGAGCTCATGTCCCCACGGACCCACCACGAGCCGGATCCATGGAAGCTGGGCAACCACCCTGGGAATGGTGCCCAGGCCGGCGACTCTCGCCAGCCCTGTCCCATCCAACAGGATGAGCTTCAGAACTCAGATTTTATTGCTTTTGGTTGTGTTGGCTTCTTTGTGTGTGTGCCTGAAGGGGCTTCAGGGTCTCCCATTCCCAAGCTGCCCCAGCGAAGTGGGAGTGTAGGGCTCCCAATTAACGAGATCCAATTAAAGACAGCCCAGGGACCTGAGCACCCCTGAACCCCAGCACATGGGTGCTGCTGGTCCTCTGCCCCAGGCAGAAGCAGGGACCGCCATGCACAAACCATGGGCACTTGGAATTAATTATAGCCAGGCCTGAATCAATCAATCAATCAATCAATCAATCAATCAAATAAAACTGAGGAGTGATTCCACCCAGCCCAGTGGAGCCCTGTCAGCACAAGATGGATCCTGCCCTGGAGAAGCACTTGGAGCCATTGCTGTGGATACTTTAGCACCGGTTGGATTATTGTCAGGAGCAGGGCTTTCCTCTCTGAGGAAGGGAGGGTCTGGCCGACCCCTCCCCGAGCTCCTTGTGCTCACCCCTCCTGCAGTGTTTCAGGGCTGGCCGTGCCCCAGTTCAGCCCAGCTTCACCCCGGCTGAACCCCAGCCCAGGGAGGCTTTGCTCCTCCGTGACCTTGGCAGACATTCTCGCCCGTCTCCCCCGACCTGGAAGAGGAGCAGGACACCTCTCCCTGGGGGTTGCCAGCAGTGGGGAAAACACAAGGGACCCCACAGAGGGATGGGGAAAGCAGGTGAGATTCCCCATGGATCAACGGCTCTCACCCATCCCCAAATGGGGGGTGAAGAAGACAGAGAACCTCGGGCTCTCTGCACCCTGACCCACCTCTCTGACCACCCCAGAAGAAGGCAAAGCAAAGGCTCAGAGGTGCCAGCTCAGATCCAGCCCCCTCAGCACGTGCCTGCTCCATCATGAAGGAACAAACCCCCAGCCCTGAGGCTCTACATGGCTGAAAAGGAGCTTTCAAGCCCAAAACGCACCTTGCCCTGGTGCTCCCACGGGCTCCAGGGGCAGGTCACCCTGCTCCAGCCCATGTCCCACCATCCCAGCAGCCCTGAGCCGGGAGCCCTGGGTGCCCCAAGCGCTCTGTTTGCTGAGGATTCGGCCCTGTAGTCGCTCTCTAAATATCTATACACACACACACAGGAATTCTACGGGAACGGCTGAAAACTGCTGAACAAACAAGTCAGGAGAGCTGGAACCTGCAATTCCACCTGCTCCTCGTGCCCTCTCCGATCCGCCGCGGTTTCTGCTCCTGACACCAGGATTAATGACTAATTACTCGCCCCATAATGAGCACAGGTGTTTAACTTTCAGCTCACCTTCCCTGGCTTGCACTCGTCGGCTCTCGTGTCTGGATGCTCGGACACTCAGGCTTCGCCTTGTTATCTCTCAGGCTCTGCCCTGTTATCTATCCAACTGTTGTCAGCACACGCCTTCCCCATCCGGTTTTTGACTATAATGGAGATTTTTTAAACTCCCATGAATCTCCTTCGAGCCACCGGAGGATCTATAAACACTATAAACATGAATACTGTATAGTCTACTAAGAAAATATATATTTGTGTGTGTATTAAATATTCAGATTCATGCAACAAATATCCATGCAGCTGTACTGTATTACTGGTTAAATTTCACTGCAGTATAAATATATTATAGGCCACAGCATAGTTGCTCCAGTTTTATATATAGATATAAAAAAAGATGCTTTTTCCAACTCATTTTCAATGTGTCAGTGGAGGTGTCTTTGGTGATCCTGGAAATATTGATGATGGAAGTGTCATCTAAATAAATAAATAAATTCCAAGCTCTTGATTTATTTACTCGTCCCTCCCGATGCCTCGCATAGAAAATTTAAGACTTAATAAATAATGTGCCGTCACACTAATTATCCCTCCCCTGGGCCTCACACTGGCACACTGCAGTGGCTGAAACTATTGCAGCATGCAGCATTTCAGTTATGAAACACGAGCCGGGCGACGCGCTCGCGCTCGGCTTTCCTGGGGCAGGACCCCGAGCCCTCCAGCACCCCGGCCCCACGCCTGCAGCCGCCCTTCTGGAAGTTCTGCCTGACCTTTCCCAGCTGTTCCCCGTGCCTGGAAGCTGGCTGTCCCCCAGGACGGGGACCGGGACCTGTGGCACCGCAGGATGGCCCGGACCTGCCCCTCGCATCCCCACCCCGCTGCTCCCGGTGCCCGTCCCCTCCGTGTCTTTGGAAACCCACGAGCCTGGGATGGGAGAAGGGCGACAAAATGGTTTGGGTTTGTCGGGTTTTTCGCACGGACGCTTATTCGGTGTGGAAATCAAAGGTTAAAAGTCACTTACACAGCTATTGCTTCCCATGCAGAACCAAATATACACCGTAGAAAATACTGTATTAACTACAATGCAGAGCAGCACTCAATATCTGCAATTGTTCCACTTCAGCTTTAAATACGGGACTAGATTTTAGCGACTAGACATCGGTTAGCATTTTGGTGATATTCACATAGTTTGTGTTAGCTAGGGTGCAATTGGCTGTCTTCAAGTTCTCCTCCCTGAAATCCTCATTGCTATTGTTTACACCTTCCTGAATCTCCATATAATCAGACTTACTAATAGTAGAGGCACTTCTGCTTTTCTTTAGGTCAGGGGAAGAGGGGATCTTTGGGCAGCTGGTTACTTGCAAATATTGAGCCTGCTCCTCTCCCTCGGTCTCCCGGTGGTAGAAGTAATTGAAGTTAGACACTATGACGGGCACGGGTAAGGCAATCGTTAATACGCCAGCGATGGCACACAAGGAACCCACTATTTTCCCCCCGATGGTTGTGGGGACCATGTCTCCGTAGCCAACAGTCGTCATGGAAACCACAGCCCACCAGAAGGCATCGGGGATGCTCGGGAACTGGGACTCGCTCTCGTCGGCCTCGGCGAAGTAGACGGCGCTGGAGAAGAGGATGACGCCGATGAAGAGGAAGAATATCAAGAGGCCCAGCTCCCGCATGCTGGCCTTGAGGGTCTGCCCCAGGATCTGCAGCCCCTTGGAGTGCCTGGAGAGCTTGAAGATCCTGAAGACCCGCACCAAGCGGATGACTCGAAGGATGGCTAAGGACATGGCTTGCTGGCCCTGCTGACCATCCTCTGGCTTCTCGGCCAGCTCCGTCCCTAAGGTGATGAAATAGGGAATGATGGCTACGATGTCTATAATGTTCATGATGTTGGTAAAAAATCCAGCCTTGCTGGGGCAGGCGAAAAACCTCACCAAGAACTCGAAGGAGAACCAGATGATGCAAAGTGTCTCCACGATGAAGAAGGGGTCTGTGAAAGAAGTGGACTGCTGGTACCCCATGCTGCTGTTGGAGTAGGGGGGATGGCTCAGCCCGCTGCCGTGCATGTCTTCGTTCTCATCCCGAAAAATGGGCAACGTTTCCAGGCAAAAGCTGACGATGGAGATTAAAATCACCATGACGGAGACAATAGCTATAATCCTGGCAGGGCCTGAGCTCTCGGGGTACTCAAAGAGCAACCACACTTGTCTCTGAAACTCGTTCTCGGGCAGCGGCCTCTCCTCTTCCTTGATGTAGCCTTCATCCTCCCGAAACATCTCCATGGCTTCTTCCCCCAGTTCGTAGAAGCGGATCTCTTCGGAGAAGATGTCTAAGGGCACGTTGACCGGCCGCCGCAACCTCCCCCCGGACTGGTAATAGTACAAAATCGCGTCGAAGCTGGGTCTGTTCCGGTCAAAGAAGTACTCGTTCCGGAGAGGGTCGAAATATCTCATCCTCTTTTTAGGATCCCCTAGTAAGGTCTCTGGAAACTGGGCGAGTGTCTTGAGCTGCGTCTCGAAGCGCAGCCCCGAGATGTTAATGACCACCCTCTCACAGCACTCATGGTCGGTCTCAGGGTTGTACGTGTCCTGCGGGTGACCGGGAAGAGCTGCAGCCTCATCTGCAGGATCTCCAGTAGCAACTGTCATATTGGGCTTTAAAAGAAATCCTTATGCTAAACTCTTCCCAGTGCCCGGTGGTGGGATCGGGTTCGGGGCAGGGCTACTATCCTGCAGAAGGACAGGTACGTAGGTTTGGAAGAGTCTCATGAAAAGGCGAAGGGATGAGATAAGAAAAAAAGAGGAAAAAAAAAAAAAACCAAAGAAGAAGAAAGAAAATCGCCCCTGCTGAGAAAGAGAGAGATGGAATAAAGTTGGGGGGAGGAGAGCAGATCCCTTCTCTAGCACGTCTATCCCCTTCCTGGAGGGGTTAATTTGCCTTCCTTGGGACAGAGTTCAACAACTCCCATCTAAGCCCATTAGGTGGAACAGAGCAAACACCTGAGGAACCGTCACCTGTTCAAAACCAGCGTGGAAAAACTGGCATTGGCAAACCAGGGCTTATTTTTTGGCTAAAAATAAAAATTCCAGTTAAAAAAAAAAAAAAAAGAGGGGGAAGGGAAGAGAAAGGAAGGAAGAAAAATAACCCCATCCAGCCCTGAGGTGGCGAGAGGACCCCGCGGGGTGCCGCGCTCAGCTCATTTCCAGGCATGCAGCTAAGGGTTAATTAACATTTAACAGTGCAATCTCAGGCAATCTACCCTCCAGGAAAGCGCCAACTCCGCTTTTAAGTTTAACACCTTCCCAATCCTCTCTCCCTGGTGACATGCTGCCCTCCCTGCCTGCAGCCAAGCTCTGCGGCTGCCGGAATGTGGAGCCGGCGGCTCCAGCCGCCCCGCGGACCACCGCAGTCCCCCTCCTCCACCGCTGGTGTCCCGGCTCCTGTCATTCTCTGCAAACCACCATGGCACACAGAAAACAAATCACATTACCTGGAGAAGCCAAATCTTAGTGTCTCTTAGTAACACCGATTATCTGACCCTGGGGAAATCCTAGAGAGAAATACAGGCTTCCAAGATCCCCATAATTTCCTCTCTCTTCAAAGTTAAAAATAATGGTGAGTCATCGTAGAAAAAGGAGAAGGGACATAAGAGGGGTTAGATTCCCAGATGGTGGAAGTCAGGTCTTGTAATGGTTTGGACTGGAGAGAGAGAGAAAGAGAGACAGAGAGACAGAGAGACAGAGTCTTCCCGGGAGCTGTTGCAGATCTGCACTTCAGGGCAGATGAGCGTCTGTCTGATGCCTTCGGTACGACGGTGAAAAGCTGCTAAGCTCAGCAAAACCCGATGTCCCCAGTGTCCTCGGGAGGTGTGGCATCGCCTGGAAAAAACACCGAGAAGGTAGCAAGCGGCGGGGGTTCGCGAGGAGCATCCGCAACGCCCCGGCTCCTCCGGGCACCCGCTTTCCCCGGCCGCTCGCCGCTCGCCCGCCGCCCGCCCAACCCGCACTGCAACACGAGAGAGACGAGGGCGAGAGCGCCAGCGCCGAGGCGGAAAAAACCAGAGCCCCGCGTCCCTGCGCTCTGCTCAGCCCAGCGGGGCCGGCTGCCCGCCGAGCCCGTGCCAGGCGGAGGAGCGGGGGGGGAACGACGCAGCCCCCCCGGCAGCCGAAGCTCTGCAAAGCCACCGAGGGTTCCCAGCGCCGCCGGCACCCGGGAGTCGGTGTCACCCACCGGGCACAGCACCCACGGCCGTGGCGTGGCGTTCCCCGGGGATTCGGGAGGCTCCGGCTTCACCCACCGGACCGAACCCCCCGCCGGTCCCTGTCTGTCCCCCCGCCGCGGCCACCAGCGCCCCGCTGATGGCTCCAAGGACCCACGAGCGCTGGGGCCCCGGCCGCGGGACCCACGCGACCTGCATCCACCCTCCCCATCCTCCCGAGAGCCACCCCCCCGGCCGACCCACCCCCGTGGGAATTCGACTCCGCTGGGTGAAATTTCTCGCGGGGATGTTGAGGCTCATGTCCCCGGTGGGTGCCGGGTCCTCAGCATCCCTGCTCCCGACGAGCGCTCCCTCGGATCATCCTGCATTGCCTCGCACCATGGAGATGCTCAGCCCGGAGAGGGCCGGCCAACCTCTCATTTTTTGCCTTTTTCTTTTTTTTTCCCCCTCCCAAACGAAATAAAAACCCCTCTAACCTCCCTTCTTCAGCTCCAACTCGACTTGTCTACTTTGAGCCAGGATTACAGAACCGGGCGGGGGAGGCAGGTGGAAAATAACCCCGCGGTCCCAATCTCCTCGGCAAAGATTTCAGCCATCTCCAGGCCATTTATGCCTGTTGGTTCCTCTCTTCATCCCCCGAGGTGCAGATATTGCCGCAGATCCCTCTTTTCTTGGAAATTTCCCTTTTCCGTGCAACCCTCCTCTCCCTTCTCCTTATGCACTAGAAAAAATAGTACAACCCTGACGAGGCTTGCAGCATTCAACCGCTTCTCTTAACCCTTTTCTGCCAGGCCCAGAGGAGAGGAGGTCGCATTTGTCCCAGTTTTTATCCTTTTCCTGCATTTTCTCCCCGCCACTCGCTCCCCAGCGACTCACCGAGGAGTTCAGCTGGATTTGACCTTCCCTGGCTCCTCCGAGCATCACGCCAGAACACCACAAACACCATCCCTCTGCTGCTGCAGGAAAGATCTGGCAGCCACAAACCCCCATCTCACCAAAAATCAACCAACCTCCAATGTTTTATTTATTTTTTAATAAGCACGCAGTTTTCCTCCTGCCCATAAACTCCTCCCTTTTCTCCCTTCCCCAAACACCCCGGATTTGTTTAACGGCACAGAAATTTACTTTGTTTTTATTAAACATGTTGATTTTTATTTGGCATGGGCTCCGGGCTTCTTCCTCCGACTCCGAATCCAAGCGCAGCTGCTCGGTGCTTGGCAGAGAGGGTTACGGCATCATCTCGATTGACATCACCCATCCCAGCACTCAGTTTCTCCTACTTTCTCCCCGTCGCCCGTTTTCCTGGCAAACAACCTCCGCCCCCCTCAAGCATCTTTAGGGTTAATTCATGCAAATTTGGGGGTTGAAGGAGGGGATGGAGGAGGTGAAGATTTGCCCAGAGTCCCTCAGTTTGTTCTCTGCCCGCACTGAGCACTGCAGGCAGGAGTCACACGGTTTGGGGTCGTGCTTGCGACTGAAGCGCAGCTCCCTCGCTTTGCACCGCTCCTGGCCAGGCTGTGTTTAGGCAGGGGAGCAGCGGGAAGAGGGGGAAGGATGCAGGGATGGGGTGGCGGGGGGGAGAGAAAAAGGCACCAACTTACACTTGGCTCTGCAGTCAGGCATGCGGAGAATGCACAAGCAGCTGCTCTGCTCCCGCCGCTGCCGGCACCTCTCACCTAAAGCCCCCCACACTCGTACCCNCTTCCATGAATATTCATAAGATTAATATGAGCGTCTTCCCCCCCCCACGTCCCCCCGCACCCCTCCTCCCGAGCAGGAGACCTAGATTCCAGCCACTGGGAAATAACCATATCCCTGGATACACGATGCTGCCTCGCCATGCGGCTCCCATCCATCCCATATCCTTGGCGATAGCCTGGATCTGCTCGGGGAGATCTGGGGGATGGAGAGCTCCCTGCAGCTCTGGGGAAGGAGATGGGGCAGGACTGGACCCGCGGGGACTGCCCTTGGCTGGGGCAAGGATGTGCAAAGCAGGAATTTTGTATCACTTTGCATTTACTGAGGTCCCTTCAC
>VYXC01012235.1:37884-65189 GCA_013397175.1 Platysteira castanea | reverse complement strand
TCCTGGCAAACAACCTCCGCCCCCCTCAAGCATCTTTAGGGTTAATTCATGCAAATTTGGGGGTTGAAGGAGGGGATGGAGGAGGTGAAGATTTGCCCAGAGTCCCTCAGTTTGTTCTCTGCCCGCACTGAGCACTGCAGGCAGGAGTCACACGGTTTGGGGTCGTGCTTGCGACTGAAGCGCAGCTCCCGCGCTTTGCACCGCTCCTGGCCAGGCTGTGTTTAGGCAGGGGAGCAGCGGGAAGAGGGGGAAGGATGCAGGGATGGGGTGGCGGGGGGGAGAGAAAAAGGCACCAACTTACACTTGGCTCTGCAGTCAGGCATGCGGAGAATGCACAAGCAGCTGCTCTGCTCCCGCCGCTGCCGGCACCTCTCACCTACAGCCCCCCAAACTCGTACCCCGGAGTCAGCCTGCCAAGGCAGCTCAGCTTCCATGAATATTCATAAGATTAATATGAGCGTCTTCCCCCCCCCACGTCCCCCCGCACCCCTCCTCCCGAGCAGGAGACCTAGATTCCAGCCACTGGGAAATAACCATATCCCTGGATACACGATGCTGCCTCGCCATGCGGCTCCCATCCATCCCATACCCTTGGCGATAGCCTGGATCTGCTCGGGGAGATCTGGGGGATGGAGAGCTCCCTGCAGCTCTGGGGAAGGAGATGGGGCAGGACTGGACCCGCGGGGGCTGCCCTTGGATGGGGTGAGGATGTGCAAAGCAGGAATTTTGTATCACTTTGCATTTACTGAGGTCCCTTCACAAGGAGGCTTTTCCCACCCCAAAGGGAGGCAGTGGCCAAGCTCCTACAAACGTACAGCACCTATGGATCAACCCCTGCCTTCAGGCACGAGGTTTGGACCACTCTGCCATCCCCCCACGGCCGCACAAGGAGCACCAAGGAAGCAACAAGTCCCACAGGACTCCTGAGCTGGAGTCCCACAAGTGCTGGAGGAGGCGATGGGAAATATTTCTGTTCCCGTATAGGGCAGTCAAATTTGTATGGAGTTACTGGTGCCGATGGGGATTGCCCTGAGGTGGGATGGAAGGCCTGGAATACCCTGAACACCTGAGAAAATCGGTGCTCAGTGTAGTGCCAGTCACCCAGCGGGATCTGGGGACATGGGAGAGGTAAACCCCAATATTTTAGCTCCCCGAGGTGCCCGGAGCAGTGGGTGGCAGAGACAGAGAGCGGGTGCAGCACGGGGGGATGTGATCTCCTGCTGCTCCTCCCAACACCCCTCTTCACTTTGAAATGGAAATTGTATTTTCCCAAGCCCCAGCGAGACTCCAATACTGAAAATTAATGTCTAACCCCACAGGAAAACTGGGAATCCTTCGCCACCAGCCCCTGCACTGTGGGTTTGCACGCATCCAGCTGGGCAGGAGGCCGCTCTGGGCGAGGGTTTTTAATGTCATCAGCACCATTTTAGCCTTTTCTGGAGGCAGATCTGCCACGGCAGGGTGGGTTGAATCCAGAAAATGACTTGCCCGAGGCTGATCCTTATGCAATATGTAGAAACTGAGGCTGGGCAGGGAACGATCCAAGTGGAGCTGGGTTTCCAACGCGCTCCTCCTGCTGCCGCCTTGCGAAGGTTCTGCAAAACCAGGGGGATTTGTCATCCAAACAGCACCAGCTCCGTACGAAGAGCCAAACTCCCGTCTCCAGCAAATCAGGGGAATTTCTCTGAACTGAGTGACGCTCTCTCCTGATTTACTACCCTAATTGTGAGCTATTATTATCGTCTGTGTGTCTGCGCTCGCCTCCCTCAGCCGCGCTGACAGCTCCAGACGGATCCCAGCCTCTCGGAGAGCCAGACGAGCTGAGCTCTGCACCCACTTGGCTGTTTCACAAGGATTTAACAAGACGACGCCTTTGCTCAGTATTATTATTAAATAATAATTTCCTCCTGAATTATTTCTCTTATCTCAATGGATTTTACCGACGCCCAAACTGGAATTCCTACCCCGTCTGTGCGAGTGGTGCTGGGAAAAGCACTCGGTGGGAGGATGTTCCAGGAACCGGGCGATCCTGTGCCCAGGGTGATCTCTGCTCATCTCCTTTATTCCCAGGGAAGCCCCCAAGGGCTGCTCAGACCCTCTGTTTGTGGGATTCTTTGCAGGCAGCCATACAAATAGTAAAACATGTGCTTTTCCCCACTTTTCCCCCTGTATCCTGCTGGCAGTGGGTCTGGGAGACGCCCCAAGAAGTGGTGCTGTGGGGGATGGATGGAAGCCACAGGACAGGGTTATCCCCAGGCCTGGCCTCACCCACAACAACTGAATTCAAGTCCCAGGGTCACTGGAAAGCCCAAGCCGCACCCAGCCCCACTGCTTAGGACACCCAGGGTGGGCACCTGCACAGGCCAAGCCAGGGAAGGGGTGGGAGAAGCTCTCCGAAGAGGACAGACCCCGTGCCACCACCTCCACACCTCCTGCACAGCCTCAGACAATGGCAGCTCTCTGTGGTGCCCCTCCTGGGGACCCCGTCCCACCTCCTGCACAGCCAGAGGGACTTTGAGGGCTGGAGCAAATCCCAGCAGCTGTTCTGGGAAGAGGATCCAAGCTGGACCAAGCATTGCCCAGCACAGGGGCTGGGCAGGGCAGAGCACTGAGCCCCATCTCCCTCTGAGCCACAGATTTCCAGCTGAAGGTGTTGACATAACTGGGCCTTGTGTCATTTTGGGAGCTGTGAAAGCTGCAAGCGAGTTCCCAGGACTGTGATTCACCCTCTGGGGAAAGCATCCGACCTCCCACCCGCTGCAGACGTCAGAGGACGGAGCCCCTGCACCCCCGGCACCTCCTCACCCCCCTCGGTGGGTGGTGGCGAGAGGAGGGGATGCCAGGAGATGTCTAAAAATGGGCAGAGCCCGGGAACACGGTGACACGGACCCACGGAGCAGGCTCTGCTCTCCCACGGCCGAGGCTGCTGGTGAATCCCAAAATACCAGAGATGGGTCAGAGCGGCTTCCCCGAGCCAGGGAAACGGGGAAGGATCGGGGCTTTGCCTGGGGTGATGCGGGAAAGGAGGAGCAGAGCAAAAGGAGATGCTGGGCAGGGCTCCTTGTCCCTGGGAGAACCTCCTGGACCCCAGGAGAATCTCCTTGATCCTGGGAGGATCTCCTGGATCCTGGGAGGTACTCCTAAACCTGGGAGAATCTCCTGGTTTCTGAAGAGATCTCTTGGTCCCTGGGAGGTTCTCCTGGGTCCCCTGTGGTTCTGGTCCCTGGAAAGGCACAACTGCTGAAGGGAAAACAGCAAAAATCACCTCTCTGCAAAGTTAACGTTAAACACATCCCTCTGTAATTCTCCGGGGCGTTTTTCATAATAAAATATTGGATTATTTTAAAAACAGCTCCTGTGGGCTCCAGTCTGAATCCTCATTTGGTCAGGGTGGCTGAGTTGCCACTTTGCCTCCAAAGATGCTCCACCAGCCTGGGGGCCGGTCTGGAGAGGAGCTGGGCACCACTCACTGAAATAAAATTCTATAGCTCAACCAAAACACAGCAAAGACCTTCGGTGCTGGGGTGGCTGTGAACATTTCCTGCCAGGCTGCCCCCGCTGGGCCCGGGCTGGCGTGGGGTGGGTGTTGGGCCTGGAGGGTGGCTCCCACCCGGACCACTCCTGCCACACCGCCCAAAAGGCTCCCAGAGTCACTTGGTTTCACTCGGGCAGCAGGACAAGGCAAATTTGGGAAGGGAGAAGGAACCAGAAGCCTCCTTCCAGCCAGGGGTGAGGGATCCAGCTCTGAAGGAGCCACAGCCCACGCCAGCAGATCCCCCCAGCATCCCTGGGCTGGGGCTTTATCGCAGGTGTCACCCGAGCCCCTGTGTCCCACAGGCTGCTCTGGGCCACCACCTCCCCCCTGGGGGACCCAGCTGTGTCCCTCTGCCCCCCCCAGCCCTCCTGCTCCAAAGGGACTGAGAACGGAGTCACTTCAGGGCTCCAAATGTGCCCAAAGCTTTACCCACGGTGCCAATCAAGCACCTGCCCTGCCGAGCCAGGGCTGGTTGTGGCACCCCAAGGCAAAGGGGAGGTGATGAACACCTTGGATTCTTCTTCCTCAGGTCCGGACCAGCCCACGCCCATCTCCCATGGAACATCCCTGTTCCTCCAGTCCTGGGGGGCTTTTATCTCAAAGGGATTGGTGCTTGCTAAGAAACAGGGAAATGGGGCCAAAAGTTGAAACCTTCTGCTTGCTGGGATTAGGGAATAGCAGCCCAAGGGGAGGTGGGAGAACCCTGCAGGGGAGGAGACTCTGCTGGAAATGGCCCAAACCTCGGCTGGACACGGCCAGTGCCTGCAGACAGAGTTCCTTTGCCTGGGGGGAGCTGTAGGTGACCTCAGGGTCCCCTCTGCACTGCCCTGGTGGGACACAGCTCCCTCCAGCCCTCAGCCCTGGGACTGGCTCCCCATGCAGGTGACGGCCGGGGTGGAAACCTCTCCCTCACAGCACAGATGGGAGGAGCAGCCCTGCAGACGCTGCTTTTGGAGCCTGTGGGTCGCAGCCTGAGTGTCTGGTGGGGCTGGGAGGGGGCCAAGAGCTGCTGAAGGTCAGATCTGAGCCATGGAGTGGAGTGAGATGTTCCCATCACCCCGAACTTTCATCCCTCCCCAGGAGCTGCGGGACTGCAAAGAAGCCAGGAGGAGCCGTGGCCTGAGAGGATGATTTCCCTCTTCTCTTCCTCCCACGCAGAGCTGCTGCAGGGAGGAGAAGCCACTGGCTCAGGCTGGGAGTGCCTCCCCCACGGCCTGGGCAAGGTGGCACTGCAGGCATGGTGGCACCGAGGGCATGGAGGTACCGAGGGCATGGTGGCATTGCAGGCATGGTGGCATTGCAGGCATGGTGGCACTGCAGGCATGGTGGCACCATGGGCATGGAGGTACCGAGGGCATGGTGGCACTGCAGGCATGGTGGCACCATGGGCATGGTGGCACCAGGTGGGAGCTGTGCCCAATCATGGAATCCCAGAATGGGTTGGGTGGAGAGGGACCTCAAAGCTCATCCAGTGCCACCCCCTGCCATGGGCAGGGACACCTTCACTGTCCCAGGGTGCTCCAAGCCCTGTCCAGCCTGGCTTTGGGCACTGCCAGGGATCCAGGAGCAGCCACTGTTCCTCTGGGCACCCTGTGCCAGGGCCTCCCCACCCTCCCAGGGAGGAATTTCGTCCTTGTATCAAATCTAAATCGACCCCTTTTAGTTAAAATTCCGGGTCATGCCAAACCTGGGCTCTGCCAGACTCTGAGCCCTGCCAAACCATGACCTGTGCCAAACCGTGGGCCACGCCCGGCCAAATTGTGGATGGTGCCAGTTTGGGATCTGTGCCAAATTTCAGGCCAGCCCAGCCCATTCCATCTGGCCCTCAGTCTCTCCAGATGCCCCTGGCTGCCCTCACCCTGTGGCCAAGCCCCCCATGTCTCTGCTGCCCAGCACAGTTCCCTTCCCTGCAGCCTCCCCTGGGAACGGCCCCGCCATGGTAGAAACTTCCTGGAAGACAAAAACCAAGATTTTATGGACATTTCCTAAGCATTTGGAGGACACTCATAATTTATCGTCCCTGCCGAGCTGCCGGGAGCAGCTGGAGATGCCCCATGGTGGTGGCACCAACCTGGCCCTGGGAACGTGTCCCCAGCAGCTCTGGGTCTCTGCTCTCCCCGGTGACCTGGGCGGGTGACAGATCCAGGGCTGCAGGTGGCACAGGGAGGATGCAGAGTGACACTTCCAGGGCTGCGTGGGCAGGTGGTGCCAGAGCCCCATCTGTGCCCAGCGGCACCCAGAGCCCGGAGCCCCCTGCCCAGAATCCTTGGGGAATGCCCCCGGGATCCTCATGGAATGCCACTGACAGGCAGCAGCCTCTTCCCCGTCATTCCTCTGCTGTATTTACTATTTCTTCATCTCCCACCCCCTCTTTTGGGAAGAGACAGACTTCCCCGTTTCCATGGAAACACTCCCCCTCTCCCCTCATTTCTTCAAAGAGGTTTTCATCCCTTTCTTTCAAAAATAGCTATTTTTAGCCACGGCTTCCCCTTCTCGCCCTCCCCACACTCTGCTTCCAGCTCACGTTTTCCCAGACAAGCAGCACCCACCAGGCACCCTCGAGCACCCCCAGGAGCCGTGGAATCACCCCCACGGCCCGGGCAGGAGCAGCTCAGATCCATGGGCCAGATCCTGAGGGTTCCCTTGATTTTTGCTCAAACCCTCTGGGGCTGTGGAACGTCGGCGCATAAAGAAAGTGCTGGTGTTTGCAGGAGGGTCCTGGGAGCACCCAAAATCCCTTCCCTCTGTGGAATGACTGCCCCTGCAGCACCCTCTGTGATCCCATAGCCCTGGGAAGCCAGAGGAATATTTCCTTTCCTGGCATCAGGGTAAACCAAGAGGTGGCTGTGACACCTGACGGAGCAGGAGATGAAGCCTCTTCCACCCTTCCCAAACACCGACAGGGCAGAAACACCACCCAAATCCTCGGGATCAGGGCTGCCTGCAGACCAGCGTGGTGAAGTGAGGGGCTGGGAACGCAGCACTGGGAGAACAAAATCCAGAATCTATCAGTAAATTGAGTAATAACAAATGGCCTGGACAAGGTGCTGTTAAGCAAAGGAGAATTCCACAGGGGAAATTATAATCTCAGCATTCCCATGGATAAATATGAGAGCAGAGGGGTGGACAACACCCCTCATAGAAGCCTGGCTGGAATACAAAGGAAGATCCTTGGGATACCACCATCCACTCAAAAGTACCCAAGGCAAGGGTTCCTTAGCACGGCGTGGTTTGAGGAGCAGGGAAATACCTGTAGGAGCCTGACTCCAAGCTGGAAGAGCCCCTCTACATCCTGGGAATGTCACGGCTGGAAGATCTGGATGCTCTGGCTTGGAAAGAGGGACAGGACACAGGTCATTAAAATCCTGCACGGTGCTGAGGTGCTGGGCAGGGAATGATGAATGGATATTTCTTCATAATGCAGGGAGGAAACGGCTCCCAGGGAAATTCCCAAGCAGGAAATTTCGAGGCAGCCAGGGGAGGATTTACAGCGCAGCTCCATCACTGAGCAGGGGTGTGCTGCTGGAGCTGCCATGGCCACCAGCCCTCCCGGGGGATGCCCACGCTCGGGTAGAGCACAGCAGGAGCTGAAAGGCAGCAGAAACCACCCCGTGCACAGCCAGCTTCCTCCAGAGCCTTGCTGCAGCTGGATTTCTCCAGGACAAACCCCGGCAGCACCGGGGCTCGCTCCAGGGCTGGCTCTGAGCACCCAACACCGTGGGACTGCCCTGGGGGCATTTACCCCTGCCCTTGGTAACCCCTGGACATGCAGCAGGGAATCACCCGGGAATCACTCCGTGCCCCCACCAGCCTCTCTGCCCCTCTCAGCTCCTCCCTCTGAAATCTGGCGAGCACAGCCTGACCCGGGGCACAGGAGCTGCTGGTCCTGACCACGTCCTGCTCCTCTGCAGCTCCTCCTGCAACGCCTTCCCCACACACTGATCACCCCAGGGATGGGCTGGAAACCCTGCAAACCCCATGGGGCTGGGGAGGGCCTCGAGCCAAGGTTCCTCCTGGCCTGGGTAGGGATCATTGCCCTCTCCTCATCAGTGAGGTGTGGAAGGTGTTTCCCTGGCTCCTCAGGCAATCCCGGTGGCACACGGAGCCAGACCCGCTGGACCTGTCCTTCCTCAGCGAGCCTGGTTTTGGCTGGTGCCATTCATGCCTCGTCTGTACCTCAGAGTTTGCCACATCCTGATTTTCCCAGATTCATCCCCCAGGTAACCATGCATCAGCCGAAACCTGCAGCTGGAGATGCTTCGGGGAGCTGATACAGAGGGCGAGGTCACATCAGAGAATGAAGCAGCAGGAGCTGCTAAAACCCACCTCAGAGAGCCCTGAGCCAGCCCAAAATCTGCCCTGCCACCCGCAGCAGGCAGGAGTTGTGTGGTACCACCCAGCACAGCCGCACTGGGGGGATTTGGGAGCGTCTGAGCTGAAGCTGACTTTGCTCCCCGTGATCGTCCTCCCCAGCTGAGCTGGTGCTCACAGCAAACCTTGAGAGCAGAGGGAGGTGAAAGCACCCAGGCCAGTTCCAGCACTCAGTGCTGCTTTTCTAGGAACTTCTTTGCCCCATCCCAGTTCCTGAGGCCGACAGGATCAAGATGTTTTGCAAAGTCCGGGGATTTGAGGTTCTCCATCACTGCTGAATTCCCCGGTGTGACCCTGTTCCGGGGTGGCTGTGGGCACCCGTGGCTGCTGCTCTGCTCCCAGTCCTGAGCCCCCAGCTCAGCACCTGAAGCCTCTTGCAGGATTTCCTCCTGGATTTCAGACCCGGAATTGGGATTCGCAAAGATCACCAAGTCACTGCACAGCAAGTCTGTGCTCCGGGCTCAGTGAGCACTAAAATCAAACCCCCTTGCAGGAGCCTGGGACACAGCACCTGTGTGCACAGCTCAAGTCACCTTTTCATGGAATCATCGAGCCATGGAATCCTGGAATGGCTTGGGTGGGAAGGGACCTTAAAGCTCATCTTGTTTCACCCTCTGCCGTGGGTGAAACCACCTTCCACCAGCCCAGATCCCTCCAGCCTGGCCTTGGGCACTCCCAGGGATGGGGCAGTCACAGCTGCTCTGGGCAACAGAGGAGAAACAACTTCAATATTTTTAAGGCAACCAAAAATCTAAATCAAAACTTTGACTCTCTCTGGCCACATTCACTTTTGGGTGGAGCTCACAGACATGGCTGGAAGCCAAGAACAAGGTTTTCAAACGAGCTTCCGAGCTCCTTTTGCAGGATTTCCCCGTGTGATTGGAGTGGGCGGGTCAGACCCCTCCGCCTGCACCCGCGTGCCCAAGCACCACCAGTGACCTCCCTCCCTCCTTGTGACACAGCACCAACATTTTAAGGGTTTTCCTGGAGCTCCCTCATCCAGGTGGCCGGGTGGGGTGCTGGAAATGGGCAGATTTTACCCCAGGGTTTTATTTCTCTAGCAGGGGAAATTTGCCTCCTGTGAAGGGCATTAAATTTCAGATTTTTTCATCCTGAAAAATGAGTTTGCATTAGAGGACACTCCTCAAACCTCATCCTCACGCCACCCTTTCCATCCCCACGTCTCCTCTCCACCCACTCCAGTATCAAACACCACACGCTGTGGTTCAGCTGTTTTATTGAACTTTGCGTATGAAAGAACAGTTTCAAGTTCTAATGAGAAAAAAAACATTAAAAAAATAAATTCAACATCAGGTAAAAAAATCACGTGACTGAAAAAAAAAATCACTTTTTAAACCGGGAACTGAACACAAGGCTCACACCACGGTGGAGTCACCAGGATGAGGGGATGCAGCAGCTGGTTTTAGCATCAGACTGGTATCAAAAAAACCCAAGTTTTAAACAGTTGCAACACAGCTCACTGGCAAAACCAGAGTTTAAAGTTAACTCAGAGTAACAAGACTGCATTTAACACCTCCAGTCCAAAATTGCATCACTCCTGTGGCACCTGATTAGTCAGGATTTAGGGACGAGTTCAGATTTCCAGTCGGATACACAGAATTTCCCAATATTCCACTGTTCATAGACCCAGTGCACATCCCAGGTGAGACAGTCCTGGAAACATTTCTGCATCACCCACTTGCACATGTGGAGGAAGGAAAGCAAACTCAAAATGATATCCAGCCGTTCCCATCCCGGGAAGATGCTGTGAAAATCAGCTGCATAGTGAAGGATGGGAAATTAAGAAACACGAGCTGCTCCTGTGCTGGAGGTCAATGCAGTGCCTCCCTTTTGCCACATTTTGGGGTCTCGGGTGATGAATTCAGAGCCTGTTCTCCTTGCAAGGTGCCCAGTGCAGCCATGGAACCCCTGACCTCCAGCAGTGAGGGGGATTTTCCTGCAAGCCCCGAGCAATTGGAATAACCAAATCTAATCCAGTGCACCAGCAGCAGCACAAGGGACGTGGCAGCCAGCACAGTTTTGCATTAAAACTCCACTATTTCAGGCACTTCCTGACTACATTTCCACCTAATACCTTTTGATTCACACTTCCAGCTCTATCCATGACTTGTGTGCTGCCAGGCAAGTTGTCCTGCTCTGAAATCATCCTCTGGAGCAGGAACGATGCATTTCACACCCAGCAGCAGTGCCTGGCCTGGCAATGGTCAGAGCTGTGTTCTGGACAGCACCAGTCAGAACCACTCAGACCATTCCCCTTAGAGGGGCACTGAGGACATCACCTTGGATGAAGCAGGAAAAATGGGGAAAAGAAACATAATTTGCCTGTATCAGAGGCTGGTGGAAAATACGGGGACTAGAATGTGTCATTTAATTCACCCAGAGATGCTACTTGGCTTTAATCTCAGGTTGAGAGACAGACTTCCAGCTGGATTTGTGCAATGCAAAAGAGTGGGGAGCACTCGGGGAAGAAAAACTCCATCTCAGAAATGCCTTAATTTTAAAAGGATTCAGTAGCAATAACAGCATTTGAACACCTGGCTCAGAAAACACCCAAGTGTGTGAGGTAATGAAGCCTCCAGCGTGCTCGAGGCTGGTTTCTGAGACGTCAATCCTGCAGGGGTTTGCCTGTGGAAAGAGGCTGGAGGCTGGGATGGGAGTGCAGGAATCACAGAATCACAAATTAACAGAGTCCCAGAGCGGTTTGGGTTGGAAGGACAGCTCATCCTGTTTCCACGGGCAGGGACACCTTCCACTATCCCCGGGTGCTCCAAGCCCCGTCCAGCCTGGCCCTAGACACTGCCAGGGATCCAGGGGCAGCCACAGCTGCTCTGGGCACCCTGTGCCAGGGCCTCACCAAATCCTGACTTTTCCCCCAAATCCAGCAGGGCAGAGCAGCCTCCCTCACTGCCCCTGACAGCCCGTTCCAGCCCTGCTGCTAAGCCCTGTCCCTGTGCCGTGTCCCCTGAGCCTTTGTTAGTGCCCTGGAACACTTTTGGAGATCTTTTGCTTTCTAATTTTGCTGCCTTCTTAAAACAGCTTAAAACATGTCATTAAAAGCAGCAGCTTTACGTGACCCCACACCAGCCCAGCCCCCCAGATCCGCTTTTCCTGCCTCTCCGCCAGCACGGAGCCAACAGCAGAGCTCTCATCACTTTAATTGCACCCTAAAATTAAAAGGGGAAGGGTTGGTGCACAGCGCGGGGCTGGGCACAGAGCAGAGATGCCGACGTGTTCAGTGTCTAAAGAGCCGCATCTGAGCACGACAGCTCCGAGCTGCTCCGGCGTCTGAGCACGGCTTTGAAGGGCTATGAATAAAGATGAGCAGCCTGCCTTGGGATGATTATGGGAATCAAAGCACGCTGTTTTTTGGATCTTCTCTTGATGTCAGCCATCATTAAATCGCTCCCTTTTTTGTTTTTTTAATCGACTGGATACATTTTTAATTTGCCTTTCCCCTGCCAAACCCAGGCCTGCGCTCCCGCTGCCGCTGGCACACGGCTGTCCCGGCACGATGGGTGCCTGTGACACACACGAGGCCGGGCTCGGAGCGGTGGCAACACAGATTAATGCACTGGACTGAGAGTTAAAGACTCTCAAACCCTCAGTGATTGTGGGAAAGCACAGTAACAACCAAGCACGAGGAACCCAAGAGCGCGGAGCGACGCCGGCAGTGCCAGAACGCACAACACCGAGGGGAGCCGGCGTTTGGCGAGATTGTCATCGGGGTGAGACGGCCGGGGGGTGGCAGGGGGACCCACCAACCCTGCCGGGTGAAGGGATAGGGTTTTTCCCACCATTTTAATAATCAAAATACAGTTTTGAGCCCTAACAGAGAGACGCTGTAACAAGTGGCTACTGAAAACAGACGAGGTATAATTACGCTGCAGACACACACACACAGACCATAAAAAAGCTCTCTGTAACACCGGTGAAAAATAAAAATAACTTTAGTACTGATACATTCTATCCCCCATTTTAAGGGCTACTAGATCATGTTCCAAAAGAAACTAAATATAACACCTTTGGGACCAGGGCTTCCCAAGATCCAGGTCTGTGCTGCAATCTAGAAAATCAATTCTCCTCCTGTAAATGTGCCCTTTCCTATGTGGGCAGCCTCCTTTCATGGCGGGCTGCGGCTGTTTGCAGCCCAAACCCATCAGCGCGGTGGAAAAGCAGGTTTGGGGTCAGTCTCTCAGGATTTCAGAGCTGCTAAAGCTTTGTTCAGTCTCCTTTGCAGGCTCAAGAGCACACTGCGAACCTGCCACGCTGCAGGGAGGCTGCAAACAGATGCGTTCTGCAGCTCCTTAGGGGTTTGGGAGGTGAGACGTCCCAGAAAAGCCCAGCTCCATCTCGCCCAGCCTGCCGGCAGCTCCCTCCAGGAGCACTTGGGAGTTCCCGGCAGTGGAAACGGCTCAGCCCTCGCCCCAAACACCGGGAACTCTTCCTGGTCCTTTTAAAGGGCTCGTTTAAGGTCTCTGAGGTGTCACGGTCCGAGCAATAATTCCTTTCAGCGCTGGGGCGAGGCAGGCAGGGGGACACGGCTGCTCTGTGCAGGGCCGGGGAGGGATGCCCGGGGGCCCATCCCCGCTCCGAGCGCCCCGGCCGCGGCCGCAGCCGCGGGGCTCTGCCTGCGGAGCAATTCGCTGGGAGATCCTGTGGAGAAGCTCCCTCTCCCCGCCCCCACCACGGGCTGGCCTCAGGGCAGGGCACGGCCAAGCCAAGTTAATGAGAGCCGCTGCTCTAATTAGCTCTAATTTGTGCAGGCGGCTTTGGCACCAGCATCGATTTCACACCGCGCGTTGTTTCCCCTCCGCGGTTCCCCGGCAGCCCCGCCGAGCCTTGGCACCCCCTGCTCATCTCCGCGGGCTCAGGGCCCTGCCCCATGTGCTCTGCCAGCAATCCCCGTCCCCAGTCCCGATCTCCCTGCGCACCTCGTGCTGTTAAAGCCGTGGCAGACCCAGGTGCCAGCAGCACCGGCCCCTTCTCCTCCGTTTACCCACAGCTCCGGTGACCCCAGGGGTTCCACCATGCTGGGAATAAACGCAAGAGGAGCAGTGTCCCACTGAGAGCCAGATCCATACTTGCTCTTCATTCTGCAGCTGATTAAATTGGCTAAAACTGCTGGGTTTAACACTTTTGCTTCTTTTCTCGCCATCTCAGCCCGTTCTGCCCAACCTGCACCTGTGCAGAGCGCTGGAGACTTCTGTGTTTGGGTCCCCCAAGCCCCTCTGCCATGAACAAAGTCTCCACCACCCGTGGTGCACCTGCCATGGCAGCAGGAGGAGTTTCAGCCAAGAAATCACCCGTGTTCAAAAAACAAACAAAATAAACACGACCTCACCAAAGTCGACGCATTCCTTGTAAGAATCACATCGTTTCCCAGCGTTAAGGGAATTTCTCAGTCTGAATTTCAGCTGACTTTTGTGTGCGGGGTTCTCGTTCATCTTCAGAGCTCTTCTGCAAGACAGAAACGTGGTGCAGACAGCTGGCTGCTTTGCCTTGGATATTCCCCAGTTTTCCCATCTCCAAGCCTTCCTTCCAGGAGGGGTTGGTTTTAGGGCATCCTGAGTGGGGCTGTGCCTCGAAGCACCCCACGTGTGTCTCCTGTGGATGCTCCGTGTGAAATGCAGGTAGAAGCTCCACTGGGGGAAGGATCCAGGTTTTGGGGCTTCCCTCTGGAAGAGTGGTCCTCGCTCCACCTTCCAGGAACCTGGTGGGGATCTCAAGGCTTGTCCGTGGACACCAAGGACAATCAGCAGCATCAGCTCAAGGCTCTGTGTCACACACAATGATTTGGGTTCCTGTGACCTCCCCTCTTCCAGCCCCTGCTTCAGAGGAAGCTCCAGCTCACTTGGTTCTGTCCAGTCCAAATTAACATTCCCAAACCATTCCCAGGGAATTATTGCAATGCAGACAAAGAGGTTCCTGTGCTCATCTGAGTCCCTCCAATGCTATTTTCACCCTTAAACCCAACACTGCTCCGAGCTTCGCTCTGCTCCTCCGACACCGGCTGTGCTGGGAGGGTTTCAATCTCCAAGCTGGGATGGAGGCAGCATGAGGAGGTGGATGAGGCGAGGGAGGGGGAAAAGGAGGAGCCAGAAGCAGGAGAGACCATCAACCCCTTTGCCATTTGCATTTACCCCTTTGCAGACCATTTATCCCACGGCACCAGGATAATATTGATCCATGCAGCCCTAGGAAAAGCAGTGAGGTTACAGAAAGCTCAGCTTTAGGAGCTTCCCAGCCCGGTACAGGCAACCCACAGTTCTAAACCCGCCACCAAAAACCTCAGTGTGCAAAATGAGACAGCAACGGGCAAAGGAGTGATGGAATTCTCAATTATTATGGAATTAGCAAGGCAATCCTCTAATACTCCCACAAGACTGGAGTACTGTGGAAGTGCAGACAAGGGCAGAGGGGCTCTCATGAAATGAAGCAGGAGCACACTCAGCCAAGAATTGGGTTTTTAGACCTTCTCCACCCTGGAAATTCAATTTGTCCTTAGTTTTTCATGGAGTGATCCTGACAGCAACTGTTCAACACCCTTTCCTCAGCACCAGCAGAGATGTTCCTTCCTTAATAAGGACTTAAAGTAAATCACAGCCTTTGGTACAGCTCAGAGCTACTTATAAAGGGCATTTCCAGGAAAGTGAGAAAAGTGGAACAGGAGTGATTCCTGAAGAGCTGAGATCAGCCTGTGGCCTTCGCCAGGGAACAGCGACAGCAACCAAATTTCCCCCCACTCCCTCCCACCCCGAGCAAAACACTTGGGCTGAGTTTTAACAGCTCTGCTTAACATTTCCCTTCTGGTTGCTTAATCTTTCAAGAGATTTTTTTTTTTAAATAATAAAAAAAAAAAGACTGAAATAATGTCCAAGTGATTTCCACCTCGCCGCCTCCTTTTTCCTGGCTTTGCTCAGTCTCGTTATATTGCACATGAGTTGAAGATAATCTGGCTCCAAAGATGTTCCCTTCTACATAATGCACTTGTTAGAAAACACAGGTAAAGTGGGAGATATTCCATATATAAAGATACATATGAAATGTGAACTGGGTTTGGCTGGGGAGGACAGGCCCTCTGTCAGTCGGGTCCACAGCAGCGTCGGTCACTGTGTCCGGGATGTTTGGGATGTTTGTCCTTTCCTTGGAGATGTTTTATTTCTCAACACAGTCCTGAAGGTCTTCGTTTCAAAACTTCTTCTGTGATCTGTTGGGCAGAGCAAAGAACCACTTTATGCACAGCCTGCTTCGGGAAACAAGAACAGGTTCTGTTTTTTCTCAAGTAAAGTGGAAGAGATGTTGCACATTGGTCCCCCCTGAGAAATTCCCATCTCCATTTCCCACGAATAAAAAGTGAAAATTTGCTAATTAAAATTCGTTAATGGACTGAATGCCACACACTCTAAAGTGAGGTAAAGATAGGAAAAAGATTCATTAAATATATTCTGGTTATTAACTGTTATCTCACATTAATGGCAACTTCCAAACCCAGAATAATTAGTGCCAAGTGGGTTTTCCTCATGTTTTTATCTTAATCAAGCTGGGTTTGTTCTGACCCGATGTAATTCGTGAGATATTGAGCAAGTGGTTGATTTTATAAACCCAGCCCAGGTGATGGGAGGAGTCACTCCCAGAGCTTGGACTGTGGAGTCGCTCCCACAGAGCACAAACCCCAAATCCCATTTGGATGTGGGGATTGGGGTGTCCAGCGAAGGCCCCACAAAATCCCCCAGTCTCAGCAGTGCTGGAATCGTATCCACAGCTCTGCACCCAAGGGACTCAGCCTGACTCCTGTTTTAACATAGGGAGATGCTCTGCTCTGCCTTTAAGGCACTGAAATTTCTAGAAATTTCATGTAACTGTTTTTATCCCTCTCATCTTCCAAAAAATCCCTGCTCTGCCTTTAGTTCACACCGTGGCAGCTGGAGCACCCCAGCTCCCAGCACAGACTGTGGGAGCCGGGTGCTTCATCAGCAGCCAGTGATGGGGGAAAGGTTGGGAGGAGCCGCAGTCACAGCTCAGAGCCCGGCCTAAGGCACCGGGACCTCCCTGGTCCCAGCTTAGCCCCAGAAATCAGCCTGTTTTCCCCAAAGGGAGAGGCAGGTTGGAGATAGGCCAGGTGGGATCCATGTACTGAGGAGAGAGAGAGACCCTGTCTCTGGATGCTGCAGGGATCAGGATGTAGGGATGGAGATGCGCAGGGATGGTGGGGATGCAGGGATGAAGCTGCAGCAATAATGAGGATGTGGGAATGAAGTTGCAGGGATAATGAGGATGCAGGGATGATGAGAATTCAGGGATGAAGTTGCAGGGATGATGTTGCAGGGGTGATGAGGATGCACAGAGGATGATGTTGCAGCTATGATGAAATTGCAGATGAAGTTGCAGGGACGAAGTTGTAGGCATGATGAGGATGTATTTGCAGGGATGATGAGGATGTAGGGATGGTGATGTTGCAGGGATGAAGATGCAGGGATGATGAGAATTCAGGGATGAAGTTGCAGGGATGATGTTGCAGGGGTGATGAGGATGCACAGAGGATGATGTTGCAGCTATGATGAAATTGCAGAGATGAAGTTGCAGGGATGATGAGGATGCAGGGATGATGACGTTACGGGGATGCTGAGGATGCATCTGCAGGGATGATGAGGATGTAGGGATGCAGGAAAGATGCTACAGGGATGCTAAAATCCAGCAGAGAAAGGAAAGGGATGGGAACTCCTGCCAGGAGCAGAGATCCCCCTGCGAGGCAGTGCAGCACTGGGGAAATGAGCTTCCAGAGGGCTCAGTGCTCCGAGCAAGGATCTCAGCCCAGGCACTTGTTCAAGCACAGCTTATCCTGAAGCACCAGCAGGACCATGCCGGGGCTTAAAGCTAACGGGGCTTTCTGCTTTATAGGACTGGGCTTGCTGAGAGATTAAACCCCTCCCACCTGCCAGCCGGGAAGAGCTCCAAACTGCCAGGATCCCCAAGGATCACCGGAGCTTTACACACCAGTAAATAAATAAATACACAAATAAGACCCAAACAGCACCTTCAGCCCAGGAAATGCCACTGGGCAAGAAGGTGATGGTGGAGCTGGGACTCTGCAGACAAAGTGGTGAATAACAATTTTAGTTGTCACCAGGCAAATAATGCAGTGCTGTGGGGTAGCCTGGAGCCTTTCCAAGCTGTATCCTCACCGGTGAAGAAAGAAATGCCAAATCCTCAGCACAACAATGGTGTCATTTCTCTGAATCCAGTAAGAACAGCAGTGGGAGGGAGAAGTCAGGAGCACTCAGGAGCTATCGCTGCTCCGGCTCCTGAAGGGATCCAGATGTCTTTCCATTGTGCAGGGGTGAGGAAATCCTCTCCATCCCAAGAGAAATCGAGGATATTAAACAGCAGCCACAAAAATTAGATGTTTTTAAATTGGCTGAGCCAAATAACTTCTATCTAAACACTCAGAGCTGGCAAAGCAGCTCCTGGGAGTGCAAGTACTGAGCATCTCCTGAGTCCTTCCAGAGGACTGGGAAACAGCTCCTGTTTGGGTCAGGTTTTTAAGGGATAAACAAAGTGACCTGCAAAAACAGTGGGTCTGGCCATCTGTCACTGATCCCAGACAATATGCTGGAATGGCTGAGAGCCTTCACACAGAATTAAAGAGGAAGATTTAATTGATGCCAATCAATGCAGGGTTAGGGAAAACAGATCTTATCAAATCAACTGATATCTCTGACTCGGCTGATAAAGGTGCTCGTGTAAAGCTCTCCTCCAAGGGAATTGCGTGGCTGTTGGGTTAAGAAAATGGAGCAATAAAGCCAAATTCCCAGGAGATTTCCAAGTGAGAAACCCAGCTGGAGCCGGGGTGCGTTCCCCACTCGCTCCTCCTCAGGCTCTCTGTGCTCTCTCAGAGCATCTTGCAACCAGGACGGGAGAGACATCCCTGAAAATTTCCAGCCCTGGGAGAGAACATCCCAGGCCTGTTTCTGATGCTGCAGAAAGAAGATTTCCTGCCTTAATTCCAAGGGATTTAAAGTGTGGAATATCATGCAGGCACCTGCACCCACCAAGGCACAGGAAGAGGTGGAGAACCCCTCAAACCTGCAATGCCACATCCAGTTCACAGCAACTCCTTCCTCATCCCTCCTGCAAACTCAAATTCCCAGCAGCCAGGGCCATTTTAAGCCCAAATTTCTTATGTGTGGTTTCTGACCTGCTGCAACAGCGTGAGGTTAAATTGTTCCAGAGACACAGTGGCAGCTCCAAGCAGAGACCAGCAAGGAGGGAGAAGAGGGTTCTCAACCCTGAATTCACAGAGATTTCAGGAGAAGTGGGCCAGAAGGGTGGAATAGGGAAGATGCAGAGTGAAGAAATCATGGGAGGGGAGGATGTTGATGGGGAGGTGAAGGCAGAGCTGGCAGTTTGGGAAGCAGTGTGAAACCCCAAGCTTCCCTCCAGGCAAAGGAAAAAAATTATTGGGGTACCCAGGGCAGGGCCTGCAGGCTTTTCCAGCCTCAAGAAAGCTGAATCCAATTAAACCTTTGGAGGAGTCCTCACTTCCTGTGTTTCAAAATTTCCTCTTCCTTCCACAGGAGTTCTGCTGCAAACACTTCCTGAAGCTGCTCAGTGTCACGTACAGATGGGGAAACTGAGGCACGGAGGAGCCAACCTGCCCAAAGCCAGGGAGGAGCAAACCCCACAGCGCTCGCACCCCCAGGTCTGGGAGCAGGGACACATTTCCCTGGATTTCCAACCCGAACCCCCTGAATGGCTCAGCACCCCCCTGACCCCCGCTCCGCACACGGCTCCTTCCCTGCACCAAGCCCAAGAGCAAACTCAGCTCTCTGCAAATGCAGGAAACTCTTCACAAAGTGTGTGCTCGTCCCATCCATCCCCCATCCCAACCTTTAGCTTCCCGTGGAGCACACCCCAAGCACAGCCCCTGCTGCCACAGCCCTGATCCTGCTGCCACGGCTGAGCCTTCGGTGCTCCCAGCGCTGAGCAAACCATGATAAAGCCCCAAAGGATTTTCCTTTTCTATCCGTGATGGTGCTTTGGGGGAAGCACAGCAAAGTAGCTGGTGCTGGTCAGCCTCAAAATAAACCTGACTGCACCTTGCAGCCTTGCTGGGGTGAGCAGAGGGGGCCATGGGCTCATCTTCCCTCACAAGCCACACATCCAAACCCAGCCCGCCCAGCCAGGCTGTTCAGAGATGCTAAAAATGAACTGCAACCACTGGAGCAAAGCAAGAGAGCTTCAACACGCTCAGAAAAGCATCGGAATTACGAGTCTCAAGGAAATGAATCACTCCCAAACAGACCCAGCAGCGCCTGATGCTGTTGGCATGGCTGAGCCGGGGGTCTCACAATGAGTGTGCAGAGCCAGCAGGGAACGGCTGCTCCTGCTCTGAGCAGGGAACAGCAGTGATCAGGGAGCATCCCAGCTGCTCCTGACTCCAGCGAGGAGCTGAAGGAGATGGGAGACATGTTCTCGTTTGCTTGAGCATGTCTTGGTTCATAAGGAGGAGAAAAGTGACGGTGCCCTGCGGGGAGGTTCACTCGGGGAGGTTTCCCTGCCCTGCTGCCGAGCATCCTCAGCACGGAAACTTCAGGCTCTGAGTGGTGATGAGACACAGACGGACCCTGAACCCCGCGGGTGTCAGAGCAGCACCTCGATCGTGGGAGGAAAAGCACAGAGAGGCTCACGGGGTTTGTGTTTGTGGCTGAGTTTTGCCAGAAACGGAGATAAAAGGGCTGTGAGGGTGGTGTGGGACCCCACACACATCCCCCTTCCACACCCAGGATGGTTCTCAGGAGCAAAAACTGGGATTCACCAGGTGTCAAAGAGCAGGAGCACCCACGCCTTCCCAGCACGGAGCAGCCAACACGGGGGAACAAACATCCCTGGGACATCCCTGGGACATCCCTGGGACAGGGACACCGTCACTCCCTGGCCCGTTCGGGGAGCCAAGCACGGGAGTGAAGGGTCTCGACTGGATCCCAGGCTCAACCACAGCAGAGCCGGGAGAGCTTTGGCTGGAGCAAGAGCTGGGAGGGCTGGGAGATGGGGCTGGGGCTGCTCTGCAGGGATCCCCTGGCAGCAAATGTGTCCCTGCCCGGGGGTGGCTCTTCCCTAAGGCACGGCTGGGGCTGGAGCCTCCTCCTGGTGCCAGTCTCATTTCTGGCCTAAGAAACCCCCCCACACCTGAAATGGATCAAGCACCCTCCACTGCTGGACAAGTGATTCCCAGGTGGGATGAGGCACCTCAGGGCACCCAAAATATCCCCCAAATGTCCTCGTCAAAGTGGCGATGGCCACAGCCCCAGGGCTGTTTCCAAGGAACAGAAGCCCACGGCTCCATCCCTCCGTGTTCAGTGCCCAGCTCCCACCCCTGGCACGGGGAGGGGGCTGATGCCACTCTGCACCCACCGGAGTTGCCTGGACCTCAGCCATGCAGGCAGCACCCAGGGAAAGGGGGAAAGGCAGCGATATCCCACCCTTGGCACATCCTTCAGCTGTACAACACCCCGAGGTCGAGCCGAGCGCCCGGTCCCCGCTGTGGGTGGGACCCATGGCGGGGAGGGTGCAGGGGAGCAGCACCGGCTCCGCAGGAGTGAGACAGCTCCTAGGATGTGGCCCTGCCCACAGCACCCCACAACCATCGAATCATCAAATGCCGGGGGTTGGAAGGGACCTTAAAGATCATTTGTGACAAAGATCGTGCAATATCCAGAAATCCCCCGTTTCCCTGCTCCCGTACGACTGAAGGCCGGGACCCTGAGCTCTCCTTCCAGGCACGCACAGAACTGAGACTGGAGGGCAAAATAAGTCCCAGTTAAACCCTGTTCGCACTGCCAGGTTTGCAGCCTGCCCAGAGACCGTTTGTCGAAGCGTTTAAAAATAGGGAAAACCAAGCCCTGCTTCCACCCGGCGGCGGTGGAGCCTCCGTGTGCTCGCACCAAGATATGCATATTTTAAAAGCTTGGCAGGAGAGGGCTCCAAACTACACAATTAAACAGATTTTACACACAACGCTCCCCGCACACTGCCGAACACCCTTTCCTTGTGCTCCATCCGTGCAGGAGAGACCCTTTTGGAGCAGTGACCCTGGCGGGCTCCTTCCATCCTGCCGGGGAAAGCACTTGTCTGCCCTTTGCCGCTGCTTAATTGCCCATAAACTGGGGATTAAAAACAAAAACGACTCCTTTTGTCAAGGGATGGAGCAGGAACAATTGCCTGGGAAGAAATTTAACCCTCCCGGAGGAAAGAGATATCTCCAGCCCTTGTCTGTGTCCACACGTGGGGTGGGATGGATACTGCTCCGCTCCGGCCACCCCAAGCACCCGAAGGGCATCCATTGTGCTGGAGAACAACAGAGCCTTTTGAAGGAGCTCAGGCCTGAAAACACACACAAAAAAAAGGGCAAAGAAGCAGGAGAAAGAGGTGATGGTGTCAAAGTACCAAGCGGAGGGGCCAGGGCTGCGGCTGCTGCGCGTCCCTGCACCCTCCAGCACCAAGGACGTGTTTCGAGGTGGCATCCAGGGCTGAAACAGGGGAACAGGTCCTAAAATACAGGCAGAGGGAAAGGGAAGCTGATAGGGGGCTGTGAAAAGACAAAACGGGAGGTACAAGTCTCCACAGCACCCAGTGCCCCTGCGTGGGGGCTGGAACAAGATGTTCTTTAAGGCTCTTTTCAACCCAAACCTTTCTGTGATTCTGCAATAAACTGAAGGCATCCATGGAGGCAGCTCCAGCCGCCCAGGGCTGCATCCCGGGGGTGGGAGAGGCCTCTTCCATCCTCACTCCCACCCCTCAGTGTCACCGTGTCTCTCGGGTGACAGGGACGAAGGACACGGGACGGGGACACTGCAGTGGAGACCACGCGGGGATTGCCCAGCGCCGGGGGCACCGGGAGCCGTCAGCCGGGAGCTCGTGGCGATGCCCTTTCCTCCGGTTAATGGAATAAGCCAGTCTGGGCAAGCCCTCCGCCTGGCAGACAGCAGCTCCACTAATGCTAATCCCCTCGGGCTGCCGCTCTAAGCACATTAGGGACAGGCGAGTCCGAGGCTCCTCTGTAACTCCCCGGCGGCTGCTGAAACGCTGCCTTGTCCTAATGCGGCGCACGGCAGGAGAGCAGAGCCACTTACCCAGCAGCTGGCTGTGGAGAGCCCAGCGTTTCAGGGATCTCTCCAATTCCTGGCACAACACGTGCAGCAGCCAGTTCCAGAGAAGCCGTCAGACCACGAACAGAAGGTATTTGTCAGGGTCTCTGAATGGTTTGGGTTGGAACGGATCTTAAAGATCATCCAGCTCCCGGCCACGGGACGGCTTCCACGAGAGCTCAGGTGGCTCAGGTGGCTCAGTTTCCCTCACTGAATGGTACCCAGGGGACAGCAGAGAGGGGAGATGCAGAAACACAGGGCAGAACATCCAAAGGATATCCCCAGTTTTCCACTTCCGATTTTTGGGATGTATCTAAAAGATAGAGTGCAGTGAATTGATGTTTTTTAGTGACACCATTCAGTACTGCAAAGTATTTTTTTAACATGAAAAAGAGGGAATTTAGGTCAGATATATGGAAGAAATCCTTCCCTGGGAGGGTGGTGGGGCCCTGGCACAGGGTGCCCAGAGCAGCTGTGCCTGCCCCATCCCTGGCAGTGCCCAAGGCCAGGTTGGACGGGGCCTGGAGCAGCCTGGGATAGTGGGAGGTGTCCCTGCCCATGGCAGGGGTGGCACTGGATGATCCTTAAGGTCCCTTCCCACCCAAACCAGTCCGGGTTTCTATCAGAGCAAAACTGCCTTTTACCCCAGTGGGTGAAGTGGTTTTCTTGTCACCTCTCCCATAAAGCATCTTTTACTGTCAATAAAATCCCTTTGCAACTACTCTGCTCCTATGAAACCAGGCAGGGAGGAGTCAGGAAAACAAACCAACAACCTGCAACGACTCTGCTTATCTTAGATGACAGAGAAACTGAAAATTGTTCTGTGCCATTTCCAGAAGAACATGTGGTTTCTGTACCCTGTGCAGCTGCCACGGGGAAAAAACCAACCCAGAACTCCTCTGCAAACCCTCCTGAGCAAGATGTTTCCACTGCTCTTAAACTCAAACCCTCCTTTTAGGAATAGGCGTGTGGGAAAGCTGTAATAACAATAAAACAGAATAACAATAAAAAGTGAGAGCTCGTCAGCAGAAATGACATTGCAGCCCACTGGCAGCCTGGGGAAAAGGCACCCAGGGGTGTTCCCAGTTATCCCAGACAAGGAATCCCAGTTATCCTGGACAAGGGATCTCAGGTTTGTAACTTCCCGTGATGCTCCAGAGCATCTCCCTGATAAAGATCATCTCTTGGACCCTCAGCTGATGACACCTCTGGTAGCTCCAATAAAACCATCCCACCCCAGCAGCCAAGGAGGGGCTCTGATGTTTTTCTGGGGTTTATTGACTGTGGCTAAGGGAGAGTGCTACAAACCATCCAGATCCTTCTGAGTCTGGGGGAAATCCCAGCTAAACCTCAATTTTGGCAAGGCCAGCATCTCTCAGGGCAAGCCCCCCTCTCCACAGCCTTGGGAAAGGTGTGACTTGCACAGATTGGGGCCAAATCTCTCTTTGCTGTGGGTCTTTAACAGCATCCCTGTTCCATGTGCTACCTCGAAGGAATTCGGCTTTTTTAAACCCAGAATCCAGCAAAACTGAGCAGAGCTGGAGCCAAAGCTCTCGAGGCCAAGCTGCCTTTGGCCTGTGTCGATGGCAGGGCTGGATGGGAGCACTAAACCACTGAAATCACCTTTTTAGCACAGAAGTGAAGCAATCCAGCTGCAGAGAAGCAGCAGGGTTTTCCTCCTCCCACAGCACTAAAAAGCAAATACAATCAGAGGAGCTACAGAATGTGATCCCACTTTATCTAACGTGTATAAAAATACCCGAGAGCGGCAGGATAAGCTGGAGAATAAAAGTAAGCAGTGGAAAGCATGGGGTTTGTCCAAAAAAACCCAACATTCCAACATTACTTTATGGCTCCACTGAACCCTCCCCCGTGCAAAGCTCACCTGATCCTGTCAGATGTCCCACGGCCCCTGGCGCACACGTGAAGAATGAAGCCGGTGATTTTTCCCGGCAGGATTTTTGGTTATTTTTCAATCCTGTTTTTTATTGTCCCCCTTGTTTCACAAAGCTGCCGAGGTTCCCCGGCCAAGCTTCCCGGCAGCTGCTCGGTGCCAGTTCCCACTGGGTTTGGGGTCGTTCTCAATGCAGGATGAACCTCCATCCCCAGATTTCACTGCCAAGGTGAGGGGCAGGTGGATCCGGGGGTGCTTATTGCCTGTGGGTGCTTTGTTGGGCACACGGGAGGAGCAGCGGGACAGGGACCAGGAGGGGGGTGCAGAGCCACGATGTCTTGTGGGATGGAGGAGCTGGAACCATCTGGAAAGGTTTTTTTGTGGGAAGAGCAAGGACCAAGGGGGATGGGAGAAGGGATGCCATGACAACCTTTGGGGGTTTCCCAGGAAACCATGGTCACCATGGCAACTGCATCACTCCGGTCGGAATTAGTGACTTCCGCTGGAAGGCGTGTTCGCCACTTTAATCTTTTGCTGATAAGCAGCCGCATCTCTTCCAAAGGCTTTGCAAAAGGAGGAGGAACTATCCCTTTGTCTCCGGCTGGGTGGGCTGGAGGCTCCCAGCCGTGGCCTGGAGCCCGTCACGGATCCTGCTCCACGCCAACACCGATCCCTGCGCCGGCGGCTCCCGCAACCATTCCAGTCTGCCTCTCCTCTCCCTCCTCCCGCACACAGCCCCGCCGCACCGCCACAAACTTGACGTTGGAGGAGAGAATTCCATCAGGTTACAGGGGAAGGGAATCCAGACTAGAAAATGAGGGCTTAGGGAGTTTTTTTCTGTCTAAATCAGCATTGATTGCACTCAGTCTCTGACCAGATCAGAATTTCATAAATGATCTAATGGGGAGAAAAAGGGAATCTGGGATGTGCCCCTAATGGCACATCACATGTTTCAATATTAAGCATCATTTAATGATGTGGTAACAGAGACTCTCTGCAGAATTAAATGGTTATTTCCTCCCAGCCCGCTCCCAGTATGCTCTGCCTCATGTTTTCCTCCTTCCTCCACCCAATCCGGGTTTGCTAATCCAACAAGTGATCTTACGTGATGGAAGGGAGATCGGCTACACACTGCCCTTAGGGAAAGAGGGGGGAAATTTAGGAGCAAAGCAAGAGGTCCCCCAAAAGCCCAAAAAGCAAAGCAGTCCTGCAACATGTTGCAGAACAAACACCTGTTCTGACAGTGAGTGTGGTTTGTCTTCATCTTCCTTCTCTTTACCCTTTAGCTGTCCTCTTCCTCGGAGAATTTTAAATCCTTTTACTTTTGGATCTTTAGAAAGGAAGGATCTAAAAAAATAAAGATATAAAAAACGAGGGCACACACAGACCGACGATGGTGCATGTTCCACACAACACCGACACACAGTCACTTTGCATTATTATTGGTATTGTTATTGGTATTGTTCTACCTCATCCTCAGATTTTGTTGCTGTTCGTTTGGTTTGGGTTTGTTTTAAACATCCGTAAAGATCTTTTTGATGTTCACACAGTTGGGATTGTTTGTGGTTGTGCAGTTGCCTGCTTTAAAGGCAGCCTGTTTGAATGCACTGTGGTTGATCGCCCCTTCCTCAATCACCATGTACTCGGACTTGCTGAGGGTGGAATTGCTGCGAGCCTTCTTCATCTCCTCGCTGGACGAGAGGTGCTGGCAGCTCCCGACGTGCATGTACTGGGCTTGTTCCTCACCTTCCGTCTCCCGGTGGTAGAAATAGTTGAAGTTGGAGACGATGACGGGCACGGGGAGGGCGATGGTCAGCACCCCCGCGATGGCACACAGAGACCCCACGATCTTGCCCCCGATGGTGATGGGGTGCATGTCCCCGTAGCCCACGGTGGTCATGGTGACCACAGCCCACCAGAAGGCATCGGGGATGCTACTGAACCCCGAGCTGGGGTCATCGGCCTCCGCGAAGTAAACGGCGCTGGAGAAGAGGATGACGCCGATGAAGAGGAAGAAGATGAGCAAGCCCAGCTCCCGCATGCTGGCCTTGAGGGTCTGGCCCAGGATCTGCAGCCCCTTGGAGTGCCGGGAGAGCTTGAAGATGCGGAAGACCCTGACGAGGCGGATGACACGGAGGATGGCCAAGGACATGGCTTGCTGGCCATTGCCTTGCCGCTCAGCCAGCTCCGTGCCCAGCGTGATGAAGTAAGGGATGATGGCCACGATGTCAATGATGTTCATGATGTTCTTGGAGAAGGTGGCCTTGCTGGGGCAGGCAAAGAAACGCACCAGCAGCTCGAAGGAGAACCAGATGATGCACAAAGTCTCCACCACAAAGAAAGGGTCAGTGAAGGATGACACCATGGAAGCAGCCGAGGATGAGGAGTTGGTGAAGACGTCAGGTGGGAGAGGGCCACCGCCTGTCCCGAAGGTCCCCCCAGTTGCCTCATAGTCGTGGTCATCCCTGAATTCAGGCAGGGTCTCCAGACAGAAGATGACAATAGAGATAAGGATGACCAGGACAGAGACAATGGCAATGCCTCGGGCCGGCCCAGAGCTCTCGGGGTACTCGAAGAGGAGCCACACTTGGCGCTGAAACTCCTTCTCGGGAAGCGGCCGCTGCTCCTCCCGAATGAAACCCTCGTCCTCCCGAAACTTCTCCATGGCCTCCTCCCCCAGCTGGTAGAAGCGGATCTCCTCGGAGAAGATGTCGATGGGGACATTGACGGGGCGCCGGATGCGCCCGCCCGACTGGTAGTAGTAGAGGATGGCGTCGAAGCTGGGACGGTTTCGGTCGAAGAAATACTCATTGCGGAGGGGGTCGAAGTAGCGCATCCTCTTCCGGGGGTCCCCCAGCAGCGTCTCGGGGAACTGTGCCAGGGTCTTGAGCTGGGTCTCGAAGCGCAGCCCCGAGATGTTGATCACCACGCGCTCGCAGCACTCGTGCTCCCCCNGCTGGTAGAAGCGGATCTCCTCGGAGAAGATGTCGATGGGGACATTGACGGGGCGCCGGATGCGCCCGCCCGACTGGTAGTAGTAGAGGATGGCGTCGAAGCTGGGACGGTTTCGGTCGAAGAAATACTCATTGCGGAGGGGGTCGAAGTAGCGCATCCTCTTCCGGGGGTCCCCCAGCAGCGTCTCGGGGAACTGTGCCAGGGTCTTGAGCTGGGTCTCGCAGCGCAGCCCCGAGATGTTGATCACCACGCGCTCGCAGCACTCGTGCTCCCCCGCGCCCGCGGGCTGCCCGGCGGGCACGGCCGGCGCCGGGGGCTGATCGTAGCGGTCCCCCCCGAGCAGCGCGGGGGGATGCTGGGGCTCCTCCAGCAAAGGGTCTCCGCC
>VYXC01012235.1:22118-37825 GCA_013397175.1 Platysteira castanea | reverse complement strand
CGGCTGGGGGGCGGCGGGGGGCAGCTGCTCGGTGTAGCCCAGGTTGTGGTGGCTGCTGCTCGAGCCGCCCCGCGGCTGCCGGCCGGCGGAGGAGGCGGCCGGAGAGTAGAGCAAGCTCCGGCGCTCGTCCATAAAGGTGTGGGGCGGAAGGGGAAGGGGGGGGAGGAGGGAGGATCGGGGAGGCGGCAGCCGAAGCCCCTTCTTCCTCCTCTTCCTCCTCCTCCGGGCGGAGAGGGAGCAACAGCCGCCCAACTCCTCCAGCGGCTGCCGCTGCTCTGAAGAGCTGAGGCTCTTCTCAAAAAATCCGCCCCCAGCCCTGGCACCGCCTCACTCAGTCACCGCTCCCGGAGACACCCACCGGCCCCCCGGCCCTGCCCGCAGCCCCCCGCCAGCTGCGGGCACCCCGTCCCCTGCCCCTGCCTGGGGGAGCCCGATGNCTCTTCCGGGGGTCCCCCAGCAGCGTCTCGGGGAACTGTGCCAGGGTCTTGAGCTGGGTCTCGAAGCGCAGCCCCGAGATGTTGATCACCACGCGCTCGCAGCACTCGTGCTCCCCCGCGCCCGCGGGCTGCCCGGCGGGCACGGCCGGCGCCGGGGGCTGATCGTAGCGGTCCCCCCCGAGCAGCGCGGGGGGATGCTGGGGCTCCTCCAGCAAAGGGTCTNCTGCGGGCACCCCGTCCCCTGCCCCTGCCTGGGGGAGCCCCATCCATCCCCCAGCCAGCGCCCGGGGGCTTCAGTCTCCTCCCGGGAGCATCCTTTGCTGCTCAGCGGGCTGCAAGCGGGGAGAGGGTTTTTTCCTGGCAGAACCGCTGCCTAGAAAGAGTTGTTCTGCCCTCCCCCAGGTGAAATGCAATTTTGACTCTGAATTTTGGGGTTTGCCTGTTGGTTTTCTGCCACGGTTTCACACGGTGGGAGGCTGCGGGCAGTGGAAAGCTGACAGCGTGGCTGGAACCAACAGTTGTTTTGAATCAGCGTCTGGGTTAGGCTGGGGATTGTTTTTCTCTGTCTAGGAGAGCATGTGCATGAGTGTGTGTGCATGAGTGTGTGTGTGTGTGCTTCCCCCCACCCAAATAAACCCAGAAGTGAAGCTGAGCCAGCCCTCTGCCAAGGAGGTTTCAGGCTGAATCCAAACCTGCATTTCAGACTTTCCATCAAGAAAGCCAAACCCCTTCAATTTCTTTTTCTTTCTTTCTCCCTTCAATTGATCTTCTTAAGCAAATAGTTCAATTGTGAGCAAAAGGGACTTTTACAGGCCAAAACCTCCTCTGCAGGAGGCTGTTTCCCAGCCCTGGAAAACACCTCATCCCCAGGAGATGTGTGTCAGGGGCAACCTCTGATCTCTGCAACCCCAGCTCTGCCCCAGATCCCCATTTTTCCAAATCTCTCCAACAACAGAAGCACTTTAATCCCCAGCCACGTGCCAAAGGGGGATTTAGGCAATTCAGGGAGCTCCCAGCTTGGGAAAAAGTAATGGAATGGTTTGGGTTGAAAGGGGCTTTAAAGCTCATCTCATTCCACCTGCCTGCCATGGGCAGGGACACCTTGCACTGGACCAAGAGCTCGACCATGAGGGCTGGGGAGAGAAGGGAGAGACTACGTTCCCCTCTGGAGCCAGACGGGTGGTCCAGCCGTGATGGAGGTTAAAACCCCTCCACCATCCCCACTTGAGCTCATCATCCTGGTTATTTTTAAGCAGCACAGCCTCCAGAAGGTAGGGAGAACAACAGATGAAAAGATCAAACTTATTTATACTTTAAATCAGAAACAATCTGTCCAAAATACCCAGATCTGGGAGAGAACAACAATAAATGCTGGTGCAAGAGCTGACTCTGGGCTCTGAGCGGCAGATGAACAGTGAGGATGGAGTCTGGCTGAGCTGAGCCCACCGACCTCTCTGCCGACAGAGGGGAAACACCCTCTGCCACCAGAAACCCGGGAGAATTCCTGAGGGAACAAGCCCCAGCAAGCTGGCATGGGAAGGTGGAGGTTCACCCGCACCCCACGCAAGAACAGTGTCAGGCCATGTCACCCCGCCCCAGACTTGGACACAAGTCCCTTGTTGCCACCTCCATCCTTGGCTTTAAGCCCCGCTTTTGAGACCTGTTTTTCTTGGGGGTGTGGATGCCCTGGGAGGAGGCAGCTGGGGAGTTGCTCCTGCACAGTTCCTGCAGCAGTTCACAGTGCTGACCAGCAGCACGCTCCCAGTGAGAGCATCCACTCCTCCCTTCCAACCCACAGCATCTCCCAGCCATCCCAAAACCCAGACAGGGCAGGAAGCAAAGCCCTGGAGCACCATTAACCCTTGAGCTCCCTTTGCTGCTTATAGGTTGGGAAAAATTCCTGGAAGCAGCAGTTAACACCCAAGTCTGAGGCTTTATTTTCATGCCAATGAAATAACCATCATCCCTTCACCACATGTATGTATGCAGCAGTTAAAAACTTGTCTGGCTCATCCCTTTTCCCTGCTAGGATTTCTGCCAATAAATCAGTGTCGTCTAGTCTCAGGCAAACAAATGAGGCTGCCTCAAACCATAAACATTTATTTAGGACACAAGGCTCGAGGCACAAGGTGTAACTTCCATAATTGCGATAATTTACTCTGGATCTGTCAGGGGCAAACCCATCAGGAATCATCGAGAGAGCCGCAGACCTTTGGGATGCTGCTTGGAAAAACCTTTCCTTTAGGAGCAGCAGGATGAAGCCCTTACCCCAAAGCTGCAGCACAGCAGCACACATTAACCCCTGAGCTGCGGTCGGGCATCGCGCTGGGATTTCTCCGGGAGCTGGCGGCCCCAGCACGTCGTGGCCTCCTGGCCCTGTTTACTCCTCGGCTGCTTCCCTGTAATCCTATCAAAGCCAATTAGGCTGTGCCAGGCGAGCAGCAGCGCTGCAGGCAGAGAGCAGCCGAGGGGCAGATCCTCCCCAGCCCTTCCCCGCAGCTCCTGCCTTCCCCCGGGTCCCCAGCCGAGCTTTGGGGCAGCATCGGGGTTGCAGCAACAGCATCAGCTCCCCTGTGAGCCCCCGCCAGCCTCACACGCGTTCCCTGCAGGGGTTTGCATCCAGGAGCTGCAGCAAGGCCAGCACTTGTCAGGCAGAAACAGAGGTGGTCTGGGTCAGGCTTCAAAACCAGGAGGCCTGAGCACAAGGGCAAAGGGATGAAAGCCCAGGGGAAGGACATCTCCATGGTGTCCAACCCGGCCAAAGCTTTCCCATAAGCTGGGAACTCAGTGCAGCACCAAACCGTCTCCTCCAGGCTGTGGTTTGCTGTCTAATGCGAGATGCCCCAGTGTTCCCTCTGCAAATTTCCTTCTGCTTTTTCATCCATCTCTTCTGCTGCATCTGGTCTCAACAAATTTAATTTCGTTCCTAACGGCCATTTAAGAAATCCCCGTGTGCAATGATCCGCAGGCTGCCCTGGAACAGCACATGCAGTTTCTCTGAGGAAGCAGAGCAAGCATCACTCTTTGCCTCCCGTAATGGCCTTCTCAGGGCAGATTTCCAAGCAGAGGGGACAAACAACTTCCCTCTTCCCACAGCCAGACCCAGACCACGAGGGCAATTCCCCCAGCATCCCTCCCCTGGGGGACACGAGCTGTGCAAAACACGTGGGACCTTCCCCCCAACCCTCAGTTATTCACGGGGCTGCCTTAGCATCCTGCTTCCACCCTGAAATTTTCCTTCCTTCTTGATAAATCCCAATGCCTCTCAAGCAGCGTTTTGAGGTTGTTCTTCTCCCCGCAAAGCTCCCCTGGTAGCACCAGTGGCCAGGCAAAGTGTACAGAATCCAGCCCAGCCTGAGCAGGATCTCACCCGCCCTTCCCTCCCTCCCCTTTCAATGGGAACTCTGCTTCCATTGATAAATCTGGGACAAATCTGCTCATCTTTACTTCACAGGATCAGAAACCTCTCAGCACAAAGGCCGTTACAATAATACCTTAATGCACTGCAAATGCATTGTCTGTCCTCCCACAAAGCCCCAGCTGCTCCAGCCGGGCAGCGCAGCTTTAACTCCCTCCAGGTTTCTCCTCTCGGGAACACGAGCCCTCCCGTGCCACTCAGAATGGACAAACCTCACGGAGAAAGGCTCGAGGTTGTCACTCAGGTCACCAACCACAGGAAGGCCTGCAGGGACTGCTGGCAGCAAGCACAGTTCAGCACCAACCCAACCTTCTGAGATTACCTTGGAGCAATCACAGAATCTCAGAATTGTGGATGTGTTTAGGTTGGAAAAGCCCTCTAAGGTGATGGAGTCCAACTGCCCACCTAACACTGCCAAGGCCACACTAAACCGTGTCCCCAAGTGCCACATCCACGTGTGTTTTAAATCCCTCCAGGGACGGGGACTCCCTGGTGAGACTGTGATAGTGCCATATCTTGGGAAAGAAATTTTCCCTGATATCCAACCTGAACCTCCCCAGCACGACTTGAGGCCATTTCCCCTTGTCCTGACTCTCAGCAATCGGGGAATAAATTGAACCACACAACCTCTGTTTCCAGACTGGCCAGTCCTGCCATCCTCACCTGCTCCCTTGCAGAGACAGGAGGTGGGAGCATCCCCGTGGTCCCTGAGGCTCACATCCTTCCAGAAGGACTGGGATGCTATTCCCAGTGTACACCAAGATGGGGCCACCTCCCCCCCAGAAATCAGGGATCCAATCTCCTCACCGAGCCACAAAAGCATCCAGTGAGGGTTCCCTCTCTGGGGTAAGACAAATTCTCCGCCAACGCCATCCAGGAAGGCAGCAGGAAGGACGGGAACTGAATCCTGATTTCCCAGGATGGATTTAGTGCTCTAACTCTGGAGCACACCGTTCCTATTCCTGTCCTCGTCTTAGTCAGGCTCCAGGTATAGCTCAGTCGTGGAGTGAATCCCTCAGTCCCTCCGTGCCTCAGTTTCCCATCTGTACATTGAGGGAGTTCTCTCGCCTCCCACCTGGAGTCTATTTCAATCCTACACCAGAAGCTTTTCACTGCACTCACAGTTGCAGAGTTGTTTCTCTTTCAGCTGAGAAAGATACTGAAATTTGGAAGAGGGAGGGAAATCCAGTGCTGTGTGAACGCTGCAGCTTGCTCAGCCCTCAGCACAGGTGGAAAGCATCACTGAGAGCTCCACAGGGAAAACTGATGCATCTCTCCAAGAGGACATTTAGCACCAGGCACAGCAGGACCCCAAACACCCTGGGATCCTCTCCGACTGCTGGGCGCCTTCAGAGAACAGTCTCATGTTGGGGGGGAAGTGAAAATTGAACTGATACCCCAAAAAAACCAAACGTGGACAGCAGCTATTTTTCATGGGCTGTTTCCCACAAAGCTGAGGATTGAGCAAGAGCATTTCTTGAGAAGTGAAGAACAAGTTCCAGTGGCTAAAAGAGATCAGCCAAGTTACTCAGCATCACTGTCATCCGTCAGCTTTAACGGAGCTAAACCCCACCCAGCCTTTGGGGTTACAGCTCAGGATGGAGTTAGACCTATTTCAATATCATAAAAATGTGATTAACCAGGTGAGATTATGATGGCCAAACAACATTAATGCAAATTCCACTGGAATGGGGATCACATTCCGAGGCCTCCACAATGACAGCAAAACGATACCCAACGACTCCTGTTGCAGGGCATTATTTGGTCATTAAGGTCTAAGGTTACACTGACAGAGCAATTTAACCACAAATCCTGGGGGACAACGGTGTTTTCATTACCAGTGTCCATGAGAGGGGAAGATGAGCTGCGTTTCAGGGAGGGGAGCAGGAAAATCAGGGACATCTCAGGGACTCAGGGTGATGCTGGAACAGCATCAGTGCTGAGCCAGAGGCAGCCTCAGCGTAAAGACGTGAAACCCCCAATTTCCGGCAGTAAAAGGCATCATGTGGGCCAGGGGGGACTGTTTGGCCCCTGAATAATTTATTCCGTGGATGTCACTTCTGGTTGTGGTTGGTGACAGTCACTCAGTGAGGTGGCACGAGCCTTCACAGCCTCCCTAAGCAGAGTGATGCCATCCCACAGCAGGGAAAGCTCTTGGTGTCAGCCCCTGCAACCAAAACCAGCAACTGATCTCCCTCTAAATCCACGTGGCTGGCACAATTTTCCCTAAAATACGGGCTCGGTCTCTATCCAACAGTATTTTAAGCTGAATTTTCAGAGGACGTTCAAGACACTCTGGGTGATTTGGTGCCTAACTCCAGCTGCACAAACAACTCTGTTTTGAAGCAAAATGGTTTTGCTTTCCGTAGAGAACCCGGGGAATCTGTAAGTCACCACTGTGCCACAAAGCATCCCTTGTGCAGGCTCAGATGTTTATTTTTGAAACACGCCCTCTCCACCTTTTCCCCACTCTTTAGCCAGTTTTATTCAGAAAAATAAATTGCATCAGAGAAATGAAGCAATTTTCCTGTGCTGGGCAGCTGGGCTGGAACCAGCCTCGACCCTCCTCTGTCCAGCACCAGGCACTGGAGCCTCCCAGCAGTGAGATCTGGGAGCTGGGGAGGAGGAGACGTTTGGAGGGCAGCGAGCTGTCTCAGCCAGGCACAGATCCCAGTGACAGCCACGGGGCCGCCTGGCAGCCGTCAAGGACCTTCAAACCCTGTTTTGTCTCTTGGATTTTTCCGCCTTTCCGCAATCCTCCCAATTTTTCTGTGACTTTTCGCTTGCTTGCTCAGTGAACATTGTGTTAGAAAGGAGTGAGATGGGATCTGAGGCTGCAGGAGTTTGGTTGACACAGCCCAGGAGCAAATAATGAGGGATGAGGCGTTGCCATCGTGGTGTGTCCGAGTGGGACACTTTGTCCATCAAGTGTTGATGGAGAAGAGCCACCATTTATTGAATTATAGAATCCTCAAGTGGTTTGGGCGGGATGGGAGCTTAAATCCCATCCTGTCCCACCCCTGCCATGGGCAGGGACACCTTCCACTACCCCAGGTTGCTCCAAGGCTCGTCCAGCCTGGCCTGGATGGGGCAGCCACAGCTTCTCTGGGCAACCTGTGCATCAACACCTTCAGCCTGGGGACAAACCAGCCCTTGGAGAGCAAGGCTTGCTCTCCAGAGCATCCCAGATCTCGAAGGATGAACAGGGTTGGGCAGCCCAGCCCAGCTCTGGGTACCCCCAGCCCCCTTGCAAAAACCGTTTATGAAACGCAAAAACCAAACTGAGGGAACTCTGCCTTTCACCAAAATCACACACCGGGTTTTGCACGATGTGAAACTGCTGGTGGTTAAAGCAGGAAACACTCAAGGAGAGGAAACCTAGAAGGGAGAGAAAATCCTCATTTGCAGTTCACATTTTTATGCCTTCTAACTCACACAGGAGCAAAGTCACTGTGGCAGAATTACCCTGAAGCCATCAGATTTCCATTAGAGTTTGATGAAATCATGGAGAGAAACAGAGTGATTCTGCCTGGCTGCAGTGAGAGAGCCACAACAGAGACCAGGATGCTCCTGAGGGCTGGATCCCCCAGCAACTCTGTCCTTGGGCTTTTAGGCTCAAAGGAAGTCACTAAACAGAAAATGAAAACCTGCCCAGGTCACCAGGCCAAACCCATTAGTGCAGCCCCAGCTTCCTGGCCTCTGTTCATCAGTTAATGACTGGGCAGTGCTTTGGGAGAAAAAAACCACACCCTGAACACAGGTCTAATACTGACATCATTCCCTTTCCAGCTGGGAATCCAGAGGAAATTCTCTTCTGCCTCAAGACCCTTCTGCCTGTCCCTCCCATCTTCATGGCCAGTTTAACCCCCAGTCACCAGTGCTGGAACTGGTTTGTTATAAAAACCCCTCCCTCAGCTGTGAGGTTGTTATTGAAGGGTCATTTTGGGCAGGGGAGATGAATTTGTTTGCAAACACAGGTGGGGACTTCAGCTTCAGCTGCAACACCTGGATGCTGGTAGAGCTGCAGGGCCTGCAGGTAAAGCTGGAGCTCCCAAACACTCCCCAGCCATTGGCAGAGGCTTCGTTTCTAGCTGGCAAACCCAAACCAGCAAAGATTTGGAGCAAAGGAATTTGTCTGCAAAGGGCTCACAGACCCGAGCTCTGCAGCTCAACCCTGTGCTTTATTTTTAATCAGATTTCCTGCTTGGCAGCTGCAGCACTTCTGGGGAAACCCCCTGAAGCCCTGCTCAGAAATCCCCTGTCTGCAAGGCTGAAAATGGGGTGAGGGGGAGCAGATGAGTCATTTTTTGCCTTCTTAATCCTCCTATGGGGACTGAGGGTGTGATGGGTGACAGTCCAGGCAGGAGATGACCCATGGGTGCCACAGGTCACGTTCGCTTTGCTGACCCACGTCCTTTCTGACAACAACAAATTAATTCTGAAACAATTATCACAAGATTCTCTCAGATTACTTCTCTTACACAACCTCCAAAACCACCATGTTCCTTTTTTCCTTTTCTTCAAGCCCCAAATGACAATATAACCAATTTAGGGGAGGGGGGGTTTTGGGTGGAACGGAGGATTTCTGCAGCCTGCCTTTTCGGGTTTTTGCTTTGATATATTCAGAAAAACATGTCCTGGCTCGGCTTGGGGACACCAGAAAGGCTGATCCGCTCTGTCACCTGTGACAGTCACCCCAGCAACAGCTCGGCAGCCGGCAGAGGCAGGAGAGGATGCTGACTCACTGCCTGCCTCGCCTGTGCAGCTCACCCTTCACAGAAAGCATCGCTGGAGTCTGGCTCTTCCCTTCCTCTAACCCTGCCCTTAAAAAAAGGGTTAAGGAGCCTTAATTATACATGGACACACAGGGAAGAAAAAAAAAAGTAGCGGCCACTATGAAAGAGAAGTTTCATTCCATTACAGAATTGGTTTGGGCTCCAGAGGCAGCGCCCACCGTGAATTCACTGCAGTCGTTGCACACAGAAAGGACTCTGAGATGAAAGGATTTCCTGCAAATATAAATCACTGATGATTAACAGCCAGGAGACAGCAAGAGAGGGGAGGAAACTTGAGAGGCCTTCTTAAAACAGGAACCCTCCCCAAAATGACCTAAAGTCTCCTCTTCCCTTTGACCCTATTTCTGTTTGCTGCTTGCTTTCCTTTTTGGTGTAAATCTGGTGATTTCTCTGCTGCTTTGTTCCCCTTCCTCTCTTGGGGAAGCACGAAATGAGATCCAGAACAGCCTAGAGAGAAGAAATCACTTGACTTTGCCTTTCTCTCACAGCTTTTCCTCCTGGTAAAGTCGTTTTGGCTGGCGAGTGATGGCAGCAGAGTGGAGGCAGAGGATGGAGATGCCGGTGGGAGCGGGACCAGGGGTGGCTGGGAGAGGGGATGTCATGGAAGTCCCCACCAGGACAAGCTTCTGCAGCTTCCCTCTGGGCAGCAAAGCTCTGTGACATCCCTGCTAATAAACAGTCAGTTGGGAGATGTTTTTTCAGTCACCAGGATTTATTTCTGCATTTGATTCCTCCCTTTGGTCCCTCCTGAGGAGCACCCAGGTACCTCTGACACAAGGTACTGCTGCTCTTGCCAGATGTGGCCAGCTGTGGGTTGGGTTCCCCCTGTGCTGCCCCCACCTCGTGTCACCCAGCAGGGATGGGAGACCCTCACTGTCACTCAGAGGGAGAATTCCCAGCCCTCACGCAGCACAGAGCCAGAGAAAACCCTGCACAAGATATTATCACTGTTATTATCTTCCAAACCCTCAGGAGGTGCCTGAAGATGCCAGGGAGGGGGAGAAGCAGAGGACGAGTTGTGACTCACGGCTGGGAAATGCACGAGGGTGGCAGAGCCTGATAGAGAAAATCAACCCAAAAATCCCTCCTTGCTCAACAGTTGTCACAGGCTGGAATTCAACAGGGAAATCCTGCTAAACCCTCCTGCTCCTGCACACAGAGCCACCTTTGGCACCACGGGAGTGCAGCAGTGCCAGAGCCCAGGGTGTGGGGACAGTGTGGGGCTGGGGATGTGCTGGGATGCTGAAGAAGCTCTGCTGGTCATAGAGACCCTACGCACCCACTACACACCCCCTACACACACCTTTCTTCCCAATTCACCCTCCCCAGGCTCCCCTGTGCCAAAAGGCCCAATCCCTCCATCCCCAGCAAGGAACCCCCCTGTCATCCCAGAGTCACACCGAGGTTGGCCTTGTCACCAGCCCGGAGCACTGAGTGCCACGTCCGGGCCTTCCTTGGACACCTCCAGGGATGGGGACTCCACCACTGCCCTGGGCAGCCCCTTCCAAGGCCTGAGCACCCCTTCCATGAGGAAATTCCTGCTGATATCCAACCTGAGCCTTCCCTGGCACAGCCTGAGGTTGTGTGCTCTCCAGTCGCTCACTGCCAGGGAGAAGCAGCCGACTCCCATCTTGCTACAACCTCCCTTCAGGTGGAGAAATGATCTCCTTTCAGGTGGAGAAATGATCTCCTTTCAGGTGGAGCTGCTGCCGGCAGATCCACCTCCTGCTCGTGCTGCTGGCACGGGGAATGAGTCAGAGAACGTGTTTTTCACCCGCTGCCTCCTGCACAGGGCTGCAGCTGTACCTGCCTGTGCCCAGCGTCTGCTGCCTGCCCTCCTCGGGAGGTTTAATAGCTCTGCCGTGCAGCAGAGAGGGTGAGAAGCGTCTCTGCAGCTGAACTGGAAATGCTTTTTAATGAGGATGATTCACGGTAGCTCCCAGCCCTGGTGTCAGCGGACACGGCGCTGACATTTCATCACGAGGAGCTCGCAAGAAAAGCTTCTGGCTGCTGGAGGCTGCAGCGTGGAGGAGGCAGGGAATTGGGACCTGAGGCCGATGTCTGCTCATCTGAATCCAAAACAAAGAGGTGAAAGGACAGATCGAGCCCCAGAGTTTGCAGGAATGGGCCAAAATTGATGTGAGCAATAACGAAACCACCTCCTCAACCTGCCCAACCCCAGGACAGGGGTAAAGCCACGGAGCAGGGACAGGAGAAGGTCCTGAACCTGGATTTTGGAGGCTGCTTCACCATTTAAAGATACCTAAACTGCAAATCAGGGTCAGGGAAAAGCCAGGAGGCTCGACCCAGGTTGCCCAGAGCAGCTGTGGCTGCCCCTGGATCCCTGACAGTGCCCAAGGCCAGGCTGGACACTGGGGCTTGGAGCACCCTGGGACAGTGGAAGGTGTCTCTGCCCATGGCAGGGGTGGCACTGGATGGGCTTTAAGGTCCCTTCCAGCCCCACCCATTCCATGATTCCGAGAGCCAGTGCCCACCTCTGGGACTGCTTTAGCACATCACTCCTCAGCCCAGGAAACAGATTCATTCAGCAGCCCACGAAACCACTCCTTAATCCATGAAACAGACAGCTGGGACTATTTCCCAAGGTGATGCAGAAAATCTGGGGGGAAAGGACTAAACCACTCGTTCCCCCACCCCTGTCCCCAAGGCCCTGCAATGCCCTGTGGTGCCTCAGTTTCCCCATCTGCTAAAAGGGTCGCAGGTATTGACATTCTTTCCTGGAGTACCCTGAAATCGAGGAAAGACGTGATTAGGGGTGGCAATTCTAATTATTCACACCCTCCTAATGGATCTTTAGAGCCCATCAGGGCTGTGTCTGGATTGTAACATTTGCTAGAAAGAGATAAAAGCCTTCTTCGCTGATGTTGTGAAGATTTTCGGGCTCTCTTTGATGTGCTGTGGCTTAATAGCCCCTCCGTTTGATTAATTCTCATTTCTGCCGTCGGTCTTTAAGAGCTGCCACACAGACTTTGTGAATGGATTGGAGGAGACGGAGCAGCGATTCCCCCCGCCCCGAGCTGCTCCCATTCTCATTAATACCAATCCCTGCAGGGCGAACTCCCAGCCCGGCGCTCGTGTGCGAGGCAGCCGAAAATAGCAGCGTTTATAACAACAATAAATCACGGGGCAGGCGCTGGAGAGCATGAAATGCCTCCGACGGATCTGGGGCGGGGGGCTTGGGGGGTGTGGATGTGTGCGGGAAGGTCCCAAAACGCGAGTGACGGCAACAATCGAGGCTTTTGTCAGAGTGTGAGTGCTCGCAATAATGGAATCGCAGCCTTGTTACGCGCGGACCGATTTAGACCCTCATTATGCGGCAAGTACTTGGCATAACGAATCAGTTTAAAGCGGCACATGAGGCTCAAGTAATTCATAATGAAACTCCAAATCAAGATTACAAGGCAAGACTAAGCTTCCTCAGCAGAAATCAATGGGATGGAGAGGCAGCCGGTGCTGGAGATGAGCGGAGGGCGGGGAGGAGGAGGAGGAGGAGGAGGAAGCCTCTGCCACCGGCCCTGGATCCGGCATTTCACACTCCTGGGGGCTCTGCACCCCAGAACTGCACACGTGGTGCTCCTGTTCCAGAGAGTATTTTCCTCTCCTCTCACAGCCGAGGGAGGTGAGGTCTGGTCTGTGGTCACTGCTGGGTGTCCCTGGCTCCATCACATCTCCGTCTTTCTACTGAAGAAACAGCCCCAGATTTAACCAGCTCTTCTCCTCACTACCCCCATAAAACCCCTTTTCCACATGGCCTAGGAGCTCTGTCATCCCTCTCTGCTGATCCCAAATATTCCCCTACCCCTCAAAAATCTCAGTTTCTGGGCTTACAGCAGTGAGATGGGGGAAGAGGCGTTGAGGAGTTGTGGGCAGGATGAGGTACCCACAGCAGGACTGGGGTGTAAATGAAGCCCAGAAAGGCTTCACAAACATCCCAAAATTATAAATCCATCAGAAAGGACATGGAAGTTGTCTGAGAGGCTTGGAGCAGGGCAGAGCCTGGCATAAGCTGTGCTCAAGCCTGGCTTTCCTTGCCCAAGGCAGGCGAGGAATGAACCAGCACATCCTCAGAGCATCCGTCTGCTCAGGATTTACCTCTGTGCATTTTAGGAATTATCCAGTCGGGATTAAAAATGCCTCCCACCTTTTATTATTTAAATATAGGTTTTCAGGCTAACAGGGAAAAAAAAGGAAAGGAAGACGGAGACAAGGCTTTGCTCAAGCAGAGCTGAATAATTAGGGATGACTAATGCCATGTCCTGTGGGAAAGCGCACGGGAGACTCTTGCCAGGATGCAGACCCTGGCTGATAAAACCTGCTGCCTCTGCAGGATGGGTCACCTGGGGTTTCTGGGACACTGCTGGCTCAAGTTGACAGCCTCTGTCTTCCGAGGCCCAAACAGGCTGCCCTGCTGGCACGGCCTGAGGAGCTGCTGAGCCCGCGGGGACTGGGCTGGGCTGGCACTGCCCAGCTCCGGCCCCTCTGGACAGGTCCCAAACAAACAGCCATGGTGTTATAGGTATATATTATATTACTGGCTTTTCAAAAATATTACAGTGAATGCTATATGTGTAACAGTAAAAACTTCGCTGTATGAATATGGTTTCTTTCATTTTGCCATTAACAAAACTTAGAAATACTAGTGTGATAGATATATATTTCTTAGACTATAGCATAATATGTGGAATGCCTCTTCTACTCGTGTAAGTTAACTCAGAGAATGATAAAGATAATTCCCCACATTCTTGGATTATCCTATCTGGTCAAAGATAATCGTGCCAAACCCCAGAGGTGACAGGACAAGTCACAAGGAGATTTAATCTGCGGGATGGAGCCACCAAAAGATTTAATCTGCAGTATGGAGCTACCAGAAAATTTAATCCGCAGGATGGAACCCCAAGAAGTAACAAAATGTTAAATTATTTTGCAAGAGGGAATGGAGGGGTTCGGACACCAAGAGAGAACCAAAAAGGGAATGGTTGAATCATGCACGAGGGTCTATGAATATGCAACATGCTGGTACATTTACAGAAATGTTTTCTGAGTTAAGGTGTGCTCCTGGCCACATGCCAAGCACCAGGCTGTATGTAATTTTGCTCTCCTGTCTCCTAATTGTCCTTTTATTAAATCCTTTAAAATTTTACCAGAAGACTGAACCTCATTTTTCACAGTGGGTTGGGTTGGAAGGGACCTCAAAGCTCGTCCTGCCCCCCCCCCTGCCACAGGCAGGGACACCTTCCCCTAGCCCAGGCTGCTCCAAGCCCTGTCCAAACTGGAAATCCACACCAGAGCCAAGTGGGTGCTGGGAGCACTGGGGACTCCAGCTTGGCTGAGACACTTGGGTTACTCGGGGGAAAGGAAAAAGTTCATCCCAGAAGATTTACACCGAGTGCTGCTCCCTGCAGTAATTCCTGGTGAGAGGAGTTAGAGCTGCTCTTACAGGGTGACAAAAGGATGTCACTAAACTCCTGAGAGGCAAACGCAATCCTTACTCTGTATTATAATGTAAATCAGACTGAGAAAAATATTTGGGATCCTCTGATACTCCCACTGCTGCTGAAGCTGCAGGTATTAGGGATGTGCAGCAGCAGCTTCAATGCTTTTTTCTTTAAGATCTCAGAAAAAAAAATCAGAGCTCTGTGTGTCCAGAGCATTCAATGCAAGAGACTGAAAAGAACAGTATCACATCCAGTGTCATGGTGGAATAATTTTGGCTGAGAGGCATTTCTGGAGGGATGTTGTGCACAGGAACACTTCAAACAGGCAAGAATAGTGCAAAAATATTCATGGAGACTTGCATGTTGTGACAAATCAATGCTTATTGCATTAAGTTTTATTAAACATATTTATTTCTTAAATTAATGCCGAAGTTCTTAGAGGTTCAGGATTTACCCTACGGAGTGCAGGGGTGAAGTTACAAGATCCTTTACAAAGTTATTTTGCCTATTTCCTAACATAAACACCTAAATATTCCCTGCTCAGTTTTATATCAATGCCACGGCCTATATGGGTCTTGTTTTGGACACTATAAAATTCTGGTGGGATGGGCTACCCCCGAAGTCACAGCAACCTTCCAAAATTTTGGCAAAATTAAGGTTTCTCCTGCCCAGGTCCTGTTCATCTCTCCCGGCTGGATCCATAAGGTTCTTTACATCAAATGTCCACAAGCAACTCTTTCCTGTCCTCACATTTTCCCCAAATGATTCTTTTTCTGCTGAAAACACTTTGCTACATTTCTGTGCTCAAGGCAGGCTTTTTCTGCTTCTTCTAAAGTCTGCTACAAGTCAACAGAAGATAAGAGAAGTTCATTCCCCAAAATGCATTTGCAGTTCTTCTACCCAAAACACTTCCTAGGACTCAAAACCAGAATGAAGTATTCCGATTTTACCCAAGTTTGCCAATTCTTACAAATTTATTTAGAAAGCTACAATTCCCAGGAAACCCACAGAAAATTGGGGAAGAAAAAAAATCAAAGGGGGAAATCATAGGAAATGAAAAACTTGGGACACGTCCTGCTCTAAGGGAACTAATGCAAATATGGAGTTTGCCTCCAGAGAAAAGCCTGGACTTAGAGCATCTCTAGTGAGACTGGAGAGTTTGGACAGAAAACAGGGAATTTGGTCACCTGAGCCAGCAGGGGAATGTGTGTGTGCACCCAGAGGTGTTCACAGGGATAACTGGGACATGGCAAAGTGGGGACTGTGTGTTTTATCAGAAATTAATGTGCTCCCAGCCATATTCTTCATTAATATCACAGGATCTCAGGATGATTTAGGTTGGAAAAGACCTTTGGGATCATCGAGTCCAACCTGTGCCTGATGCCCACCTTGTCACCAGCCCGGAGCGCTGAGTGCCACCTCCAGGCCTTCCTTGGGCACCTCCAGGCGTGGGGACTCCAAACCTCCCTGGGCAGCCCCTGACAAGGCCTGAGCACCCTTTCCATGCAGAAATTCCTGCTGGTGTTCAACCTGACCCTCCCCTGGCCCAGCCTGAGGCCGTTCCCTCTCCTCCTGTCCCTGTTCCCTGGGAGCAGAGCCC
>VYXC01012233.1:32308-79255 GCA_013397175.1 Platysteira castanea | reverse complement strand
TTCCAGCCCACATTTCTACATGGTGGTGTTTCCACTCCCTGTTGTTCTTTTATTGTGCAGTTTGCCAGTGTGCACATCAACTACCAACAGAGTTGCCCAGGGATACAGTTAGAAATTTTCTGTCCTTAGGACGAAGAAACAGCAGTGGTGTGACAGAGAGTGTATGAGTTGGAGGGGGTCTGTGATGTTCTGACTTGATGCCCACAGGTTGTCCTGTTTGTTTGCAAGCATTTCATCTTTTCTGTAAGGAACTCTTGATTCTTCTTTCAAGGTAGAAAACAGTCAGGCCATGGCTAGCTATATCCTGGGTGTCAGTCACAAGACCTGCGTCTGTTTGACAGGGAGGGAGAATGGTAACCATTGCCTTTATTTTGCTGCATATGCTTTATCTGGATATCTTAGAAGTCAGAGCAGTTGTGTGTGAGAAAGAAACAAGCCTGACACTGCGGAAAATTCCTGGGAAGCACAGAAGAAAATAGATTACACACTATCTGAGAACAGGAAAGGCATCCTGTTTCTTCGAAGCCTGCAAACCTTGAGGAAACTAACAAACTGTCAGGCTGATGGATTTATTACAGGCCTGCAACCGGGTTGCGTGTGAAGGGCTGAACAGAGATTCTCACATTAAGTGTATAAGTACTGTCTTAACTCTGCAATAAACAGATCCATTTTGCTCTCAGCTTGTGAGTCTCGCATTCATACACCAACAGTTGTGTTGCCCCAAGAGTTTGCTGATACTGCTGAGAAGGTCATGTTCATGTTCTGGCTTTGGACTGTGCAGGTTTCTTCCACCAACAGGTCATTCTACCACCTGGCTGCACCCAGGGCCTCACTCAGAGACAGAAGTCCAGCCTGTGCTATGGACTTGCTCTGCCAGCATAACCAGACCTAATAACCCAGAATGGGGCTCTGGGGTGGCCAGCCATCACGTGTCCTGCCAGAAAAGCCTTGGCGTGGCCACCTTACTCTGAAGGGTCAGCTTGGCTCCTGGCTGTTCCTCTGTGGTGTTTGGCTGAGTGTGACACAAGTTCCTGCCTAGCTGTTCTTTAAACCTGACCCCCTGTTTATTTTTGTCCTCAGTTGTAGCACCCAAGTACACTGTGGAGCTGGCCTGTGGCCTAGGGGCGACCATCCTGCTCGTGGTGGTGCTCATAGTCATCTATCACGTGTATTGGCTTGAAATGGTCCTCTTCTATCGGGCTCATTTTGGAACAGATGAAACCATTCTAGGTAAGGAGTTAAAAGAGTTTTCATTTATTTATCCTGCTGCAGGCCAGGCCCTTTGTTTTCATACAGGAATTTTCCTGTAAGCTATTTTTAACTCTCTTCACAGCAAAATGACATTTTGACCTTCCATTTCTTTACCTACATGCGGTTGTGTGGGTCATTTTAGAGCAAGAGGAGTCAGGCTTTTGGCTCAGGGGAAAGGAGAAAGAAGTTCTCTCTATTCTCTGCAGAGGTAGAGCATGGACATGCCAGGCTCCCGGGGCACTGCCCTGCTAGCTGTGTCACCCAATCTAGATTGTAAAGATAAGTCATCAGGTTTCAGTAAGTCCCTGCTTTCCCTGTGACTCTGTGTAAGGATTCATGATCTGATGCAGAGTGATCTGCTTTAAAATGTGGGAATGCATCCAAAAGGATGGATGTGGAAATCACCGTTCTGTCCTCAGTTCTTCCACAGCTTCCCTGTGTTACTGGGAGTTCATTGCTAGGGACTCTGAGGTGAGATTTCCTCCTCTGGAGGAGGAGGAGGGTGTTTGAGCCCTTGCAGCTTGTGGTGTGAACCTGCCACGGGGGTGCGGCAGCTCTCGGAGGGTGTAGGCAGGGTGCAAGTCTCTGTCTGGTGGGACTGCTTGTGTGGATAGACAGCAACAAGAGGGAGCAAAGTCAAAGATGTCAAAAGACAGAAGACGCCTGGACAGAACAGATTGGTCTGTGGAAATCTACATGCCTTAACCTGCAGTGCCTGGGCTCCAAGTGAGCCTTCCTACCTGCTTCTCTTGCAAAAGTGAAAGGCCCAGCATGGGCAGTGTCACAGGTGTCCCTTCTGCCGTTTGTGTCTCCCTGTGCTCCCGCTGCCCAGACGGGAAGGAGTACGATGTGTACGTGTCCTACGCGCGCAACGCGGAGGAGGAGGAATTTGTGCTGCTGACACTGCGGGGAGTCCTGGAGAACGAGTTTGGGTACAAGCTGTGCATCTTCGACAGAGACAGCCTCCCTGGGGGAAGTGAGTATCTCACAGGGGGTTGTGCTCAATGCGCCCCCTCTCTTTATTGTTCTTTGAGGTATTGATCATTGATTGCAACAAGCCTATCCAGATTATCTTTTTGGTTTTTTCCTCATCACTGTTAATGAACTCTTTTTGGTGTCTTCTAATGTTTTTGCTTCACATGATGGTGTTGCAGATGCTCCACGCCACCAAAAAGGCTGCTGTGGGCAAGTGATGGTGGTTGGTTGTTTCAGTTGCTCTTTCCAGGAGTGATGTGCAGGAATGTCAGCATGGGAAACCGGACAACTGACCTTCATGCAGGTCTGAGCTGCCTTAAAAAGATGGGATAAAGTCAAGGTTAGAAGAAAAGAGGCAGGGGAAGTGTTATACTGGATCAGGTAGCTCACAGAGGGTAATGCTGAATGCTTGTAAAAACCAGGAGTGTCTGCTTCAGGAAGGAGTGGAAGGTGCCGTAATCAGTGAGAGGATAATGTGCGTCCCATTAATCCTCGTTAATTAGGGAGTTTTTGTCTAATATGGCGTACAATTAAGCTACTATTATTAAAAGTACTTTGTTGTAGGTAGTGAGACTCATCTCTTCAGTAAGATGTAGTCTTTTTTCACTGTTCTGAGATAAATCATACAAGGTTCTGGACATAGTGTCTGCTGCAGGGAGGTAGGGAATCACCAAGAATGGAAGTTTGTGAAACTCTCCAGATATACATGCCTTCACACAAGTTCCACAGCAAGGGCACAGACCTAGGCAACACTCTTGGTTTTCAGTTTTTTGGAGGCTGAGTTGGCTGTATGATCCTGATGCCTATTAAAAGTTCAAAGTCTGAATTTCTGCCAGACCACCCTACTTTGAATTCATGGGCTTTGGCTCAGGACCCCACTGGTGACAAAATCTGTGCTGAGAAAGTCCATTGGGGTCCCTTTTGATTAGGAACAGGAGGGACTGCTGGATTCTCAGCCCAGCTGCCTGATAAAGGGAGCAGAATCAGTCTGGGTTCTGTTATCTTTCTCTCCTAGATGGTTGCCAGGATCTGGCAGGATCAAGGAGCACCTTGAAGTTTGAGGGTAAATAAATGTGTATGTCTCAGTTAGACATCTGCAATCCTGGTGCTGTTCCTTCTAGAAGAGAACCTGAATGACATGGCAATGTACCCTCCAGGCTGAATTTGCTTTATGCCAGTGTCAGAATCAGAGCAGGTTTGCTCTGAGCCATTTTCACCAGATGTCCGTCTCCCTCCTGTTCCCTCTGCTGCTTCTTGCCCTGTTTGCTTTGGAGGATGTCATTTTCCTCCCAGCTTAGCTCTCCTCGGCTCTCTGTCCTTCACCCTTACCCCCAGACGTTCCCATCTCTGCCCCCCTCAGTCCCCGCCAGCCTCAAGCCAGCGCCAGCCCTGCGGAGCGCTGCTGGAGTGATTTGTCACTGCACTGCCATCCGCGATGCTGCTGGGGCTTCCCCGGCGCTTCTTAGCCAGGATTTGACTAATCTCCTTCTCAGGAAAGCACGGCGGGCTGGGAAATAGCTTTTGGCAGCTGGTGTCATGCCTCCAGAGTGTGCATCTGAGTCATGGGTAGAGAGTTATGTTGTCCTTGATGAAGAAACAGTGGGAGATGGATTATCCCACGAGTTAGCTGACAGGAACTAATCAAATGTGCTTGACAGCTAAATGAAGTTGTCTGTCAGCATTATTTTACTCTCCATTGTAATTGCTGACCAGTCAAGAGTGTTCCCTTATCAAGGAAGTGTGGGAGATCCTGCAGCAGAGAGTACAAGCACTGGGATTCGCACTTACAAGGGATTTTCACATTAATTACAGGAAGGTGGCCAAGGACAGTCTACCTGCAGATGTTAGAAAATTAAAGAGGAGCCACAGTTACCATGACATGTCTCCAGCTCAAAGGGTGTCATTTTTGGGACACTTCACTAAAAGTCCTCAGAGTGAGTTCTAAAAATGCTCTAATCTGCTTTCATAGCTGATGGCAGCAGGAACAGACGGATGAGTAACAGGAGTTAGGATGGTAGCATTACCAAAGCAAATTATCCCGTGAGGACACTCAGGGAGGGTGTAGATACTTATTTTGTGTGGAGAAACTGAGGCAAGATGAGTGAAGGGAGTATCCAGAGTCATTTTGGACATCTGCCAGAGGAGGATGTAAGCACAGACATTCAGGCTTCCTGAAGCCCCTTCAGGGCGAGTCTTTCCCTTGAGTTCATGTGTTATCCAGCTGGCAGTTTCCCTGCTTTGCTCCAGAGAGCCTCTTTTTCTCCTCTCACTAGAAGGAAGCTAAATCTGAGCCTGAGATTAGCAGCCCTCTTGGCCACAAGGCATCATCATTGCACTGGGTGGTGTCACTGATGTGTAGTACAGTGACTTTTAGGTGTAGCTCTCTTGGTTATCTCTGTGTAGCACAGGGAGGAGGAAATGCATCTATAGGTAGTCTGGAGCTGATGGAGACGTCACTGTATGGGGTAGTGGGAACCAGCCCTGGTGTAGGAGGTCCCACCTGGAGTCATTTGCAGGGTTGGAAAGCACCAGTGTAGTCTAGAGAGGGCCTCCAAGGGATTTTATTGTTCCCTTCAAGAGGCACCTGGTGTCACAGCAGCAGCTCAGCAGCATGGTCTTGGGCATCACTAACCACCTCAATGTTTCTTTCTCCCAGTTGTCACAGACGAAACCCTGAGCTTCATCCAGAAAAGCCGACGCCTGCTTGTTGTCCTGAGCCCCAACTACGTCTTGCAGGGGACGCAGGCCCTGCTGGAGCTCAAGGCTGGCCTAGAGAATATGGCCTCCAAGGGCAACATCAAAGTCATTCTAGTGCAGTACAAAGCCATCAAGAAGAGCAAAGTGAAGGAGCTGAAGCAGGCCAAGGCGGCCTTGAATGTCATTAAATGGAAAGGCGAGAAATCCAAGTTCCCAAAGGGCAGGTTCTGGAAGCAGCTGCAGGTGGAAATGCCGGTGAAAAAAATTAGCAGGAGTTTAAGCCTTGATGGGCTGATGCATATCCCTGAAAAATGTTTGACACAATCAGAAAACAAACCAAAACACACCTCAAAAATCCACAAGTTAGGCCAGGGAGTGGGGAGGAACTCAGGGTTTTTTCCATGAAGGACCATGTCCCAAGCATTTCAGACGATAGTCATGTTTTCCCTGCAGCTTTGATATTGCTCTGTCAGTAGAGAGACCAAAGATGCGAACACCTCCTCTCTGGAAAAGTATGTCCTTGTTATCAGCCACACAAGCCCTGGGCTTAAGGTCTAAATTTGCTATCTAGGTGGGATGCATCCAGCACCTTTTGATAGCATGGCCAGTACTGCTAGATCCAGTTCCTATGGGACCTTCATTAGCATCCAGGACAGAGCTTCTTTCCTCTCCTAAGTGACTTCACTCCTTTCTGGTCCTCAGTCCCTGTTGCAGAGGCTGAGGAAGTTTGCAAGGTGGCTCCAGTGTAGAGCCCTTCCTGCATGTCCCAGGTCTGTAGTCCCAGTCACTTGTGGGATCACAGACTTCTGCTGCACTGTGGGGAGCATAGACTCTTGAGGCTCCTCGTCTTTGCTCCCCACATTTCCTTTGAAGCAGATGCATCCAGGTAGTTTGGCAATGGGAAATGGCTGTTACAGAAGCATTAAAAAACCCCCCACAACTCTACAGGGTGCTATTTGTATTGTAGCACATCTAGTAACAGTCAGTCTCTGGGACTCTGCAGTCTCACAAGTACTCCAGATCCTTCAGAGCTGCTTGTAATCCAGGGAAATCTCTCATGACTACAGGCCATGGAGCATGTCTGAGAGATGTTTCTTTGTAGAGTAAACTCAGGGACTTCACAAGCACTACAAGAAACCCCAATTTACTACTGAACCTGCCTACTGTCTCTGCCACTGGCTGGGGGAAAGCATCGTGCAAGGTACTTCCAAGGTCTTTGGGATGACACTGGATATAAGTCCAACTCACCAGGACACCCTACAAACTTACTTGAACTTACTAAAAACTACTAGTTCTGTCCATGTAGGTAAGACTATGAGGACAGGCTGAGAAAGCTGGGGATGTTCTCCCTGGAGAAGGCTCCTGGGAGACCTTATTGTGGCCTTTCAATACTTAAAGGGGGCTTAAAAGGAAAATGGGGACTGACTTTTTTAGTGGGGCCTTCTGCAGTGGGATGAAGAATTAATGGTTTTACACTAAAAGAGGGTAGATTCAGGCTCTTATTTAAGGAAGACATATTTTACAATAAGGGTGGTAGAACACTGGCACAAGTTGCCCAGAGATGTGGTGGATGCCTCATCCTTGGAAACATTCAAGGCCAGGTTGGACAAGGCTGTGAACAACCTGATCCAGTTGAATATGTCCCTGCTTATTGCAGGGAGGGTTGCCTTTGAAGGTCCTTCCCAACCCAAATCATTCTATGATTTTATGAAGACTCTATCTTCTCTGCCTGGTTATGAGCAACGTCGCCCTTTCTAATTCAAGGCTTAGGTTTAAACTAGCTTTGGCTTTACAAAGCAAGTCATCCCCCATCTTGTTTCCAGCCCAGAGCTGCAGAACAGAGGGTGTATCTCAGCTCTGCAACATTTGCACAAAATAGAAACACAAAAACCGGCTGTGTAGCTGTCCTCGCTTCAGCAGGAGAGGCCGTGGTGAGTTAACCCCCATCACACAGTTCATGCTGAGGAGGGGAGTTTCCTTTCCCTTGTAGGATAAACCAAAGCACAGTAAGTGCTTTTGACTGGCATTGACTAGTGCTATGGTTCACAATGTTTTCAAATAAAACTACAACCTCTGGGGGTGGCTCCATACCCCTGTAGCTCCCAGTGCAAGGACCTGCCCACTGAATGGTGGAGTTCAGTATTACACACACCAAGTGCACGCTTATTTTTATTGATGGTGGTTGTTCCTGAGTCACCTTTGACTCATGCATTCGCTCTGCTGGTGTCCAGTGGGTGAAGCATAAGCAGTCATAATGGCACTATAAAAGCACTACAATCTGGAGTCTGTACTATTCACCCAGCTGAACTGGGAGCTTTGAGGGCATCCCAGTAAAAAGCCCAGGCTTAAAGGTGTGGGACTGAATCCTGGTGTCAGGGAAACCTTTTGCCTTTAGCATTTTATGATTAATAATGTTATTCCAAGGCTGCAGGGAGCTACAGCCCCCCATGCCCTTGGTCAGGCACTGTATGTCGTGTTTAGGAATGGTACCCCACAATTCAGTGCTCCCCCTGAAACCATGTGCCCCTCATTTTCCCCATCTCCCTCCCCCTGCAGAGGGCAGGAGAGGAGAATTGGAGGCACAAAAGGTAAATATACTGCCGTGAGAAAAGACAAATTTACTGGAAACAGCAATGAGATTAGAAAATGAACAGTAACAGCAACAATACTGATGATAGAGGGTACAAGAAACGAATGATTCACATGGAAAAAAACCCCAACAATAGACAATACCCGACTGCTCCCTCTGCCATGCTGCGCTGGGCCAGAAGGGACCCTTTCTCCCCAAAAGAGACCCCCTTCCCCCCACCCTCTGAAAATGTAAGGTGGTATAGAATAACTTCAATGTCCTGGACACTGCAAAAACTAACCCTGTCCTGGCCGGAACCAGGACACTGTACATATGTGTAGTAAATAGGGCTTCTTTCTTACTGTCCTCTTCATCCTCCCCACCCCATGTAAGCTTTGATTTAAGCAGGTAAAATTGCAGTCAGCTTCACTGGAGGCAGTGGAGCTCCTCATCTGCTCAGAGGTGCTTAAAAGTTTTGTTATGAGCTTTTCTACTGTGGTTGTCTGTGGAGGGACAGAGCTGCTTCCGACACTCCAGAAAACTTCATTTATAAGAGATAGCACCCAAACCCTTTTGTGAACCCATTACAACTGTGTCATTTTGCCCAGCTTCACCTTTTTGTTTGTGTTTTAAGCATCTCTGTAATCAGCTGCCAGATCTGCAGGCAGAGGGAAGGCCCTGAGGCCAAAGCAGAGCTGTGTTAGATTGCCACATGATTTTTAAAAAATTGACTCCAAAATACTCATAAATTGAATTGACATCCCAGACCTCACTACATCACATCTCACTTTTGCCTGAGTTACCAAGAGAACTTCTGCTGATGTTTTAGTAAGTCTGATTATTTTAGGAAGTTAAATCCACCTCATATATTTTGCTGATTTTATTGAAAGAGTTTTCCAAATAATTAATAGACCTGGACTTCCTCAGGCATACACTGCAGTGGCCTTTGGTGTCATTGCAACCCCAGACCAGGATTACTGAGAGACATCAGCAGAGCACCCTCAAGGCGAAAGGTGGGATGGTTTGGAAGGGGCCTGAGAGGTCAGAGGGAGCTGGAAGGAATAATCCTGGAGCAGGTTCCACTCACCCAAGAGCTTTACCACTGGTTTTGCTGGGATCTGTCAGGCCAGGGATAAAGCCCAGTCCCAACTGTGAAGCAGATCTGCAAGCACCTCAGATATGCCTGTCATTTCATTCTATGCCACATGCGGTTTCCATTGTGGGATTCTGTCACAGCATGTCTGAATCAGTTGATTCATTTGCGTTTCTGTGCTCTAACCTAACATTTATCAATATGCAGCTCATGAAAAGTTGCTCATTGTTATTTCATAGGGAAACAGTGTGGCACAAATTGGAAAAAATATCTTCCTTCCCCGTGCTGTTTGATGTTGTACAGCTGTTCCGGAGTTTTCCCTTTTCTGTATGTTTTTGCCTGTGTGTGATTTGGTCTGTGAAGTGTCAGTATTATTTTATTTTGCTTTTCAATAAAACATTTTCATTTTTGCATTTCAGTCCTTGTGCATTTCTCATAAGTACCATCTTCCCATTACGTCTGCGAAATGCTGTTAAAGAAACTTGATTTGTGTGTAGTCCAAGCATCAAGATCATCTGGGACTCCTCCTTGGAAGGGGACATTTTCCTGGCTGTTTCATGCTGTGCCTGCAGAGGCACCTGAGCTCCCAGGGCCATCCAAGCAGAAACACAGTGACACACAGCATTCAAATGTCTCACAGCAGTGGACATGCACACACAGAAAGTCTCTGGTCTGAAGAGTGCTCACTTGGCAGTCACAAGACAGAAAGATGGGAAGGAAACATAATCTCTTTGCTTTAAAGATCAAATCAGAATCTTAGAAATCTGCCCAAACCACAGTAATCAAACTCACTCAGGCTACTTTGCCCATCACCTTCTAGGTTCAGTTGGCTTCATATTTTCTCATGCAAGTCACTTTCTTGCCTGTTTCCCATGTTTGCCTGCCTGCAGGTAAGTTGAGAGACAGCCCAGCATTTCCAGATCACTAGCAAAATAACCTGTCACCACCTATGACGGTCTATGGGATCTGTGACCATAACCTTTATAATCTCTGTTACATCTTTGGGATGCACTGGGGAGACACAGGTAAACCAGTAAAAATATGCATTGTCTTTTGCAAGCATTTAGTAAAGATGGAAGTTTTTTTAGTATAAAGCAGGGTACTATTTTGAATCCCCAGAGCCTGTGCAGTGTTATTGCTGCCTGTCCCATCCAGTGCTGTTTCGCTGGGAGGGAAGATCCTACCTGCACACTGTGAAGTGTCTACTCAAGATTTTTCATGAGCTGGGTAAACATTGCAAACTGAACATCCCTAGGTATCCTGCTCAGACAAGTCTAAATGCATCCCATTCTCAGAAATCAAATATATCTTTGGAAATTAAAGCATTTTNTGTTTTTAGGTACCCCAAGTGATGCAATTTTATGTGGAGTGTAACCAAGCACAAATTAACTTGGAACTCTTGTTGAAGAACTGCCCCAACCAAAAAAAAAGGAAAAAAAAAAAAAGTCTCAGAAAAAAAAGAGTCCCAAAGAGTGTTGCAAATTCAAAATTGATAAAAGAAAACCAGCACTGTCACCTCAATCAGAACATTTCCTTTCAGCAGCATCAGAATCATTCATGTTAATTGAACCTGGGCTTTTTGAGGAGGCAGGTAGAATAGGTGACCTCCCAGGGGCAGCTCCTGCTTACATCTTGCTGTGGTTCTGTGATTCCAGTTTGGAAAAGAAAGACCTTTCAAAGCAACAAAAGAGCTTTTTCTTTCACAAACTATTGAAGCCTGGCTGTTTTCAAAATAGATTTCAATCAGTTGTAGAAAAGTTTGAATGAGGTCTGTACTTAGTAAATTGGAGATTGCTGCCAATTCTTTATGCCTTTGAAATAGGGTGGTAAAAACATGTCATGGTGGTAAGTGACAATTCTGACAGAACTGACTATCATCTACTTTTGGTTTCGATGAATCAGTGTTTTCCTGTGCGTGTTGAGGGTAAAAATGTCCCGAAACCTTTTATACAAGAAAAAAAAAAAAAAAACTCAAAATAATTTGATTTTAATTCCAGTATTCTGTTAACTAAACAGTGCCCTCCTTTCTCCAATAGTATATTACTGTGTGATCATTTTTCTTATCTTGGTCTCCAAATAATCTAGTGACAATGAGTTTTACAGCTAGTCATACTTCTTTGAAAAGTATTGCTCTGTACAATATTAAAATAAGGTGCATCCAGTGCACCTTGTGTTGTGAGATAAGAGACAGCCATGTGCTGGCAGAATAAGAGGCATTGCCATTGCAGGGGAGGAGCAGTGTTTTTATTCATATAAAAGACCAGTGTTCCACTGTCAGGGAGAGAGGAGAGTCTCCACCCTAAGGTATGAAGGCTTTAGCAGTGTGAAATGGAAGGGAAGCAGCAAGTAGCTCTTCTTCCCAGAAGAGCTCTTTGGGAGACGTTCCTGGAGGCAGATTTTTCTCTCTGAATGTGGAAGAGCTCTTACTCTAATGATCCTTGTCCTGCTTGAACACCCACTTGTCCTTGGGTCCCCTCTCATGTCAGGCACCAGCACTTAGTAAGTGTATGGGTTTTTTAAAGTTTTTATGGTTTTATTACTCAGCTTTTGTTAATTTGCTGAGTGCCACAGCCCTGTAATTCCCATCCTTTCCACTGCTCACCCTTTAGCCATAACACCTTCAATATGCTTTCTGCATCCTGAGCCACAGGTAGAAGAAGTCCAAGGACATCCTTCAGGTTTGCTGCTTTTCAAAATTTGTAATAAAAGAGATGCTGCTCTTGCCTGGCACCATTCCAGCTAAGCTTCTTGCTGAGCTTAACAACTTGCAATTAATCCCAAGAAATGCTTTGAAGGACAGTATTTCCACCCCCCATGATGTCTAGGGGAACTGGTGGAGGGGTTTAAGGCTGACATTTTCGCGTTCTAAATTTGGAGGTTTCTACCTAAAGATGAGAGAGCATGACTGGAGGGAGGTGGCTCAGCCCATGCAGTTCAAGCTGTGGCAGGATGACGTGATCGCTTTGGTCCCCTGATGCAAAGGGCTGCTCAGGCTGTGGGCAGGTGGTTCCCAAACAAGACCCACCCTTTCTCAAATGCCTGCACTTCCCTGGGCAGGAGTGATGCTGTGCAGGGCAGAAGTCAGAGTAGAGTCATAGCATATCCTGGCTTCTCATTTACCACTTCAGCCTTCTCAAAAACCCACTGCACAGCAAAAATGCTGCCAGCAGGAGTGTGGGCAAGTCAAAAGTCACAGGGCTTGTGCCAGGTTTCCTTCTGTGGGAAGAGGGATCTGTGCAGGTATGCCACCAAGCAGCTTCCTTAGCTTTTCTCTCCCCACTTCCTTCTCCTTGTGCACCCCAATTCCTCTGCCCTTGTACTCTTAGATACCACTGAAGCCGTGTTTGACTTCATCCAGAGGAGCCGCAGGATGATCGTGGTTCTGAGTCCCGATTACTTGACAGAGAAGAGCATCAGCCTCCTGGAATTCAAGCTGGGCATCATGTGCCAGAACGCCATAGCCACCAAGCTCATCGTGGTGGAGTACAGGCCGCTGCAGTGCACCCACCCCAGCATCCTCCAGCTGAAGGAATCTGTCTCCTTCGTCACCTGGAAGGGGGAGAAGTCCAAGCGCTCCGGCTCCCAGTTCTGGAAGGCGCTGCGGCTGGCGCTGCCCCTGCGCAGCCTGAGCGCCAGCGCTGGCTGGAATGAGAGCTGCTCCTCCCAGTCGGACATCAGCCTGGACCCCGTGCAGAGGAGAAGGAGCCGGTTGAAAGCGCAGCCCGACCCACGGGGTGCCACACCTGTGACTCTCACTCACGGAGGGACGGTCTCGGCCTCTGAGTCGAAGGCCAAACACCGAGCCAAGCACTTCCTGACGTGCCGGTGTTGTGGGACCTACTGCAACGGCAGCAGCAGACTCAAGCACAAGCACCGGGCCGTGGCTGAGCCCAGGTGGGACAGTCACCTCTGCCACCCGGGCTCGGGCAGGCCCCCGGCACAGGGGCTCCAGGGCAGGGCTCGAGCCGAGCCGCCACCGGCACAGGCCCCCGCCCTCGCCCTCTGCCATTACAGTGACCTGTCAAACAACAATGACTTCTACGTGCTCTAACCCATAGCCTGAAGCACTGCTGGTGCTGGGCCGGTGAAGGAAACTCGCTGCAGCCTCAGACAGGATGTTTTTACCATGCCACAGGCTGGCAGGGTGCCATTAAGCGTCAGTCCCATGCCTGCATGGAGGACTGCAGCAGTATCACTGCTGGTGACCTGAGCCAGGGACCTGCAGCCGTGCACAGAGCAGCAGCTGGGGGCTTCCTGCCCGGGTGCTCCTCCTGAATTTAAATTGCAAAGTGGAGCTGAAAATGTGTTTCTCTGGCATCGCTTTTCCCACACCGTGTCTGTGTTTGCGGCAGGGCTGCTGCTGGGGTCGGGTGTGGGAGGGCAGGTCCCCAGCTGGGGCCCGGGAGGGAGGGAGCGGGCAGAAACCATCCAGCTGGCCGTACCCTCTGGAGAAAGGGGAGCAAGCCTGCGCTTTGCAAAGGCTAAAACTTTGCTAATGAGGGTAACGGGAGCCCCTGCGACTGCAGTTATCCACTGTGGTCTAAAAGAACTTGCTCAATAGTTTTAAGACAAGCCCTTTCTCTCTAAATAAAAATGATTTTGTTAACGTGCTCTTGTAAAATGTTCCATAGGAAGTGGTAAATGCTGGAGCATTGTTCACCAGGCAGTGCCGGGGGTATGGTTTGCCCAAGCTGGCTGAGGTCCCCTCCTGTTCCCAGAGCTTGCAGTGGGCTCCTGGGCTTGGTCCCTATCCTGGCTTCACCATATGATGAATTTGTTCTGTCAGTTGAGTGGCCTTCCATGCAGCAGGAAAGAAAACCACTACAAATCTAGGGAAATATGATTTACAAAAATTCTCTGAGTAGTCAATGAGCTCAGGGATAGGAGCAAGACCTCAAATACTCACAGAAAACCTCTGGCGCTGAAGCTGAGGGGTCAAAACTCAACCACACTTCATTAAATAACCAAAAGAGGCTTTGAACAGTCTCCCTGGGGCTACTGTTTCATCAGTCCGTCGAGCTGGCTGTCAGCAGTGTTTCCCACTCTTCTCCTGCAATGAAAATATCATTTGTCTCATTCCACATTGTGTAAGGATTTCCCTCCCCACCGAGGAAGGGTGCTAATCGTGGGAGTCAGCTGCTCACCTTCAGCTGATGCTCTTGCATGACAGACCTGGTTATCCACTGCATTTGTTTTCTTTCTCTGAGACCAAAAAAGGTCTCCTTCACCACTCTAGTCAGTCTAGTAATTACCTATCAGGTTGACAAGTAATTATTTTTCTTCTGCCTTGAAAATATGATCTGAGCCCTTGGGGTACAGGGTCTGGAAGCCCCCAGGACCCTTATCAGGTGGCCTCAGGTGAACTTGCTGGAGCTGTGAGGAAGGAGAAGGCCATATCTCACCCATTTTAATAGTGCTGAATTCCTGTTATAATTCACATATCACTTTCCTTCTCTCAGCAGACCCTCTTCCTCAGTATTGCCCTGACTTTTTTGATCCTTTCCTTCTGAGATCAAGCACAGCTGACAGCTCTCCTGTTACAAGTCTCTGTGAGCTGAATCCTAACAGCCTGCTGCAACAGACTGAGAAATAGAAACCGAAAAACCTGGTGCTGAGTCAATCTAAATAAAACAAGGGCAATAAACCCCTACCAGCTCATAGGAGTTAAAAATTCAGACTCTAGAGAAGTTTCCAGGTGTGGATTTCTTTCTAATTCCCATCAGACACATTGTAAATTGCTCAGAAAATCTTTGTCCATACGTGGCTATTCTCAGTGATCAGAGGAGAAGCAGGAATGAGATATTAGGAAAGCAAGCTGATTCATTTTGTAAGGACACTTTGTAAGATGTAATCAAAGTGCCATGAAATGGTTAAATGATTCCAGTTGCTTACAATTAGATGTGGGATGGTACTGTCAGTGAGCCTGGTAGTGCTGAAAAATGCAACTACAAAATATAAATAATTTGTAATCAATCAGCCTCCAGAGTCAACATATTTGTTATTTGTTGGCATTTGAACAGCTTTTATTTACAGACTTTGCCCTTGTTTGAGTGTGGTATTGTCTCGGTCGACTACAACAATGCGAAGATAGAGGAAACGACAGCTGGAGATCCTCACAGATGCACAGAATGGCCAAATGCAGCCTTTTGGGGCAAAGTGTCGTCTCTTCATGAAAGAACAAATGAAAACTAGTAATGACCATTGCTTTTCCTGGTGCTTCAACAGAGCCAGTAAAATTTTACCACTACTTTTCTGACCCATCAAATGGACCCAGGGTCTTGTTTGCTCTCATAACAAATACTGAGACGTGGTGCATTCCAGTGTGTGTGCAGAGACTCTGCCCCCCAAGGCCAAGGTCCCACAGGCCGAAGGCACATCTCACTGGAGGGGTGTCTGAGCAGGGACAGGGGGAACAAACCCCAGAACCGATTTCCATTGTGTTTGTCTCTCATGCTAAGGAAGTTGTTAGAAATACCCTAAGTCCCAGCTTGATGTCCTGCTTTAGGACCAGAACAAACTCTTTGCAGAGTTGAATTCTGCTCTCTGAAAATCTGTTAAAATCTGTTTGTGTCCCATCTGACACTGACTGGTGCAGATGGACTGCAGTCACTGCTCTCTTCTCTGGTACATGTGCATTTGCCAGTTATACAAAAACGTAGTAATTTCTACAGTTAACTGGCAGCACAGTATTACAACCTCCTTCACCCCACATAGTTCTTTCAAAAAAAGAGTTCAGCAGGAGGGAAGTTAGTATATATGTAGAATTTCTACTATATCCTAATATAAGAACATTCATACAATGTTGAATATCCTACCTATGGCATGCAATGGTAGAAGGCTGCCAGATCCTGACATGCAGAGCCATTTGTACAATATTTCCACTGCTACCTAGAGGTTTTTTAACTGTGGAAGGCTGGTGTTGTCATGAAGACACTGAACATGTCTTAGGGGACACAGACAAGTCACTCAGTCCATCTCAGCATCAACCTGTCTTCACTTAAGTGACTGCAAAGGTCTGGTACTTAGGAGGTCTCTCCCTAGCAAGTGCCTCTAGACATGCCAATAATGGGCTTATCCTCACATCTGAAATGTTGGATGAATCACTAAACCTGCAAGAACTAAAAGAAACTCTCTTTCTAACATCAAATAGATTTTTATTCTCATCTGTTACAGTAGATGCTGATCTCAGAGCATCTGATTTAAGTGTATTTATAGCAGACATTTTCCCAAACAATGACAAGATTGTGAAGAAACCAACAGATGCCAGAAACAGGGAAAAAATGCTTCAAACCTTTAATCCTTGCTCCACATTTATGTTTTTTCTTCCGTGGTTGATTCACCACCAATATTTGTGAAGGGCAGCACCACCTCGAGGATGGTGTTTGCCCTGTGTGACACACCCAGCCTAGGAGTATAAGCCAGAGCCATGTCAAGCAGGGGAGGGCAGACCATATGAGGGTGCATAGGTGCTCCCTGCTCACCACCCAGGCATTTGGCCTCACCTGGCATCCAGAAAAATGTGGTGCTGTTCTGGAAATGCACAAGTTAAAAAATTATGGACCAAGCAGGGAGAAAGACAAATGACCCTGCAGCTGCCTCCCCAAATCCATGTGAAAGGGGTGCCAGGGCTTGACTGTTGTCTACATGGGTGTTAATGCTGGATACCATCACTGGTCATGTAGCTCTAAAACGACATCAAAAATGCACCAAGCAGGCTCCTTTTGCAAAGATGTTAGTAACACATAGAGATGCTGCAGAGTGGTTTACAGAAGAATATGACTTGAATTCTTCATGGCACTAGACACAGTAATGGCCAGACATCAGGGGACACAACATTTACACTGATATGCCTGTAATCAGGTTAATGATTTGTACTTCACTAAAATGTATCTGCCACAAAGTCATTTGGCTTGAAAACATCAAAGAGTTTTCCAATTCATCAGTATTTGTTCAAGTGAATAATCAACCTCAGCCTTAATATTGTGCCTGATTATTGTGTAATCTGGGTTTTGCTTCCAGATGGGATGATGGTTCTACTCCTCTGCTGCAACAAAGAGACTTTTCAGGTATTTTTCTGTCTGTGGGAGTATTTGCACGCTATTGCCAAATCATCTGAAAATCCACAGTCCACAGTTCATGAAAGGATTGTTTTCCAGAAGGTTTTCTTCCTTTTCTTTGCTATTAATAATTTTCAGACCATAGGTGGCAGAGTGTCTCTCCTGTCTGTTGTCTTGGCTGCACGAGGAAGTGAAGTCCCTGACCTGCAGTTATTCACTGCTTCCCACTGACCCTCTTCTTCCTCCCACTGCATCTCAGTGGGAAACTGGACTTGATTGCTTGTCAGCTCCAGCACCTTTCCCAAGGAAGTGCTATGGCTGAGGTGTCTCCCAGCATTCCACTGGCGTGATCTTAGAAGAATTTTTTTGTTGCAGTGCACTGTGCCTGCTTGGGGCCAGTTCATCAGGCAAGGCAGATCACGTTGCATGCTTGGTGAAGCGGGAAATAGCGATGACAGGCAATCCTTGTTCCATCTGCCGTGGTTATTAGCAAATGATGTTTTATTTATCTCCAGAGCAGCTATGAAGACACTGAGACACTGACTCCCATCAGAAACTTGTTCAATAACGAGTTCTTACCTTCTGAGATCTATAGGTTAATGGATGAAGAACCAAAACCCTGCTATTAATGTGTGCAGGGTGATGCCTACAAAACATTACCACATCTATGTACCCACAGTTAGCTGCCAAGCTGGAAGTACTACTGATGAAGAAAGGTCATTTGGGAATATTTGCTCCCATTGAGCCATTTTCACTGGCTACTATTGATTACAATGACACCTTGAAATTCCACATGTGGGCAGTTCCATATTGACCGCTCTGGGAATGAGCCTGCAGTGAGCTATACAGATTCACAAAGAACTTGAGTTTTCCATTGACAGCAAATACTATTTGATTTTTTTTCCTCCTCCCCTGTCCTCAAGCAAAACAAAATCAGCACAGAACAACATAAAAATTTTCCAAGAAAACGGAAAATGTGTGATTCCCATTTAAAATTATATTTTATTTAACATAAACATGTTTTGAAAAGTTTTTAAACAAAGCTCAAAATGTGCTACACCAAGAGTGTCAAAATCAGTCTGGCATTTCACTTCTGTTTTGCTTACAGCATGCTTTGTTAAGACTATTGCCTTTTAAAACATTTCAACTTAAATGAAAACAGCATTTTCCTTTGGAAAGCAGCTTTCATTATAAACGCATCAGATCTGCATTGGTTATCACAATTGCCCTTTTCTGTATATTGGCCCAGCACTCTCAGTTTTCACTATTTGCAGTTTCTCAGTCTGCTAAGATTTAATAAAGATTTAGGTCAGTGATGCCATGAGCTCCCTAACCAGCCCTCTAGCAATTGAAAAGCCTTGAACTGTATTCTTACAGCTTGCTGGAAAAAAATCAACATGTTTGCATATCAGATTGTATCAGCTCCTCAAATCGCACTCATGTTTGTGTATCAGGTCCAAGATCTTGGCTGTGGATAATACCTTGCTAGCTCTCTCCTCTGTACACTGCCAACACAAATGGGGATGTCTCTGCAGACAGCAACCCGTGCCTTCTGCTTTGCTCTCACTCTTTCTGTGCACACTGTTGCCAGTGAAAGAAAATTCTGCTCCATTCATGCTTACATTTTAATTGCATGCTTCTTTCTGGAGGCAAGCAAGAGTAACATCTATCATTTTGTTTCACATCTCTGCCTCGAAAGCATCTGCTCCATTTGGGGACGCAGGAGAGAGCAGCTGCTGCCCTCATTCAGTATCAGCCTCCCTGGCACATGTTCATTTTACCTGCATTTAACATCAGACAGTGTTTCAAACCTATTCACTATCCCTTTCAGATCTCCATACATGAAAAAAACCCACCCCAAACCAGCCAGCAAATATCTGGCATTTCCCCCGATATCCACATCTGTTTTGGCTGGTTTCATCCACACCAGCAGCACAATACTATCAGAGTCCTATCTGACCCAAACAACAGTTTGTGCCCATTTGGCACCAAGCTGGACCTGAATGAAGAAAAGTGAGGGTGGCTGGGCTATGTCAACGTGTAACTACTACCCAGCTCCTCACATAACCATCAGACCTCTTACTGGGCTGCTCTGTTAATGCTGAGTCCCAGTTTTCTGCCAGCTTGGCTTCGTGCTCCTTTTTCCCTTGATGACTTAAAGGCTACAGTTTAATAAATGCCTACATGTGTCAGCAGGATCCATTCATATCACTAATTTTAAGTATTTACTATTCCTTTTTTGGGGGTTAGATAAGAAGACCTAAGTAACTGGGCTATGTTATCCTTTTCCCTGGGGACACCTTGCACTTCTGTTTCTTTTTGTTGTTATCAGTGAGCCAGACCTCTCCCACACGCTGCCTCTCACTACTGCCAAGCTCCTACACACAGACATAATTGGGAAGATGCCCAGAGCTCGCTCCAAACTTAATGCTTTGCTCAGTCCAGCTCAACCGCTTGCAATTTCTCTTACATGAATTTTATGCCAAGGGGGGACCCAAGGTTACCACTTTGTAAACTAGATCAAGATGATTTAGCTTCCCCTCTTCTTTTCTAATTTAGCTACCCCTCTGTCTTGCCTGTCTTAATCTGAAGCTTCCTGATAACCATTGCCATGCACACAAGCAGCATCCAAATATTTCCAGCTGCTCTGCACACCAGCCTGACTATTAGAGGGAGACTTGCAGGTGGCTGGGACTCACCATCTGGCTGTACTCCCTCCCAACCTGCTTTCTCTCACTTACTCCTCTCTGAAGTACACCATCTTATCTCCTGCCTTTACACCCCTCTGCTCCATCAGTATCCACATAATTCAGTCTCTGCATATTCTTCCTCTCCATCGTCCATGGGTAAGGAAGTGTGTGCCAGGTGCTGTGCAGATGCCAGGTGACCCCTTCTCTAAAGGGGCTCTGCTCTTATTTTGTGCAATCCCAGCTGTCTGACAGCAAACTTCCTCAAGGTACACTAAGTTTGTTCAGTTTGGCCTTGCTTCCTGTGCAGAGGTCAACACAACAGATGCTTTGGAGCACTGACTTCATCTTCAAGCCTGCACCGAGTGTGTGTGCAGACATCTGTCTGCCAGTTACCAGCAAAATGCTGGAGCAGCCAGATCAGAGCAGCCTGCAGGGTGTCACCTCCTGTCACCAGCTGTTTCAGCTGGGTGACTGGCTTATATTTAGTCTCTAGTAGGTGATCTTATGGAAGGATATGGAACAAGAAAAGATGTGGCAGAGAAAGTAGATCACATCATTCCAATTTAAAAAATGTATTCACCCCAGCATTTTCAGTTGTACTCTCATACTTTTATTTATGATAGGGTTATTTTCTTCTTTCTTTCTTTCTTTCTTTTTTTTTTTTTTTTTTTTTTTTTTTTTTTTTTTTTTCTTTTTTTTTTTTTTTTTTTTTTTTTTTTTTTTTTTTTTTTTTTTTGTGGAAACATGCTACTTGGCAGGCAAATAGCAGCTCTCCATTATACCACTACAAAGTGAAACTGTCACCACTCATTTCACAGACTAAAGTCCACCCTTATTATTCTCTGTTGAGCCAATGCTTTTACAGAAACACTGGAATAAGAAGAGAATTGCCCAAAAGCAAGCTCTGGGGCTATTGTTGAGAATTCCTGGCTGCTGCCTGACACCTTAGCAGTATTTCCTATTGTCACATTGATCAGTCAATTGGACTTACTACTTCATTATTTGATTTCTGTTGCTTTCCTCTCAGGTTGGCATTTGGCCTGTCTTTCAAAATACCATGTGCTGCAACCTCCCTCCTGTTATTACAAGGGAAAGTCTGAAGCTCTTGCTACCTCTCATTCCTGTCTGCAAAACCAGAACAGACTGGATTAATATTAAATTAGTTACATTAATATTTTCCTTCATTTTTGAAAGACAGAAAGCGCCAGATAATTAAGTAACATTGCTGGTGGGTGGCAGGGAAAATCTTTGTAGCAAGTCCCACCTGCAACAACTCTTTTACTGCCTCAAGCTACTCCCTTCAGGTCACCCCATTAAATAACCAGTCAACATTTATTAATCACATCAGCTGTGTCTGATGAATGCAGCTAGACAAGCAAACCCTCACAGAAATGTCCGAGAAGTGGGGCCAGGTTGAGATATATTACCAGAAAGTCACCAGAGATCACTTCTCCTATGGAGCACTGAGGTAAAGTGTGACTTATTATCTCCCTTGAGAAAAGGTTCTGAAAGGTGGGTATCTGAGTGCTTCCAGATACCTTATTCTAGGTGATTGCCCCTGGTTACATGCAGACTTCATAGCAGAGAGAGAAATTTTTGCATCCATTAAGCTCAGTTTGTTCAGTTGAAATATGATTTCTGTGTTGTCTCTGTGGAAAAATGGAAGGAAAATGTGCTGGTGCTTCCCTGCGAATTTCAGAACAAGCTCCTTTGAGTTTTGGGGATCCAGATTCCCAGGAGCTGCAGAGCGCACTAGACAAGATTGCTCACTCACGTATCCTCATGTCTTATTGCATGCCAAGTGTATATTTTAACTAGTGAGCTGAATAGTCTTCAGTGTTCTTGCTCCCTCTCCACATTTTTGTGAAGTTAACCCTGTTCATGAAGCTCCCCTACACCAGCAGCTGCAATGCGCAGGCTATGCCGGACAATCCCGGTCTGGATCAATCCAGACCTTTTTCTTTTTCCTCTCTTGATCCCCTCCTCCCAGATTTTACTACTCCTCTCCTGACCTGTTTGGTTTTGAAGAGATGTACACAGAATCTTGGCTGTTACTGTGTTCATGACTTACTCTGCACAGAAGTAGCCAGCAAATCAGTAATTCTAAATACATGGAATCCATACCAGTATGCACCTTCCCCACTGTGCCATCGGTCAGAAGGGGCTGTTTGACCTGAAGTGCCTCTGGGGTGGGGGGGAACATGTGAGTAGGTTACTTTGTCCTGTTCTGCATTTTCAGGGATGTTTGGGCTCCTAATCTCTGGGTTAACGTATGAGAGTGAAGGGTTCATTGTTTTTTCCCCCTGTAGTTGGAGTCTTCTAGCAGCTGTGCTTCCCTGTTAACCCTTGCTATGTTTGCACTCATCTATAGAGATGAGTGGTGTTTTCTACAGATGGAGTCATCAAAGGGCCCTTCAGGTGCAGGACAAAAGGCAGGTTATGCCCACAGGGAATACAACCAGAAGTTCCCTCTGCATTCAGCACATCAGAAAGGTCAGGAGATGCCTGTGAGGAGGCCCTTCAGATAGGCTGGCAGCTCAGGGCTTGCCTGGGGATCGTCCTGCTCAGAGCACTTGTGCTGGCATCCACTTTGTGTGGGCACTGGGCTCATTGATATTTCTGCCACAGCACAGCACGCCTTGCCACTCTGATAAGGCAGCTCTCTGGAGACATCTTGCTTGCTCTGGACACTCCTGGGTGGAGGCGTCAGCTCCGGCCGCGTTATCGTGCGCATCAGGAGCGCTGTGACATTTGCTCTGTGCTCCCGATGGGAGCTCTGATAGCTCCCCCCACCTCCTTCACACACAGATACACACACTTCAAGCTGTCCAGTGTATTTCAAAAGAGCAGAAAGTATTTGCTAAAAATATTTATGCAGAAGTTATTTATGGCTTGGCCCACATCAACCCCGTGGCAGCCGTTACACAACGCGGCACAAAGGAGCACTTATCTGGAGGAGCACACAGCCAGTTTTGCAGCCCACAAGTCACCAAGAAGCAATTCCAGTGGCTTTTCAATCAAATCAGGAACTTGAGGCCTGGATGTTCAATTTAGATGTCAAGTCTCGTCAAGCAGGCTCTGCCAAGCTGCTTTCTCATGCCTCCCAATTTGAAGGGGACTCTGGTAGAGGGGATCAGAAAATGCTGCACCATTCCAAGGAATGGCAGCTTTTGCTCAAAAAGCTGGAGGTAGGCAAAGCTTTAGCTGGAATTTGGTTCAGGATTAGAATTATCTTCTCTCTCTGCTTGCTGTAGAAAACATCTCAATAGCCTATACAAGGGGAAGGAAACTTACCCCTTGGCTGACATTGGGCACATACCCACAAGGCTGGGCACAGAAATTGGATCTAGTTCACAAATGCACTCTAATGATACAACAAGTATTAGCCAAGGTACCTTTTGGTTAGAACCGTAATAAAGGTATGGGGAGTTTATAAACCGTTAATTTTTTAAAAAAATATTCAAAATTCAGTGCGAGGAAGATCCGGCTTTTTGTCCTGGACTATCTCCACCTTCATATAGTTTTTTTTGACTGCATTTATGATCTGCAATGGCCTCATGGGTGCTGATCTTTAAAGGTCTGTACTAAAACTCCCAGCCTCATCTGTTATGGTGGGGACGTGAGGCATGAGCTTGTGCAGGTAAGAAAGCAGAAGATGTTCTTGATATAATGAAGCTGGTGGGATGCAAATGTACCAGAGGAATGACAGGAATATCAGCACGTCCCTGCCCAGCTGCTCAGTACCAGTGCCATGAGTTGGAAGTGATTACAGCCCAATTCCTCAGTTAACTTATGAGGGGGAAAAAAAATGAAAGCTAGCATCTCAAATTAGGATCACACACATTGGTTCCCTGTCCTCCATCAGGTCACTAACTCTCTCAAGGATTTCAGGTTGATTTGACATGCTTGTTTTCATCAAACCCCTGCTGCCAGGTCCTTATGGTTTTATTATCCATTCAGTACTAATGATGGGATGCTCTGTAACACTCACATGTCCTGGATCTTGGAAAGGCTAATCCCCAGAGCCTCTCTTTGCCCTCTTTTCAAGATAAGTATTTTGCTTGCCCTTTTCCATTCCTTTGAGACCTCTGCTGCTGTCTTTGCCTCCTCAAATGCAATCACTAATGGTTCAGAGGTTTAATTAAGCTAATTCCTTCTATAAGCACTCCAGGGGGAATTTCAGCAGTGCTTGCCAGCTTGAATACATGGAGTTTTTTAAAGTCTGGATGTTTCTTGAAATCATTCTTTCACTATGCTCCTTCAGAGTAACCTGTTCCATTATAAAATTTGCCCTGCTGGAATTTACTTGTTTGTGAAAAATAGGACAGGATTAATTTTGAGTCCTTTACTTTTAACATGCTTTTTTCACATGTTTTCTCTTTTCCCCCATTAAGCTAGGTTAGTAGCATCTTTTGTCACAGCCTATTCCTCTTTCCCTTGCACCTTCAACTACCTCCTTTTGGATGACCAGGTCAAGGTATTGTCTCAGGACTCTCATAAAAAAAAAAAAGAGACACAAAGAGACCTCAGAATCAGTGAATCAGGTGGGATGTACATGCTGATAACACCGATCTAGTCTTGGGAAAACCTTCATGGGACTGCAAGACTTTTTCAGCCCTGAAAAGAACGACATGTTCTTTTTCCTTATGGTTTTTCTACCTCTTAGAGTTGTCAAGAGGAGCTAAGAATTATGGTCCATGAAAATCAAGTGATTCCATTCTAGTTTTTCAGGTCTAAATCAGTTATGAGCTACTCAGATCAGTAGCAAACTCACACGCAATAGCAAACTCTGTGCCAGAGTTTATCAAACGTGCTGCTGTGGTTTTCCTTCCTCTGAAGCACTTGGTTATTATCAGAAGCAAGATCTTGAACACTCGGTTATGGAGCAGCCACACCTATGTCTCTAAAGGATCAAAAGCCAGGAAGTAGTTTTCAAAAGCCTCAAAACTAGTGTATTAGTGCCCTTGCTTATCTCGTGTCCCAGAGCGGAGAGAGAGAGATGCAGCAGGAGGGAGATGCAGCAGCAGCAGAAGTGATTTATTTAATTATTTACAGCTCTTTTATAGGATAATTTTCTCACGGTTCAATTGGTCAATTCCTCAACCACCCCTTGGGGTGATTGGTCAACTATATTGAAAATATTTTCTTTACTAGTAATATAAACAATTAACAGGTGTCCATAGTTATCAAAAACTGTACAGATAACTTCTGTGAGAAAGAGGACTTTCTCACAGGATTAGAGAAAAGCAGAAAAGTTCCTGCAAGCAGCAAATTTTTTATCCACATTTTAGCATTTTCCTGCTGATCGGACTTTGGAAGGATGGTCTGTGTTAGTGTTTAGTTCTCTGGGGTGGTAAAGCCAAGCGTGGATGGACATCTGCATGTGCTGTAGATGACCGTGAATGCAGGTAAACAGTTTGCCCATATGACAGCAGCCCATGTCTTACAGATAGCTTTTGGATGTTCTGGTTTCAAACCTGTTTTCAAACCTGGTTTCAAACTAACCCGTAAGAGCAGGACGCTGTCGAAGGTACCTCGCCTCTCTGCGGGCCATCTGGTGGCTGCTGGGGGAAGGAGCTCTCAGACAGGAACACTGCATTCACACAACAGCCCATCCTTTGGGATGCAGGCATTGCAAATAATGGTTATTCTTGGGGCAATAAAGTTAAAAATCAGGTAAGGCCACTCTTAATCATCTACTGGCATGAATCAAGCCACCGAATCCATGGCAGAGCCCAGCACAGATATGAGTCAGCAGAGTTTGGGCAGCTGTAGCCTAGAAAAGCCCAACAGAAAACTATTTGCGAAAGTGATTTTGGCGTAGAAAAATGAAGAAAGATAGCATCCCTAAAAAACCACAGATGCTAATATGGAGCTCTGGGACATGGAGTATGGACATGGAGCTGACAGACAAACAGTGGTTTCAAACATGATTACAGACTTTGTTTCTTTCCCAGTTTCTTCCAAGTCCTGCAGTATGTCCAAGTGATTTAACAGCCCAAGACTAACATTTTTCCTTCACCAACAGTACCCCAGATGGTGACACAGCTTTGCAAAAAATCCTATTTAGGACTGAGTTCTTAGGCACAACTATAGGTATTGTAATAGTCTAATGAAATATATCTAGAAATCAGTGACTGAGCAAGTAGTCTAATGCAGCTTCTCCTCTTTCATTCACAAATTAGCTGGGAGAGACTTTGTCCTTTTTTTTTTTGTTCTTCTTATGGTTTGTGTGTTGGGTTTTTTTCCTCACTCTAGTCAGTGGTGTGAGAGAATGGCTTCTAGCCTGCCTGAAATATTCCTGTTAATCAACCTTTGCATAAAAGCTCAAGGCTATTTCTGGGCTTAAGTTTTCTGTTGAAATTCATTTGTAGTCCCCAGGCTTTTTTTGTTGAGTGAGCATCAGAACACAGAATGTCTCTCTTGTGTGAGTATTTGATAAAACACTAATATCAAAGCGTCTAGACTGAATTTGAGTTCCTGTAAAATAGTTTATATATAAATACACAGGAAAAGCATTTTTCAATCACATGATAATAATCCTATTTGTGGTCACAAAAACTGGCTGAATGAGAATTTCCAAATGGAAGTTTGATTTCTTTTAATTTTTGTGATACTAAGGAATTTAACTCCATTTGCATTCTTGGATTACCTTGGGTTGTAGCAAAAGTGCCTCTAATTTAGCAAAGACAGACTAGCATCTTCAATTTGAAAATATCAGAATTTATTCTTAACTTTAAAGGAAAAGTTTTGTCTATAGTGTTTTCCAGGAGTTTGCTTCCCATAGAGCACATCAATTGCAAAAATCTGGATATCTATTCTAATCCCTCTCTTCCCTTGCTATTCTTTAAACAAAGATCAGCGTTGTTATTTTTCAAAAAAAGAGCTCTTTTAATAGTCACACAGACCATATCTCACAAAGTCTATGGCCCCATAGATCACAAAATATGAGATCACGTTCTGATGAATTGTCGATTGTTTGCAAGGAGTTTGTAGGCAACATGGCTTTGGAAAGGAATTTGGAGCAACTATTTTTGCTTCCATTATTCATCCATTCCTTTTCCCCCCAGATAGTCTCTTTTCAGTTCCAAGGCATGTGCAGACTAGAAATAGCATCAGCCCTGGGGGACTTTCCTTTACCAATCCCTTGGACATTCATTTCCCAATTTAGGGTGTCTGTTCTCAACTCTTCAGAATAGCATCTCCTTCCCTTGCTCCATCCTGCATGGACAGCAGGGACAGGCTGCCTCAGGAGAGAGATATTCTCAACTGGGCCAAACAAAGTCAGAGCAACCCCACTCCTTGTCTCCGGCAGATGTAGCCAGACGTGAATTTTATTGATGGGAATAGATGGTACAAAATTTCCTGGTTTATCCTTAATAGTCACTAGAGGGCAAAGCAGGTCTCCATAAGGCAAACCTGCAACCCACAAGGGAGGCTCCCTGGCTCTTGCTTTTTTCTCATGAGGCTCTGGTGTGGTTCTGTCTGCAGGGACAGAGCTGGACAGTCCCAGCCTGACTGCTGACTTACGTGGTTTAGGACATACTCAAGTCTGCCCAGAGAATGCAGTTCTCATATGTTTCTGGTTTTGGACTTAGTATTGGCATCTACGATAGTGTTTTGCTTATTTAAAAGTGTCTTTCAAGGTCAAGGTCCTTGTGGTGCAGCATCCATCCAGTCACACATCTTGCTACTAGGAGATGCCAAGGGTAAAATACATCGAGCTGTTTTCCCTAGAATGTCCTCCCAGCCAACTGTGGCTTAGATAATTCAGGATGCAGAGCTCAGACCTTGGTAAATAACATGGTAGTTCTCTTTAATTTCTGATTACTTTTATGCATTCCAGTAGCCCTTAGGTATTTACAGAGCTCTTGCACTGAAGTCCTGAAGTTTACTTGGCATTGTGTGAAAAAAACACCTTCTTTGGTCTCTCGAACATGTTGCCTGATTGCTTCACACCATGTCCCCCAATACTGATACCAGAACCAGAAAGCTGCAGCCACCTTTTCATCCTCAGCAAGCCCATTGTGAGTTAAAGTAGCTGTGCCATGTTCTCACCTATTTTTTTCTCTTCTGGGGTGAAAATTTGTAATGTATGCGGTGGTTTGGACATTGATTAAGTCATTGATCTTGCATGGCAGATCAGGAACCACCCCTGGAAGTCAGTGTGAAGCTAACCAGGGAAAATTTGACTGAGAGAGCATAGGAAGACCCTGGGAGAGCAAAATAAGTTGACAACTCCAGGGCAACAGAACTGTTATCTTGGCATGGCTGCAGCCTCAACATGTGAAAACCCACCTAAGCCAGGATAACAAGAGATGCCAATGAAGCCTTAAGTACCTCATGTGTAGGAGTAAAATCTGTTGACGTTATTCCAAAATTAAGCTGTTTTCATGTTGGTGTGCACTAAAAGGCCTTTGGAAAGTGTTTATGCAGCAAGAAGCCCCAACCCTTTAAACATGAGACTTGTGCTGCTGATCTTCTCAGCATCTTGGTGAATATTAAGGCTTCTGAATTAAAAGCAGATATATTTTGGTGTTTCAAAAAAAATGTTTGGCTTCAAGATCTGCTGCCTGGAACACACTTCAATCCAAAGTGTTCCAAATTTGAGTGAAACACTTAAAAACACCTTCCACTCTTCCCACAGACCTGAATCCCCATTTTTCAACCAATTTAGCTGGAAGTTTTTGAGTACCAAAATTGAAATACATGTCTGCAGTCAGTCTCCACACTGTGCTCTGCCAGTTACTAAGCCCTGCTCATGTGGAGAGTGGAGGTTGCTGTGGGTCAGCCTATGCAGCAAGGACAAGTTGGCCTGATGGCACCTGGATCCACAGAGATGGATTGAGCCCCATGTGGAAAAAGTCAGCCCTGAGCTGACAAGCGATTCCATATGAGTGGCAGGGTTTCCCTTTCCAGAGTGCCAGCCTGTTTTTTGCTGTGCAGGAGAGGCTTTTCAGTCCATAGATGGGATGGCAAGCTCACAAACAGCACCTCTGGTGAGTCAGTGTTCCCAATTCTGAGCCAAAATCAGCAAACCTTGTGCTCAGACCTGGCTGCTGAGAAAAGATAATTGCTTTTTGAGTTGTGGACATGTCCTACACTGAGCTACTTAGCTGAGATCTTCTATTACCCTGAAATGAGCAGAGAGGATGTAATGGTCAGGGAGGTCTATGACAATCCAAAGGAGGTTGGAAAGGCCAGGACTTTGCAGTCAACAGGATCCCAGATTCGCACCAGTGGGCACCCAGCTGCAGTTGGTGCTCTCAGCAGAGACTGGTGAACTAGTGGTGAGCAGCACATGTGATGCAGAGTGGGGCCGGGGTGTGCAGAAGCTGCTGAGCTACTGGCTGGAGCCACTGTGCTTTTGGGAAAGACCAATTCTCCCTGCTCACACTGAGAGTCCCATGAAAGTCAGTGGGAAGATGTCTTTGATTTTGATGTATCCATGTTTGACATTATTGCAGGAAGGACAAGGATCTAAGACTCAAGGGTTTTTTTTTTTACTTTTATACATTTAAAGAGGGGTAGCTGAATGCCTAGTCTGGACTTTTTGTTTGCAAAGCAGCCACAGCTCACACTGAGCACAGGGATAATTGTAAGTTCTCATCAGTTCTGGAAAATGGGCCATTAAATAGGTCATTAAGTATAGCATTAGCTGCCTCATTTCAGGCAACCAGGATGAAGAAATTTGGCTGTTGCAAGGCAAACAGAGGCTCAGATCAGTGCTGGGTGCAGGCTGGCTGGCCATGCTGTTGTCTCCTGCTGCACCACAACAGCACAGGCAACCTGGGAGCTTCAAACACCTGCCATGAAGGCCACACTGGCACTTAATAAACCCCTTTCTCAGGGGAAACAAAACTTTTCCTGAAACCATGTTTCCAGAACACAGAGGAGATCCATAGCCCCACAGGACCTCTGCAAGAGGCAATCACAGTTTTACGCTTTTAGATCATTGATTCACAACTAGTTCAGGTTGGAAGGTCATTCAAACAGTGGCTCTTGGTATCCTGCTGTGGAATGAGCTGACTTTTGCCCCTTTATGGACCTGTTTGTCTATGAGAGAAGACCCCTGTGAGGTACCCTATGTAAGTGGTCTCCTGTGGGCACAAGGGTGGCCGTACCACCTGAGTCCAAAGGTCCGGCTATTCCAATGTGCTGTATCTACCAGTGACCAAAGCAATCCACAGAAAAACATGTCAGAGCTTGGAAAGGACATATGAATCTCCCAAATGCAACTATTTACTGTTTAGGAAGAGTCAGAGTCAGAAGGAGTTTCTCTGTCTTTATCAACTCTATACATTTCTATTTCAGGAAGTTTCTCTGTCCTCCTCATAGTCTCACATAGACCTGTTGCATTCACAGCATCCTTAGACAGGAACAAATGAATCTGAGAATTGAATTGCAGAGAATAGACATGAAGAACAGTTGGACGCAGCAGGAGAAAGCAAGCCAGCTTTCCTCTGGCTCAATTCCTCCTTGATGCAGTGGTAAGGAGGCCTTTTCCCAGCATGCTGAGTCTTTGCCACAGTTTTGGATTTGCTGAACCAAATTTGTGAAGAATCAGAAACATACAGAAAAAGACATTAGTGCGGTATTTAGCATAAATGTGACTAAAATAACCCAACTGTCGGGCTATGGGATGACCCCACCCAAACCTGCACATGTTCTGTAGGTCCCGGAAACAAACCTGAAGGCTCAAATAGCATCAACGTGCTACAGTGAGCTCTCTTTTTTGAAACATTTAATGATAAATGTTTAAACAGCTGCCTTTGTAGGATTCAGGGAAGGAGAGTAGTAAGGCATTGTCTTGTATTAAAGCCACAACTGGACTTTGGCCAGAGCTGAGGAATTTGTGGGTGACATGAGTACATTTTTCATGCATTTTGCTGAATCCCCTGCATGGCGTAACTTTCTCTGTGGGAGATTTAGCCAAACAGTCTGAAGAAAAGAAAGAAATGTGGACAAACCAGCTTCTGTGATTTATTGCCTCAAAGCCATTCAGTAGAGATTGTCCCAGCTGGTCATAAGCTACTTATTTCCTACTTCAGTGGAGGGGAAGAAGGGTACTGGATGGACATTTTGCCCAGATAGAGATCTCTATTCTTTAATTTATCTCAAATACTTAGGCCAAATGAATAGTAGTGTTGATCTTATCTCATGCCTAATTTCTTGTTTATTTATTTTTTTATTTTCTCAGTCCTCTCCCCCCCCACCTTTTTTTCCCCCCACTCCCTTTAAGATGGGAAGTTTTGAACATTAGCTTTATATGTCGCTGGAGACTTGATAAAACACAGAAATTGACAACTTTATTAACCCCAATGCCTCATCTGGTGTGATCCTAGAGAATATAAATACTTGAGGACTACTAACTGTATCTTCCTTCCCAAAATCAATTGGTTAAGACCCCTGTGAAGCCCTGAGTATGCATTAGTGTTTCAGTTCAGTTCAGGAGCTCCCTGTGAAAGGAGTTTCGTTTGCATTGTGGTGCCATCTTAAGGATGCTTGAATTACTGTCCCTTTGAAAGAAACTTGTTCAGGAATATTTGGTCCCCTAATCCATTCCAGGCACTACTGGGAACCAGGCTGTGGATGGCAAGAATTAAAAAAGAGGTTAAAAACCAAACAGCAAAGCCCCAGACAATAAAACCATGAAATGCATTTACTGTGGATGTCAAGTCCTCAACAAAAATCTTCCTGGTCCTTGGCTCTGCTCTTCTTAGTTCATCCTATTTGCTAATGCAAATGTAGTCTTAGAAAATCTACAGATGATCTTCAGTGAATTTGAAGCCTTCACGGCTAAGCTCTTCCAGCATAACTGTTAAGTAAGTGTACAAAATTAAATAAGTCCAGCTGTGTTGTGTGTTACCTGTCTACCTGCAAGCTCTGTGAAATGCAACTTTTTCTGTTGTCACAGATGGGAATTGTTCAAAATATCAGTGTTCATTTTTTATTTCCATGTAGATAAAATTCTTATTTCTAAAATATAGTAAATTGTTGGGGCTGGGAAGCCCTCACTGGAAAAGGAGCAAATCTGTGATTCTTCTGATGGACCTGTTTGTGCTATGGGACTTCAAGAGCAGCCCTGAACTGTACAAAATTCCATGCCAGAACATTTTCCACATGTCTAGAAACTAATTTATCATCAAGATATCCATCCTTTTGGGTGTGATCCTGCCCACCCGCAGCACCAGCATCCCAGCACTGATGATTGTTTGTTCTTCAGCCTTGGGGACAAAGACCCACTGATTATCACACAGGTGCAAATCCCCACATCCCATCACCTCCCACAGTCTTTGTCTCTGCTGCCCTTCAGATGACTCTAAACGAATCCCTCATTCATCAGAGCCTCCTAAGGTGCAGTAACTGCAGTGTTACAGGGGCAGAGGGTGCAGCATGGGGGAGGCTGCACTGGTGGGAGTGGGATTAAGTTCCTCATCATTGCACTTGGATGTCCATGCACTCCACTCTCTCACCTGAGTGCACACTTTGGTTTTTTTTCTGGGGAAAAAGAAATAAAATCAAATCAACTGAGAATGATTCTTTTGAGAGGGAGAGAAGGAAAAGCAAGTGAGATAGTCTGACACGCACCTGATCCTCACAAAGCCGCTGTGCAGGTGGGTGGATGGGCAGTGACTGTCAAGCAAGGTGTCCTGCTCCAAGCTGACTCAGAGGATGTGGAGGGCAGAAAGCAGAGGCTACCTCTGCCACCTCGCTATTCCCAAGGATTAAACACCCCCCAGATGTGAGCTGCTGGATAATTTTGTTCAAGTATTGACAGGATCTCTGAGCCTGCAATGGCAGATTGTGAAAGGCTTATTTGTTCGTTCCACGGAGCTTTCCATAAAACTACTGAAAGCAAGTTTCTTTATTTTTCTCTCTCTCACAGACACTTGCACACCGGTGCTGACACTCTGCTGCTACCCACATTAGAGTAATAAGAGAGAATGTCTTTACCTGCAGTTTTCTTACCTGTAAGCAATGCAGTTACCATGAATATTTAGGAGGAGGTTCATGATAGTGCTGTAAATCAGGACCAGATTTGATGTCTAATCTGTAATACATTTTTTATTATAAATATTTTGTAATTGGGGGAAAAAAAGGGTTCTGTAAAGCAACAACAGTCCTGATGTTTTGCCAAGCACCCCTTTGGCTGAAAGTTTGCTTTCTATTAAGATATCTTACTTCTTCAATAACCCAAGAGTTTAAACATTCTTTTTGCAGGACTTTTAAGGAAATTGCAAACAATTAAAATGTAAAGGATTAACAACTCTGACAAAATTATAACCTATTGAATTTTCTTTGTTCTATATAATCTTTACCTCTGCGAGGCCTCATATACTGAAATGTTGTGTCATCCGCACCCAAGACGCTCATTTATGGGAGCATTTTTTACGTGTTACACCCTCCCTGCTGTAATCTGCAGAGGTCAATGCATGTAACTGCAGTTGCCCTTTAGTAGGGGTCTGAATTTGGGGATCTATCCTTTTCCAGATCACCTCGGTAGAAGCCTTGCCCTCTTCTTGGCCACTGTTCTACCTGGCCTTTGTGGACAGATTTCATGGAAGGAAAACTGATACAGAGAGAATTAATCAGCCAATCGTCCTCACAGACATGAGATCTGCATGTGGAAAATTCTTACAAACACAGACTTTGAAACTCAATGTAGGGCTTTGGGATTTAAGGGCATATTTGAACTTTGCAAAAATAAGCAACTCAGTGAATATGAATAGTCACAGCCCCCGTGTTTGCAGCTTATGTATCACTTCTGCAAACACAGTGGTTTATAATTGACTGAAAGGAGAAATACATCTTGCAACACCCACCAACTTCTACAGCCTGGGTGATTTCCTACCTGAGTACCTCGCTGGTCTATTTTTATCCTGTGAAGAGGTTATAGCACCGTGCTGACCATGATGTCCTTTACCTAACAGGTGCTGGTCATACTTTATTTTGCAAATGAGGCATTTCGTGAACTATCTGAGAGTAAAGAATTACTAGAGCTGAGGGGGCAGGAGTGAACTGGAAAGAAAGGGAAAGAGGGCAAAGAATGACTTTGCAGACAAATCCTCTACACTACTGAATCTTTGCTGGCACAGAAAAAAACCCCAAACATCAGAAAAGTCATGCTTCAGTTCTCCGCTGTTGCATTATCTTTTTTCTTTTCTTTTGCTACTTCAAAATACCTACAAGTATGCTGCCCTCCTTGAAGCCAGCTCCTTGAAAATGAAGTGTATATTTCAAAGACTGTGTACTGTATAACTCTTTGTGTTTGGCTTGGAGAAATATTTGTTGGGTGGAAAGGAAAAAAAGGAATTTAAGTAGTTGGTAGTAAACAAATCTTCCTCCAATACCTGCGCAAAACACATTGAAACTAAGGACATGTCTTGGCCACACTGAACAGAAGTTGCATCTTGTGATGTTAGAAGAGAGTTGGAGCTCCTGACAGACAGTTGCAAAATTAAACACCCCCAAAACCTGTGAGGCACACATCCAGAGATGGGTAGGTTCACACTTGTTAGGGTGGCAATGCCGGTGTGGAGGTGACAGTGAGGACTGGTTGCCTCAGCATCTGTCCCCAGTCCAGGGCAGGCTCCTGAGCTCCTGTGGCACATTTGTGCTGCTGGCAGGGCTGTCACGAGCTGGTTTGAAGAGTGCTGCATCTACAGTGGAGTAGCAGTGACAATATCTCATCTCGTCTGGCATGAAGTTGCTAGAGCAGCAATAATGCAGAAGTCTGGGACACTGCTAACTTCCCAATTGTTTTGCTCCCAGATAAAAGCAAAACATTCTCGGTCATTTTCCTGAAATGGGGCCATAAAGAGCACATCTTTAACGTCAGTGATGGCTGAAATTGGTTGAGGTTGTTCCTGTGTTATGGCAATCAGTTCAGCCATGTTAGGCACCGCTGCTGTCAAAGGCGCTGTGTTGGCATTTGATTTCCTGTAATCCACAATTAGCTGCCATTTCCCATTCGACTTTTTACTGGTCGTACAGGAGAGTTATAAGGGGAATGAGTGGGAACAATTATTCCATCTTCCCTTAAGTCCAGTATCACAGGGGAAATCCCTTTTCTGGCCCCCAAAGGGGGATTTTACATTAGTCACCTTTGAAGGAGGCAAAGTTGGGAGGGGCAGCTTGCAGCAGGTGAAGTGATCAAAAATCCAAATCGAAAGTCCAACGCCTGCCCTTACCATCAGTCCAAGACTTGCCCTTTAAGAAGTGTAAGCTTAGTCTATTTATTATCTGAAAACTTCTTTGAGCCAGAAAAATGCTGGTATCCCGTGTGTACAGATGGGGACCCAGGGCCCAGACAGAAAATTAAAGACTGCTCAAATACTGCTGCCAGCTTTTGTTACAAGTTGGTCCACAACAACCACTAAAGTTACCACTGGTGAAAGAATGAGAGGGGGTTTTTAATTCCAAACTTTACAATTTGATAGTAAATCTCACCTTTTTTTTTTTTTTCTTGGTTCCACACATGAGCCCAAAGCTTCTAAAACAGGACTTCTGGTGAGCTGGCAGGAGAAATAATGATGAACTCACCCCCCAGGTGACATGGTCTACTTGCTCTACGTTCCCCAGGCAAATCAGGGAGGACAACTGGTTCAGATCACCTTTTGTTTGCTGAGCATGTACAGAGGAGACTATTAGCTCAAATAAGTGGGTAGGACTGAACTTTCTTAGCACATATTTGTTCTGTCCTCATTTCTTTTCGTTTGGACTCAGGTGCCAAAGCACATTGCCATGATGAATATATGAAGGCCTTGGAAAATTAGAATTAAATAGATGTATTTTTTGTAAGTTGAGACATCACAGAAAAGGGAACTCTAAATCTAGTGTAAATAGCTATCAACATACTTCTGTTTGTTTTTCAGTCCAAGTGTCTAAGCATGCTATACCTCATGTTTTTAAATAATACTTGAGCTGAGCTGATGCCAGGCTGCATCTCTTTTCTCTCAGCATTCCTAAGCAGCACGTACTCAGCCAAGGAGAGCAGGATGGGCACCTGGGTTTGCTGTCCAAAGCTTCCATGCACCACCCACCCAGCATTTCATGGCTGGGCCTGGGGTGAAATGCATCTGGATTTAACGTCTTCCTTGAGCACTAAACAGAGCAACAGAAAAGCTTTGACATGCTTTTGTGTTTTGTTTTGTTTTCCTTTTTGTTGTTTTTTAATTTCCAAACTGTCATCGTTCTCTGTCAGCTAGCAATTACCTGGGCATATTTTGGAGGTAGCTTAATAAACTTTGATGAGGGGCTGCTTGAGCCAGGACTTGAACTCTTTCAGCTATATTCAAAGAAGCTGGAAGACTTGCTCTAAGTTTGTTTGAAGCCTTAGGTTCATGCAACCACCTAAGAGAAGCTCAATTTTATTCATGCAGAAGAGGTACCTCAGTACTTGAAATAATTTCCAGGGAATGATAATTTCTCACAGTTTGTTTGACTTTCATCATCAAACAGTCAAAAAGTTACTCAGTTTTTGACTGATTTTGGCCTGAAGCTGTCACACAGCAGAGCTGGAGATTCCAGGAGAAATCGTGATTTCAGTATATTTTGAGTCCCAGACTAAAAACAAATGTGGCTCCCCTTGAAAAAAGTAAAAAACCAATTATTATTTAATTTTGAAAGGCAATTTGGAAATAAAAATTTAAAACATTGAATGTGAAAATTCTTCAACGCTTTAGAAAAACATCATTCTATTTTTGGTTTTGCTACACTGCTTTTCCATTTAGATAAAAATGTTATTTTGGTTGACAAGTAGCTCAGTTAAAACCTCCCCTCTGGCTGTCTGGCTGTCTTCATGCTCTTCTCCTGTACAAAACATGCTCAGCAGAAGGCACAGGAACAAGATCAAAAGCATCATCTTGATCTGTCCAGGCAGAGCCTGTATCCTGGGTCCATGCTCTGAAAGATGTGCAGCTCCTGGAATCAAAGTGCTCCTTTCTTTGACACCCATTTTGAAGGATTTCCAGTTAACACAAGAACAGGAGCTTTCCCGCCCAGGGTCCTCTGAAGTCAGGTATTCCTTGCTTGCTCCTACGGGAAATAGAGGAAGATATGGCCAAGGAAATAAAAAAACCAAGATCAAATCTAATTAAAACTACATTTTCCATTGCAGGAACAATCAGGCTGGGATATCAGTGGTTTTTGACACCACTGTGGTCAAGAATACCACAAGACACATGAAAAGTCTTGGACTTGAGATGAATGTGCATCTATCTCTGCAGGGACACACACATCTCCAGAGACATCCTAAGCCATTTCAAGATATTTGCATGTAAAATTAGACCCTCTGCCACTCTGTTTGTGCCACAAAGAGATTTAGCCCTAACCTCTACTAAAGATCTAAGTTCCTATTGAAGTCTAGGAGCCCAGATAGGCTGAAGGATCCTCCTGTTGTCCTGCTATGGCCCGTGCATTATTCCAGCTCAGTTACTGTGCTGCAGCTCGGAGCAGAGGTCTGCTGAGCCAGCCTCGATGCTCTTGGAGATGAAACTGTGCAAGCTGAAAACCTGGCCCACCCAGTGGCTCATTTTTGGGTGGAGGAGGGCCATGCTGCCTACACTTGCATCATGTCCATCGGGCAGCGGGTTCCAGTGGAGTTCAGATACCTGTGACCTTCCGAGGAGTGTAGGAAAATATCCAATTTGCAAGTTTCAAAGCCATTGGGACGCAGTGAGTCAGTGGAGGGATCTGATAAATTCTTTGTTAGAGGCTTGTTCCAGTTCTAATTAATCACATTCAATAACAATTCAATTAGTGCCATGAGTTAAAAATTACCAAGTTAGCTGCACATACTGAGATGGACACATTCAGGGCCAAGACAAAAATAATCTGGCAGAAATGAGAGGCATTGAATAAGGCAATGATCTCCTGGGACATTTCTGGAAATTGTTCATGGCTATTTTCCATGTCCTCATTCTCCAAATGCTTCTGGTATTGCTTTCCTTCTCTGACCTGGGCCCTCCATGACAGATCTCACACACATTCTCTCTTGCTAATGGGCAAGAGTGGAGACTCCTGGTGTGAGTGGGTGCTGTGGTTAGAGAGCAGATTGGAACTTCTCTTAGAAACTCAGTTCACAAAAGAAACTCTGCTAAGAGCTCTCTGTACACACAACAAAAAGAAGAAGCCCTGGGAAGATTAATACAGACAAAACAGTGAGCAAAAGGAATATAATTGAATAGGATCCATCTCCCTTGAGAGCCAGTGGTCCCAGCAGTTCAGCTGCCAGCCCTCAGGCTGCTGGACACCACACTCATGTCTACCAATAAAAATATACTGAACATCACCATCCCTTTGACTTCCCCTATCAGACATTTCTCCATGTATTCAATCTCTTTTAGTTTTTACAGCTTTTGGATTGTGTTCACTGCTTATATTGCATCAAATACGACAGGGTTCTGACTTGGACTTTTTGGCTAGTAAAAAAAGAAGGTCAAGTGAAAGCCATCATCCTGTACTTTATAGCATTGAAAAGTTAATGATGTAAGTATGCTGAAAGAGCAGAGAAACTTCTATCAAGAGGAAACAAGAAATAACAGAATAAAATTACTCAGTGGTTCTTTTAATATGAAAATAAAAACTAAACAATGGAAATTTTCTTCTGCAATCTAGGTCCATAGTTTACCCTGCATCTTTGAGGTGGAAATGCCTTTTAGTTGCTTTGTTAGTGCATCTCCATTTGGCACTTCCTCAGCAAGTCAGAATATTTATCTCTAATCTCATTTTGCATAGAAAAGTACAAATTCCAGTTGCAGTCAATCAGAACAATATATACATTTTTGGGTAAATGATTAGGAAAAAAATTACTGAGAGCTGTTTCCCTTTGTCATCAACTGAGACACCGCTGGGGCAGTGCTGGTGCTGGGGCTAATGCACAACATGGGTGTAACTGATGAAATGGGAACTCTGAAGAAGAAGCAGTGGCAAAAATAAACCTCTAATTCAGCAACCAGATAAGTAGTGGGAGTGATTTTCTCCAGCACACGGTGTCTCTGCACAATAGGTGCTGATGTGCTGCTGCATGGTGATTCAAAGTCCACTTTAACAACAGGAAAAGTTATTTCTATTAATTTCTTTGAGCTTTCCACTTGTCTTGCAGAGGCAACTGTTTAGTGTTCAAGCCACAGCTGCAGAAGCCTCTCTCTAGGATGGATTAAAATGGATGGGCACCAAGCAAACAGGAAACCCCCAGGGTCCCAGAGTACTCCCATCAGTGTCTGCTAGTGGCCAGTGGCACTGCTGACAAAAGTGCCATCAGAGTCCATAAACTGCTTCTACACATGTCTTGGGGCCCTGATTGCACCAATGGCTCTTCATTGTCCTGATCAGCCTCACCTCCACCCACAGCCTTTGCTCATCAACCCAGGGATCCTATTTAGGCTTAGACTGGGGCCCTGAGCTCTGGTTTGAGCTACGCTGTAGGACTGGGGTGGTTTGCAGTTTGGCCATGCACTTTCCCAGCAATGAATCCCACTGATCCAGGCTCCAGTGCACAGACTGTCTTCTGCCCTGGCTCTGGATGTGCCTTGCTGCTGTGGATCTGCCTGAATATGGCCTGTGGTTTGAGTTAAACCTGCCTCATCACCATGGATTCTCCAGTGATCTGAGTTCTCAGCTGAGCCTGGCTGCTTTCTGTGGCCTGCCTTGCTTGGGTGTTGTGGTTGGGCTCCTGGTTGTGAGGCCCCAGAGCTGCCAGTCAGACCTTGCAAAAGTGCTGGGCACCTTGGATACAGAAGATCTCATGCAGTAGCTGAATTTCCTAAATCAATTGTTTTAGCCATGGAATTGTCCGGGCGGTTTTCAGTGTGGGTAAGTGCATTAGAGATATGCCTTTACTTTGAGGGTTTCCTCTCAATTCTGACAAAAGGGAATTAAGGACTGTGCTGCTCTTGCACCCCATGCAAACCTTGCTTTGGAGAAGGAGGAGTTGCAGCAGCCTGTGTTCAGCCACTGCCTCCTCCGCACACTCCTTAGCTGGGTGCAGTGCAGGAATTTGGCCCTTGACAAGACCCTGCACTCACTGAAGCCAGCCTTGGCACGGGGAGTATCAGGTCTGTGACCCTTGCAGATGTCAGTAGTACGTGAACAGGCATGACCAAGACCCCAAATTATGCCAAGTTTGTAAACTCTTTTTGTGAAGGACTATCTTTTTAGTGCATATGGAGCACCTACTTTTGTGTGGTTTTGGTCATGAATCCAGGTGCTGCTGTAATGTAAATACTTGCTAGAGTAATATCCAAGCTCCGGCTGCTTTTGTTTTGCTTTTCATAAGCTCACATACCAGAGAGGGCTGGAATTCAGGATTTACCAATAATAGACTGCTCTAAGAGGGAAGTTGTTGTCGCTGGCAGTGTGTTGTAAAGGTGGGTGAGGTATGTTAGCAGATAGACATGGTTACTCTTGGGAATAAATAACTAGGACTGCTTCTGTGAATGCCTTGGGAAATGTTTAACTGTCCTGCTTGTTGAAAATATTTGAATTTACATAATCAATTAGGTTGAAATGATCTCTGAGATCATTGAGTCCAACCTTTGATCGAACACCATTATGCCAACTGGACCATGGCACTGAGTGCCACATCCCATCTTTTCTTAAACACCTCCAGGGATGGTGACTCCACCACCTTGCTGGGCAGCCCACCCCAATGTTTAATCCCCATTTTTGTGAAGAAATTCCTCCTAATGTCCAACCTGAACTTCACCTGGTGCAGCCTGAGACTGTCCTCTTGTCCTGTCGTTGGTTGCCTGTTAGAAGAGCCTGACCCTCACCTGGCTACACCCTCCTGTCAGGGAGTTGTGGAGAGTGATAAGGTCCCCCCTTGAGCCTCCTTTTCTCCAGCCTAAACACCCCACAGCTCCCTCAGCCACTCCTCATAGGATTTCTGCTCCAGACCCTTCACCAGCTCCAGCTGCCCTTCTCTGGCCTCACTCCAGCACCCCAGTGTCCTTCCTGAATTGAAAGGCTCAGAACTGGACACAGGCCTCAAGGTGTGGCCTCACCAGTGCCGAGTACTGGGGACATGTTGTCCAAGTTCCTAGTTCTTGAAAGAGCTGTGGGGTTTGAAAAACTAGTTTTTGTTTCAAAATCTATTTTTTCATGTGATTTAAATGAGTTATTTCAAGAGGGAAAATTCCTTCAAATCAACCTATTGTGTTCTGAAACACAACCAGAGCCCTTGCTGTGCAAACAATAGGGGCTGCATTGCCAGCATCTCCCTTGCCTCAGCTGCAACAGACCATGCACTTTATGTTGCTCAACTGGAATCCAAACTGTCGTGTCTGAGTGTTCAGGACAAGCTGGTTAAAGTGGTGTGAGATCAGAGGCAAGGCTGAGGGCTGCATCCTCCAGGGAAGAGGGACGAATCCTGGGTTTCACGGTGTCCTGCTGGCTTTGGTAACTGGTAACATGTGGGGGTCATAGCACTCTTCATTGTGCTCCTTCAGGCAGTGCTTGCACGGCCATCCCAGGGTATGCCAGTCTTTAATTCAGCATCAAACAGACTAATCACTAAATCTGTCATATGTGACTGAGTTGCTTTGTGAGGGAGCCCATTTTTCATGAGCTGCTGTTTTATCTCTCTCTTCCTTTCCTGATGTTCTTCTGTTTCATCTTCCTCTGACTTCTGTTTATTTTTCCCTCTGGCCAGCCTGCCTAATCCTTATTTTTTGCTTGAAAGTCTTTTACTGTCTGAAAGCTGAAATTGTGGAGCATATGGGTACTTAATGCAGGCCACCTGCATGCATCCAGGGACTCTACACAGTCCATGAATTGTGTGCTTGACAACCTCAGTGTAAAATGTTCTGCAACCACAAACTGCAGATAGTAGTCAGGCTGCTGCCAAGACATGGTGGAAACCCTAAATTGTTATGTGATTATTTTCTGTCCTGTAAATGTTGTTTATTTGCATAAATTCAGAGAAGTCGCCTGGATTGCCTCAAAGCTGCAGCTGTTTCACTGAATTAATCTCAACTGTTTCGTGCTGCAACTTTGCCAGCACCCACTGCAGGCACAGCTGCAGGGCACAACAATTTGTTTCCATATGTTCTTCACACAGCACATGTAGCAGCACCCAGTGGTGCAAAATGTTACTTGTGGGACAGATCCAAAAATTTTAGACCTATGTATTAAGTACTTGGAGTTTGGTCTCACAGTAATTTTGTACACAACTTATGCAGTGGAGCTTAAACCTGCAAATACAATGCAAACAGCAGATAGTCACAATTATGGTGTTAATAAGTAGTGTTTCATAAGTGGTCTCCTGGCAAGACGTCCTGTGTAGGCTGTTATGCAAGCCATTTCTCCTTTATTAATTGCTGCTAATTACGTTTTCACTGTGAATGATGCATTAACTAGTTTAGATTGGCAGAGTTGAACTAGAAAAATGTATTACATTTGCTTAGAGAGTAAGTAGAAAATAATGTAATTCTTGGCTGGGTCTCTCACTGCTGCTTGCTCTCCTCAGATGTGTTCCTTATCACTGTTTATTGGCTTTCAGGCCTCATGGTCTGTACAGCTTGTAAAAGGAGCATGCAGGTGATATAATCTGTTCCCTTTCCCTCGTGCAAGTGATTCAAGGTCTAAATTTTCTATTCAAACTAAAAAGGAACTCAGCTTTTGCTATATGTAAAAGCATATTATAATGATAGCCAAGATGTGATTTGAATGCTTTAACCAGTTACAATGGCATCAATCATCAACCTGGAAGGTGGAATTGCTTTCAAACAAATCTGGTTACAACCTTTCCTCAAGGTGCTCATGAAGGAACTGCTGCAGATTTCTCTTATAACAAGTACTTATTTTATGGAGCTTGGATACAATTACTTATCCAGAAAGGCAGTGGCACTAGTGGGTAAAAACTTTAATTGAAGACTGCTGTCTGTGTAAACATACACAAGAGACAGGCATAATCTGACTGGGTTTCAACATCCTAATAGTATTCTAAAATAGTTGCTGAGTAAAACAGACTCTATAAACAAATGTGACTATATATTTAGATAAGCCCTATCTTTGTCTACTGAACAGTTTAAATAATTAAGAGGGAACCCAAAGGGAGTAAGGATTTATGAAGATGCTTGTTTGCAAAGCAAGAATAGACAACATGCTGTCCTCAAATCCAAGGTTCAGGGAACACATGGGTCTTTGAAAATATTTCATGGTAAAAGATCAGGGTTTTAACCAAGCCATTACAAACAAAAAAGAGGCAAAAAGAAACAGCCTGCAGTTCAGTTTAGCAACAGAACTGGGGAAAGAGCAGCCAGGCTGAGGCTATTGAAGACTGTCAGCACTGTCACAGTAGCACACGATGAACAACACGGGTTGGAAAACACCTGCATGAGCAGCCCCCTCACTGCCAGCGTGTGCCGATGCTCCACAGGAAGGACTCTCTTGAAACACCTGCAAAGAGCACAGGGAAAATGGGCAGTGTGAAGAATGTCTGGGAAAGCATGAGCAGAATTCCAGTGTTGTGCTGCTCTGGGGAGGAATTACTGACCCTCCCAGTGCACCTGGAGCAGCTCTGGCTCTGTACCACTTCTTGACTCAGGTGTATTTCTGCAAATGGAGTAGGGAACTCTGTTATTGCAAATACCTACTGCTATGATGTCTGTGGTTTTCTTCCTTTATCCTGGTATATTTTATTCCCTTTCACTAAACTTTTATATGTAGTTTGCTCTTTTCTTGTTATCCTGTTTTAAATTCCCAGTTAAACCCTCCAGGCTGTTTAACTAAAGGCTAAAGACAGCAGAGCTTAGGGATTGGTCAAAAATTGTCAAAATTCTTATAGATTCAAGAGGTGTGTCATGTGTAAATATACAACTGCTTCTCCACTGGGGTGTGACTCGTGGCCACAGGGCAGGTGCTTCCCTACAAGGCTGTAGGCAAGCAGAGGACATCCAGACTTCTCCTTTGTCCCCAAGTCTGCAGGGAGAGCTGGACAAAAGCTCTGTGGGCTGGCTCTTTATCTGGAAATTTGGAGGAATCGTGTGTATTTTACACGGCCTTTAGGTGAAGCTGCTTGGGATGATGCATTCAAGATGGGAAAATACTGGGAAAGCTGATTATGAGCAGTGCTCTTCCACAGTGATGCAGGAAAAGACTTCTCAGCTAAGAATCTTTCATTTGTGCAGGTGATTACAAAAGCAGGAAGAACTAAGGACATGGAGAGTCACTTTCCATCCAGCTGTCAGGATCAGATGGATAGTGATCAGTCTCCTCCACACCATCTCCTATCTGTGCCTCTTTGGTGTATAAACATAAACTTGCAAGCTGACTGGGACTGTAACTCTGAATAGTGGGGCAATAGGTGCACAACCAGACCACTGCAAGGTGTGTGGTGCATATGTGCCAAGCCTATTTTGGCCTCTGGATCAGAAATATATGGTCTGTTATTCCAAGTATTGTTCATTGAATATAGATCCACTAGCCTTGCCCCAAAGATGACAGTTTGCTGGAGGATGCTGGTTTGGAAGAGATTAGATTAACTACAGAGTGATTTTTAAAGGGTAATTTTCCTCTAAGCATGATGAGGGTGTTGAAATGATTGATAACCATTTTAATATAACTGGAGTCTGAGAAAGAACTTGGTGGATAAATGCCACTTGAGATAAGGGTTTCAGTGAGATTTGCTTTCAAATACCTTCAAATGTTTAATTTTTCACAGAATCACTTTTGAGCAGCTGTTCCCACTGGATGGTGAACCCCAGGCAGCTGCTTTCACACCTTTCCTGTACAGTAGCACATACTGCAGCCAAACCAGGGCTGCACTTGTGCAACTTGTGCAGTGCATCTTGCATGTCTGTGCCCTGCACTGCAGCTTGTTTTAGCAAGAGAATACACTACACTGCTCTGGCCAGAAGATGGCAATGAGAAATGAGGTTTTACACATTTTTTTTTTTTTTTATCAAGTATTGTACTGTGATGCTTCAAGCTGATCACAGTTTATATGTTATAATCTTCCAGGCAGATTTTTTTTTTTTGAGTAATTAAACAAACCCAGCTTCACCTCTACACAGATGAGCCACCAGTGGGCTGTGTCTGAAGACATCCAGCACGAGGGAATGTAGGTGACAGTTTAAAATCAATTTTCCCTGAATTGCTCTTTCATATCTGATTTCCATGGACTGCACAGTGGTTGTAAAGCCCCAAAACTTTTGGCAGCTGTGTTTTAAGGACTTTGGGAAGATCAGATGGCTGAAGATTCACTTGAGCACTGGGGTCCCAGGGTAGCTACTCCCTGGGGCTTCAGCTGACAGGTTTTTAACAGTGTAGGGGAGGTTTGTTAGAATGTGTTGGCTTCTAAAGTGGGAATGCAGTTTTAACACAAGGTTCATTGCCAGAGATTCCTCAGCACCAGCGAAAATGAAGCTGTGTAATTGCCCTTCAGGAGCTGGAGGCACAGGAATTATTATTCACCTGTTCCAGGGACATGAGGGTGTTGTTCCTGGTGTGGCACTGAACCTGGTGTGGCAGCTCTGGCTCCCTCACAAGATGTATCCCCCAGAGCATTTTGTGCTGCATTGCTTTTGGTTTTACTCTCACCTCTAGAAAGACCTTGGTTCTTCATACAAGATAAGAACTTTGTAGGAATCTTCAAAAGATGATATTTCCCATTAAACTCTTTCTATTTTTACCATGCTGACTCCTAATATCCATGAGAAGTAGCAGGGTGGAGCTGCCAGAGGCAAACTCACAGTGGTAGAAGAGGAAATTTCTTTCCTCCTTCAGTATTTCCATGATCGACTGCAAAGCTGTGTGCCCAAAAGTAGATGGGTTTTACTGCTGGGGAGTAACTTAGAACTGAGCACTTCTGACCTGAGTGAATGACCAGTTCTTTCAAACTTCCCCCTCAAACAGAAACAAAGATAATAAAGTGTTTGCAAACTTTGCACAGTCTCCTTTGCTGATCCCCGGAAAGTGAGATGTGTTTCCAGGAGGAAAATGGACAGCAGGAGAATACTGAAGAGAAGTAAAACCACCAAGGGGACAAGGTCAGAAGTTAGTGTAAGAGGCAGGCTGAGAGCTTGCCTCATTTCCTAATCCATGTTGATTCCCTCAGGTGATCTCCTGAGGTAGGAGCTCACACCCCACCATTTCACAGTCCTGCTGAGGTTGCTTTAATTACACAAACTGACTGTAGCCCCTGGACCTGCTATTCTGCATCTCCTTTTTGGGCTAGGACAGCATTTGAGGCTCTCCCTGTAGGGTAAGGGAGCAGGTTTCTGGTGTGTGTTGTGCACCATGAGGGCAATTTATCTGCAAGTGATTAATTTTAGTTTTCTTGTTTGCTCTCAATTCAACAGTTATAATGAAGACTCTCCAGTGTCCTCTGCTGTTCTTTAACAACTCAACCAGTCCTAGTGTCAACAAGGAAGCAGCTAATCAAAGGCTGCTGGCGTAAATGATCAGACCCAGGACAACACAATTAATGCACACGCCTCCACCGATGCCCCATGCCCACTCTGTTGGCCCTTCCTTGGTTTTGCATTAACCTGGCACTGCCATCCTCCTCCCGTGTGGGCTGATGCTCACAACGCTATCATTTTATGGGACTGGAAGTATCTGAGTGCACCATTTTCTCTGCTTGCTCTCATTTGCCAGGGCTGAGAATCAGCTTTCTTTAGGGACAGTTTGCAGAAGCTATGTCCCCAGTGGGAAAACTTTGGTTGAATAGTCCAGATTGGATGGTTTGTTTCATGGGACACACTCTGACACCCTAATTCATGCTTGGGAAAGGTTGACTACAGTGGTACATGGCAGAATGCAACATGAATGGGTTCATTCTCCCATGTCACTCCAGGCTGAATTCTGATTTTTTGGAATTACTCTGTCCCTCAGTGACTGCTCAGTGCTGGGATTACAGGAGCAGATCTGTGGAGCCAACACAATCACTGTTTGATGAGGGCTCAGCCAGCAGGAGGATGGGTGCAAGGCAGAGGCTGAATATTTGCTGTGATACCTGGGCCATCTGTCAGAGGTAATGATGACCATTCATCCTCTCCTGCCTGCTTCCAGGCACCACAGACTCGGTGGTGGGAGCGGGGATAGCAGCTGGATATGAAGGTACAATCAGGAGCTGTGTTTTGGGGTGTGTGTTCAAGATTGCCCTTCTGTGCAGACCAGGCTTGTCTGCCCTTTGACCTTGGCACATTTTAGCTGCAGGCTGTGTGGTGCTGGGCTCTTGCTTTCCTACCTTATTTAAGACTACAATGAAGAGGCAAATCTGACCAGGGAATTTCTCTGCTAAGGAGAAGTGAGCAAAACCAGAGACAGGTGCAAAATTCTGCAAACAGGTTCATTGATAGAAAAATATCACAGAAAGGTAAAATAGTATAATTTCTGTCTTCTCATTTTCCCATTTTTTCCACTGTTTTTATCTGTTTTTCTCTAGTTTCTGCTTCTTTACTGTTTATATGCCCTCATTCCAGCCTTTCACATGCAAATGTATTTTGGTAGGAGGTGCAGGGACTCAGCTGGACTGACACAAGTCCCAGTCCAGCAGGGTACTTGCTGAGAAGTCTGCCTAAAGTTGAGTCTGCAAAAGTGAGTCTCAGCTATAGAGAACATGCACAGAAAACCACCATGGGTGGATGCTTTCCTCAATTTTTTTTT
>VYXC01012233.1:15891-32299 GCA_013397175.1 Platysteira castanea | reverse complement strand
TTTTTTTTTTTTTTTTGGACAGAAGAGAGGTGCCAAGCAATCAAAACCTGTTTACACCATGGCAAGTAATAAATCAAGGTTCTGATATTTTAAGCAGTGGGTTGTGTAAGATGCATAAAGGAAGAATAGGAGTTCTGCCAGCCATGCTAGTTATTCATCATCTTCTCCATCCGTTTAGCCAGTCTCAGGTATTCAGGTTGTTCCTCCCCTCTTTTTATTTCTTAGTAAGCATTACTTTATTTTCTAGGAAGCACAGAAATAAGAATAGAGAATGAGCATAATGATGACAAATGGTTGCTTTGGCCTTCTCTGGGAAGGCTGTGATAACCTTGGTCTGGTCTTTGTGTGTTCCTTCTGCCTTGCCATGTGAGTTCACTGAGGTGGCCCTAGGCTGGCAGACCTCCAAACTGGCGTGTGTCTGACATTGTTCAGTGGGAACACTCTGTGCAGACCCAGGCACGCTCCTCTCCTTGGCTTCAGAGGAGAGAAAACAAAAGGCCTTGGTTCCAGGTTTGTTGGCTTTATCAGCACACATGGTTGCCTCCTCTGTCTTCCAAAAGCTGTTTCAACCCCAAGACCAGACCATTGGTACTATCTGGCAAATCCCTTTTCACTTGCTAGCCATAGACAATTGGGTTCCTTGGAGATGATGAGTAATGCTTCCCTGCTGCAGGAGCATGGAGAAACAGCGGAACATCCATAAATCACTAATTATTGTCTCTTTGTCCACCTCCTTGCTTAGCTTAAGCAGAGATTTTGTGCAAAACTGATTCCTCCAGGGCCTTTGTCTGTGGGCAGCTTGATCTTCCAGATGAGAGAAGATGTAATGGATACTACTGATTTTGAGAAGACCTCCACTTCAGGCAAAACAAGTATCCCAAATACGTTCTACTTCAAAGCCTTTGACACAAAAATTCTTAATTTTCCTTGTCCAGTGTTTTTTTTTTCCATAGGAAAACAAAGGTTTAATGTCAGTGCTCAACATGACAGAATCACCTGTTTTCAGCTTAGCTTTCGGGAGAATCAGTCAATCTGTAACGGTAAAAATTGTTGTTATCAGATTTCTCAGGTTGCTACAAGGGATGAATTACTGTGGAATTGCAGAATAATGCAGTCTGAGGAGGGGCTTGCACCCATGCTTAGCTAGTGCCTGTTGGAAACAATGTGAGAGGAGAGGCTTCCAACTGCACAGGCTTTTTTCAGTGTTGGACCTATTGGTTGGGTGACCAGCTGGGAAGTATTAAGTTGGCTCTATGCATCTGGTGCCTCTGATCTGTGTTAATGGGGGATAGCAAGAGACAAATTATTATTCCACTAGCATTAAACATTAAACATGAAAGAGTTGCATTAAAATGCCCTAGGAGAAAGGAATTACTTGTGTCTTTTTGATCAGTGCACGGTTCTTCTAGATTTGACACTGGCGTGTGTCTGACTTGGTGCACCCAGCTATATTTTGGAACAGCAGTAGGAGTTAAATTATCCTTTCAAAAGGGAATGAGCACCCAGCTGAGGTTAACACAGAAACATCAAAAAATGGCTGTGCTCTGGGATGCCTGGGGAATAGCTGCAATTTCTGTATTCTGCTCCCAAATGCATTTTGGAGAAGGTAGAAAGTGTGAGGATAAAAGTGAAAGTCCATCATCCTATTTTATAGGGTAAAAAGGAAAGTGGTAGATCATACTCCAGCTAATATTGGCTAGTCTAAGGCTGATGAGTGCTGATGGATCTTTTCCTGCAGGTAGATAGTACATGAAAAGAGATGGCTGATCAGATGTGGATTTAGAGTCACTGAAATATTGAAAATCCGAAGGTAGGAAGAGACATACAGAAGTTTTCTGATCCAACTTTCAGCTCAAAGAAGTAACTTCAAAGTTGAATTGGGTTGCTCAGGGCCTTGTCCAGCCACCTGCTGACTATGTCCAAGGATGCACATCAACTACCTAAATCTTTGCTTTTATTGTGAGGAATTTTATCTAGAAGTGTATGTATCCTTAGTTGTATCTGCTTAGCATAAAGAGAATGGAAAGACAAAGGCCAACATAATTATCTCCGAGGGTTTCCTAAAAGGGACTTGAAACCACTAGGAAAGAAAAGAACAATAAGCAAATGTTGATGCTCAGGAGATGGGCTTCAGCTTCAGGGCAAATAAGAATCAAAGGGAAAGAAGTCCCTCCCTTGTAGCTAAATAAAAAAACTTAAGAAACAAAAAAACTAGAGTAAAATAATCAAATGTCTCTCACCATTCAATACTATTTTTCCTCCATGAGCATTCCTTAGCTCCTTGCTTCCCTGTCTCTTGGTTTCCTGTTGCCTTAGAGTCAGAGAAGAGAGGTCTTAGAGAAACACTTGAATTCCATTCTTCACTTCAGGGCCTGCCAGGGAAGGCAATGGGCTTCCAGCTGCCCTGGACAAGCCTGGTTTGCTGACCCCATGGGCTAGTGGCCAGTACATTTTCTTTGTTTGTTGTAGCCTCTGTTGGGATGCAAAGAGAGTGCCAGCCATGGATTTCATTAATTCCACCATCAGTAGGTCTGAATTCATTGCCACTAATACAATGCCTTTTTTCTATGTGCTGTGCCAGGGGTATTTTTTTTGACACCATGTGTGACCTCCTGTTATTTCTCAACAAATGTTGGCAGGCACAGCACAGCTGGCAGAGCAAAGCAGCACAGTGTGCCACAAACTGCTGAGTGCACCCATGCTGAAATGAACAGCCAATTCCAGAGTGCACTGAAAATTAAATCAATAAGAAAGAAAAACATGCCACTATTGCTCCCCTTTACTCCAGCTTTGTCTGCTCCTTCCCACCGCACATGTTAACTCTTTTGATTTGGACTCAAGCAATAGCCAGGAAAAGGTTATCACAGTGTCAGAGTTCTATTTTTGTATCTGTTCTATCCTTCTAAATTTCCCCAGACTTCTGTAAAACAGGTGTTTCTAAACTATTCACAAACAACTTAGCAATGAATTCCTTTCTCTGAGCTAACACTCAGACTCTGCTTTTTGATTTTGCAGGAGGTGTTCACCTGTTCAAATAATATATTACAAATAATAATTATAGTAAATGGTCATTGTTTCCAACAGTGGATAACTCACTTTTCCCATCTTCCTTTCTGCTTTGAGGTTCTGTGCCTCTCCTCTGTAGCTGTGGGTACATGTTGGAAGAGGAGGGCAGGGTGAAGTGCTGCAGTTGGTCATAGGCAGCCTGAGCTTTGCTGGTGGCAGAAGGGCTGCGATGGCTTAAACTGCTCAGGTGCTGGGCAGAGGACTGGGAGATGTTGCAGAACATGACTGTTGGGGATACTGGGTTTGCTTTGGTATTAATAAATCACTTCCATGTGCTAAGGAGCAGCTGTGCTGTCCCAGGAACTTGCCCTGCCCCAGCCCTCTGGCAGGCAGCCCCAGCCTCTCTGTTTGCCTCTCTGCTCATCTCCCCCCTCTGCTCAAGCCACAAAGAGGGCTCAGACCCTGCTGTCAGCCCAGGGCTCAGGCTGCTGGGACTCACCCAACCCTAAAGTTCTTCAGCTCAGGGTGGTTCATGGGTTCAGCCCTGTCCCTCAGGGTGGGTAACACGCAAACACATTTGGGCTCCTGTCTTATGACAGGATTTTATTGAGCAGCTGTCATGGTACATTTAATTTGACCTGTCTTAGGATGACCATGGTAGGAGGGAAGTGTTCATGGAGAAGGTTTCTGCTGGGACACCCTCTGCACTCTGTCAGAGCCATGTGTAAAATTTTGTGTGCTCGGTATGGCGCACTGGCCTGGAGAGTAGGGGGGTATGTTCCCTGCCAACAGGCCTCTCAAGATGGCAAGGCAAAAAGAAATAGCTTCAATACAACTATCCTGCAAGCCTGGTTCTTCAGTGGATTGTCATTTTTTTGGCACCAAGGAGAGCATTTTAAGCTGATGAGAAAATGCAATAGACTGATTTACTTGGATGCTTTCAATGTTTCTTTGACTTTAGCCAGGGGATCCCATAAGGGGGGTAGAGAAAACCAAAATATAATGCTGCACAAGGCTCGTTTGTATGCACTGGGGCTTGCAGACACTCACTGAACTTGTACCTGCCTGTGGGCGAAGTGGAAAAGAAGGGCAGACAGAGGGAATTTTTGCTCTTGCTCAGATTAACAACCACTGTAATCAGCCCCAGGTGAGGCCACGCAGCTTGGAAAAGTTGAGAAAAGTGTGTGTAGCTTATACCTGCTCTCTCCCCAGTCACACTGTCTTGCAGAATTTCCGACTGTTGTTGGCCCTCTGGCTCACCCTCCTCTGTGGAGCTGGGCCCCCCAAGTGGCATTGGTGAGATGAAGTGTCCTGAGAGCAGAAGGATAAACCTTAAGTCTAAAAGGATAGAAATAAAACCATTTCTTATCTTTTCGTGAGCAAATCTTGCTTTTCTCTCTGCTGAAGAGCCCATTCCAGAGCAAAGCAAAAGCTAAGCAGAGACCCCTAAGTTAGGTACCCCAGGACAGTGATACGTTGTCAACAGGAGCATCCCATGCTTTTCCAGTAGAAGCATCTCATTCCTACTGTGTTTTCTCAAATTGGCCGGTCCTTTGTCTCCTTGATGTCCCTTTAAAGACTGCAGAAGGGGTCTGTAAGCCACTTGGGTGACACTAACTCTCCTCTGGCTGAAGTGTTTTGATGGCAGAGGATGGGACAGGCAGAAATGAGGATGTGAGGATAAACAAGTCCTGACAAACAAGCAGTGCTATTGGTGGCTCTTAGAAATGAGGGAGTGTGACCCACCATTGTGGGCCCAGGGCTGGCAGCAAACCTTGTACAACAGAAAACCAAAGAGAGGGAATTGCAGTGGGAGTGCACAGGAGAATGGTGACAGTGACTCAGTCCTTGGTGGCTGCTGCTGAAGCTGAGCACGAGCCCATGCATTTGCAGTTGCTGTTCCCATAGAAAAAGCCAAGTCCTGGAAGACTTCAGCTTCCAATCTGCAGTGCATTGAGGGAACTCATGTCCCTGTTGTGATGGGGACCCCAGTGCTGCATCTCTGGAGTAGTGACACACAGCATGGCTGTTTCTGTGGCAGCTCCTGGACTTTTGTTAGTGCATAGAAACCTGGATCAGCCTTTGGATAAGGGCTGACTGGTCTTGTGTGCCATCATGCTGCTGCCTCTAATTATCTCAGTCCTATCTGAATAAATGAGACCGGAATTTACTGGCTATTTCTTTTCTCTGCTGCCTGTGTCATTAATATCCAGGGGCTCAAACTCAAGAGCACCTGCTTTTGCAGCCCTTTCATGTTTCTGGTCACGTCTTCTGGAAAACCAGTCCAAAGGTTGCGTGTTGGCAACTTCTCCCTTCTTGGATGATACAGTAAAAATGTCTGGAAGTGCTTCAGGTTTCTGGAGTTGTGGTACTGCTAGCCTTCTCTCTATGAATTTTGGATTAAATTAGAACTTGCGTTACAGGAAATTTTAGGTAATGTCTGCCTGTATTCACAGCTCAGTCATTTATTTGGGTGTAGCCCAGTAGTCTGAATAGCCTGTGATTTACTGCCACCAGTGAAATGAAACAGAATCACTTTCTCTGATTTATATCCTCTATTGTAGTTAAATATTTACACAGTATCAAGATCTTAGTAATTGAATGGCTTACAGATAGGCAGCAAATGTTTATATACCTCTGAAATGGCCACAGGGCCATTGAGGTAATGATATTTCATTCTGATAAAAGGTCCTTTACTAAGAAGAAACTGAAAGCTCTCTCAGCTCCATTTTGTTCTCAGGGGTCGGACTAAGTCATGCTGATTTCAGTGGGTTACTGCAGTTCTTACAGACTGTAAAAATTACACAGTTCAGACAAACACTTTTGTTGAAATGAAGCAGTTGTAGTGGAGGAACACAGAATCTTTCACCCAGCAGTGTTGTCGATTTCTTCAGGTAAGAAGGCAAGAAAAATTACCAGACTAATACCACTCTCTGAAGGAAACTGAAGCTGGCAGGTTTGAACAATACCTAACAGTATTAAATCAGTGTTTCTCCATTCACTTGCAGAAAGGTATCACTAAATATTTCATGACCCATAGGTAAACAAAATTAGCCCTGTTTCCTGAAGCAAGAAGAGATCCTGTAATTCCTACTTGTTCTGTTTGATTATATCTCCGAGTGAGGGAACTGGAATTCAAAGCAGGTGCAACAGTTACAACTGAGTTGAAAATTGCTGATCTTTGCTTTACAGTAATATTCAGAGTTTGGGCATGAGCTGATCTGCATTACATTGTTGGTGAAGATTTTGTCTAGACCGGGACAAGAATGTGTATTTCTTAGAGAAAGGAGTTGCTTGTGTCTTGGAACTGTGTGGTTTTATAACCAAAAGGGATGTCAACTTTTCTTAAAACCTGAGTCTGCATAGAGGCTTTCCATCAGCATAGATTTTCTCTTTTTTTCATCATTGTTTGACGTTGTCAGATAATTTTGAGCTCCTGGATTTCAAATTGGACTAGATGAGCAAAAACTAGGAGAGCAGCAGAAAGGTAGTTCTTACTACATTCTGTCTCTTGATTACTGAAAATCATTTTAGCATCTGTCTTTCCCATAATTCCAGAGGGGATGTCAGAGAAAAAAAAAAGAAAAAAATATATGTATATTTTAGGTCCTACTTAAAAGTGTAACTTGGAAAAACCTTTTAGAATGAGGGAGGCTGTTGGGAATCCTAGTCTAGGGGAAGGAGAACAGAATTTATTACAGAGTGATTAACATTTTTGTTATGATTTCCTATATAATGGAGACCATATTCCTACCTGCATAGTCTAAATAATCCTGTAACATAGAGTGATGACTATTTTAATTCTGTAGTAACAAATATTTCTGTAGAATCAAGCTTTATACCTGGAGCTTGATACCCAATCAAACACGCAATGCTTTGGAGGTTACAAAGGATGCTCTTCTCCAAAGGTCACGGGGATTCCTTGGTTTCTCTGTCCCAGATGGGAGACAGATGATAATCTCTTCATTCTGTATCTGGGGTAAACTGCAGTTCATAACACTGGTAAGGGGAGCTTTCCAGCTGATGCTTTCTCTGCATGCAGTGATATGGAGTAGGATACTCTGAAATTACCCTGCCCGTTACCCAGCGGCCTCACAGCCTGGCAGAGGAGCCCAGCACTGTTTGTACCTGTAAAGCGTCACTTATGTTTACCAAGGATGTAGCCCCGTGAAGGTGGTATTTCTCCCTGGGTCCTTGACCCCAGTCACGTTGTCAGATAAAGATTACCTCGAGATCAAAGCAAGTTCATTTTTCTAACCAATGCCATCACGTGCGACAGGGTCCTTCGAGCCCTGGTAGCTGCTGGTAACAGGACAGGGCTGTCCCAGCTGTCGCACCACGTTTGGGTGGGATGTCGCAGGTCTCTCTGGCGGAGCCCCTGGCTCGCCCTGGCGCGCTCGCACCCCGTGCCCGCAGCGCGCTGCGGGGCCGAGCGGCGCGGCCCTTTCAGCACCTTGGCCAGGGCCGGCGGCCGCGGGCGGGTCCTGCCGGGAGCCGGCAGGGGCTCGGTGGGCACTGAGACCCCTCGGATGCGACAGCCTAGGGCCACAGCCCCACGGCGGGAATCACCATCGCTCCACACCTCTGGGTCCAACTGCGCTGCTGCGGCCTCGGCTGTGCGGCTGCTGCTTTCTACACAGCTGGGCTCGTGTGGCACCTCTGGGACACTGACGGCACATCTGGGACACTGTCGGCACATCTGGGACATTGACAGCACCTGTGCGCTCTCTAATGGGCTGTTAGGCCCCCATGCTGCACAGCTGGAAGCTGGCATGCCTGGCCTACATTCCAGCTCGTTAATGATGTTGTCTGTGCCCCTGAAAGCCTCACGTAGCTCCCAGCTCCTGACCCTGTGTTCTGTGATCACCAACGGAATAATGTCCTGGTAGAAGACGTTCTACATGTAAACACTGTTTAGTAAATGAATATTTAGAGTGATCGTTGACTAGTAGCAGCTTTGGAGGCAGCAGTTTTTGGGAGTTTCAGCTAACCATACCAGCCACACTTCGAGTGGGATTTTTAAAATACATTAGGGAAAATGGGGACCTCAGACCTCCCAGCTCTTCATGCTCATACTGATTTTTATAATCTGTTCCTTGTGAACTATTATTATACTGATTTCCTTGGGCTGCACTGTGTTTAAGTATTCAGCCTTAAAATAACTCAGTGATGCACAACTAATGAAGCAGAGGAATGACTGGAGAGATGGCATTTTAGGTGAATCACAGCTCATTCCACAAATTATTTATAGACTGCTCTCTCTTTATGACAGGATGTCAGCTACCTGGCAACAGGCCAAAGTGTTTATGAATCATCTTATAGACTTAGTATGGCTTCTAGATGAGGGCAAAAGAGATTAAGGAAGGCTCACTTTGCATCTTTTCATAAACCATAAGCCATCTCCATTCCAATGAAAAATCCCCCTGGTCCCAGCTGGTGCACGGTCACCAATAAACCTCCCCGTGATCAGAAGAGAAAGTTAATAACTAACACAGCTTTTCTTTGTTGTCAAGTGGAGCTGAGTAGAGGTTTGAATTCTTTAATCAGGCTTTTCTCTCTCATCCTCAGTCTCTTTATGTGACACCTCAGTGCCATTTTGCAATTCATCGTTTCAGAGTCCAAATCAGGAGTACTCAGAGTACTATAATGAATTGGGTTGTCCTGGATCAGGATGTTCAGCTGCCTAGGAAGGTATAAGTCTACTAAGTGAGAGTGCCAGATACTGCAAAAACAACAGACAAAAAGCACAGTATTTCGCTCCGTCCTTGCTGTTTGGTAGCATGGCATCATTTTCTGAGTCAAAGCAATAACGGATCATTGCAATACTCTGTGCAAGCCCAGGCTGAAATGAGCACACCTGTGGCTGTCAATATATTTAGGTCTGGTATCATAAAAACATGGCATGTCCTTGTGTGGACACTTGTGACTGCAGGAAATAAAGGTCCCTTTCAGTCTTCTGGGGAGATGCGTAGGTGCCAGGTGGATGCTGTGCTGTGCGAGCCACAGCTGCATGGTTTAATGAGTGCTAAAGTGGGCAGAAAGAATTGCATCAATTGGATGTTAAGTTTTATTAGACATAACTTAGTGACACTGGTAAAATTGACATTTACATATAATCATGGCCTTTTTAAAATCACAAAAATCATGAACATCAACATATTAAGTGTTAAATTAACTTCCATTTCTGTTAGTGTACCTTTCTAGAAACACAGATTATTTTAAACTATGCAGCTGCATGTTACATTCACATAATAAAGCAAACAAACTTCAAATAAAAAAATAAAACAAATTATGTTAATACAAGATGAATATTTACAGACAAGGAAGTTCACTGCTGCTCAAAGAACCACCCAGGGCCCCATGGCCATTCAAGTCATAGCTCCCCATCCTGGAGATTTATGGGCCTGGTACCAATCCTTGGCAAGAGGGAACTTCTCAGAGTTTGCAGCAGCGAGAATTGTTTTCTTGTTAAATAGCTATGAAGTGGTCCAGTGGTGGATTCCATAGAATCCAAAGCACAGAAATTAAGTGTAATACCAGAGGCAGTATCAGAACCCAGAACTTTTGCCTCCTGGCCTTCTTTTCCAGCTGCCTGTTTTTTGAAATAAGAAGCACCTTGTCTCTGCTATCTCCTGGCTACCTGGTTGTGAGGGCTCTGTGAAGAACTGGATTTTGTTTCCACTTTTTGCTTTCATTACCACTGATCTCTAGCTATCTCTGGGGCATGTTTCACAGGCTTCCCTGGGCTTTGCCTCGAACATTCCATAAGCAGTAGGGGGGCTTTGACTCTGTTTCACCCACAAAAGGACAAACAGGGAGGATCAGGGACAAAACAAGGCTGAACACCCATTTTAATGCTTTGTACAGCCAAGACCTTCTCCCCCACATCTTTGCAGGACAAAGAACTGCACCACTTTAGTGCAGCTTCACTGCTTCCAGGCATAAGGAAATCATGGGGACACAGCAGGTTAAATCAATATATCCACCCAGCACCAGCCCAGTCAGTAGCTGTCCTCACATCCTACCCCATGACAGTAATCTGCCATGAGATGCCTTCAGCCTCTTACTCATTTTCCACACCTATTATACCTGTAGGAAGGCAGGATCTTCAGAGGAATCAGACAGTTTAGAGTGAGGTATGCTTAGCAATGGAATTCTTTTGGCAACAGGAGCAATATTTATTTCAAGGAATGGTTTGGTCACTGGGCTGACTTGCTTTCTGTGAGTTGGTGTTAGACAGCTTGTTTCTATTACAGTTCATGTAAGTCAGGAAATACTGCTTCAGATGGTTGTGTCAGGGTAAAACAAATCACTCTTATTTATTTGTTAAAATACTTTGGGGATTTTCCTGTTTTCCTGTTTCCTTTCCAGTGTGTTCCCTCTGCTCCAGTGCCCAGCAGCATTATTACCACGGAAACCTTTGCTCAAGCAGTTGCCTACACCAGAATTTTAAGTTTGCTTGTGCAGGTCAGGAGCACCCATCAGGTGACAGGAGCAGCACCATGGGATCCTCTACCCAAATGAACTCCAGTAAAGTCAGGCTCAGAAAAAAATCCCTCCAACACAACTCAGCTCCTTCATACAGAGTAAAATTCAGGAACCCACAGGAAAAGAAGAGGATTCATTCAGGTAAGTTATTCCCTCACATTCATAATTTATTTGCTATGAGACAAGGGGCAGTCACCCCTGTACAAAAGGCTGGCAAAGGCTCAAGCATCACTTTGTTCCTATTGAAACCCTACTTCAGGATTGTACCAAAGATCTGACAATTTTGTTCTGGCTCTCTGCAGAAGTTCCCACATGCAGTGATATAAAAATGTGGAAAGAAAGTGTCAGGCAAATGGAAAGCTTTTCTCTCTTCAGATAAAAAAAACCCTGATTTAAGATTTGTTGATAGGACAAAAACACTTATTAGTGCTGCTGACTCCATAGCATTGAAATTCATACATAATAGCATTCTATAGTGTTGGAAAACTTAGATGTTTCTCTAGTTCTGTTTTTCAGCTGCTTGGAGAGATGTGGCATCTACAGCTGTGTTGGGTGTAGTCCTCTGTCTGTTCCCTGCTTGCTGTTCATTCCCCACATCACCCATACCAGAGCTTCCCACCACACACTCAGGTTAAGTTCAGGTATTTTCTATGCTACCGCACGCACCAGTAAAAATTCCAGTGACAGGAGTATTTTCTTTAATGCTCTCTTATACAGTGGGGCAAGGAGAGAATAATAGAAGAGAAATGCATTGAGAAAAAAATATGAGTTGTTTGTAGGACAAGATTTTTCTTCTGCTTTCATTGAAAAGCAGAGAAGTGCTACAGAAACAGTGCTCCTGTCTGACTGGTCTTCATCAACTGGCCTCAATTTTATGGACTACAAGCCCCTTAAACAAATACTTGTATTTATTTCATGAGCATTGTTTGGTTTGGGTTTATTGGGTTTTATTGATTTTTTTTTTTTGTGGTTTTCTTTTGCAGTGGTTGTTGTGTGGGTTTGTGGTTGGTGTTTTTTTAGTTTGGTTGGCTTTTTAAAACCAGTGAAACAATGCCTCCAATGAGCACTTTCAAATTGCCTATTCCAGAAGTCTGCCACAGTTACTTTAAAGTAACTACTCAGAAATACAATTTGTTTATTTAAAAGTCCTTTGGGAAATCATTACTGCTCCCGATGGAATGTCTCAAATATTGCAATTCTAAGGCACAATAGACTATTAGGAGATATTTTTATCCTCAAAAAAAAAAAAAAAAAAAGGAATATCCAGTTTTCTATAGGAAAATAAGCCACTAGAAGAAAATCCTTGATTTTGGTTATTTTTACTTAAGTCCTTCCTCAATGCCACTGGCACCATTCTGAAAGCAAGAATAACCAAAACAATCTATTTTAAATACTTAGGCATCAAACTACTGTAGAACCAAAGACAAAGGTAACACAAAACAGTACTGGCAAGCTTCCTTCATGTCCATTGACTCCATATCACAATATCACTCATATCATTAGTAGCTTTACTAAAAGTCAAGTCTTGTGCAGTGCTAGAACACCTTCTCTCAAAGAGTTTTAAAGCATTCTCAAAGTAGTGCTGGTCTTACCCTCAGCCCATCACAGTCTGGCAGAAACACAGAGAGGCAGCAGCTGGCATTGAAGGCTGTGGTTCCCAAAGACCCAATCCAATCACAAAGTGATACTGCCTCCCCGAATGTAAACTCCCTTTACTGACAGACAAAATACCTTTAAAACATATTAGTAAACACATCAGTCTCTTAATCACACCTTAGGAAGGTCCCCTGCACTTGCCGAATCACTTGTAATGAAGTAGCCTCCAGGCATTAGAAGCAAATCCTGTTTTTATTTTGAGGCATCATCAAAGAATGTGACAGCACCATGGAACTGCAGGTAGGTCAGCCTCGTGCAGCACATAAGGCAGCCATGGGTACTTGTTAAATCCAAAGCAATCTGTGTAGTCAAGAGAGACATAAATCACTTAGAAACTGCTGATCCTCAGCCTCCAACCTATGCCTTCTTTGTTATCTGTGGATATCTGTGAGAGAGGTGTATTCCCAAAGTGCTTTCCAGTTTGGTGCATGTGAAAGTGATCATCAAAGCTGAAAGCCCTCCAGCCTGGAAAACTACCAGTAACAAGGAAGAGCTGATGATAAAAACCCAGGAAACAAGTAAAAGCAGGTATCTCAACACAGGCACAAGAGAAAGGAATCCAGTTTGTACATCTGGGGCAGATAATTGTCCAAGTGCAATCTGGAATCACATCTGTGAAAATCTCTGAGGGAATGAGGAGTAGGTTAGTAACAGGGGAGCATTTAAAGAAGCCCAAAAGGGCCCGTTTTTTCTGCCTGAACCTGTCTCGTGCACAAGGTGAAGTGTGACTCCTACATCCCCTATGGCTGACCCTTGATCCAGGTGCATCATTCAGCCTGCTTAGGCACCCAGGTGAATCTCCATCCCCCGTCGTCGTCCCTGCGCACAAAGGCCTGTCCTTGGTGGAAGCTGTGTGTTCTCACATTGCGGTGGGGACTCAGGGACGTTGTGAAGGCCACTTCTGTTTTGTTGGGTGACAAATCACCAGTCAAATAAGGCAGCCCATAGGCTGGGAGGGAGGAAACACTTGGCACTGGTGAGGAGAGGCATGGTGCTGAAGAAAACTGAGGAGGGAAGGGAGAGTCCTCGCTGCATGGATGGGTGCTGCTGCTGGCTGGAGGCACATGGCTGCAGCTAAACACGGCTGCTGCTCCTTCCCTGTGCTCATAGCCTATTGATCCCCCGGGGCTCAGGCAGTACGGCTCTTTTCCAAGGTCTGGGGACAGGGCACTGTAGTTAGCTGAAGCTTCATCAATGGTGTTCACATCTTTTAATCCTAAGGTCTGCAAGACCCAGCTGTCCACAGCAGGGCTGGCTTGCTCTTCACAGGCAGTGAATTCATTGAAGAGGTTCCTTCTAGCTTTGGAAGCATGAGGAGTCTCTTGAGGGACAAAGCAGTAGTCCTCTTTTAATCTCCTCTTGGTACTTTTGAGGGTAGCACTGGGTTTTTGTCCATGGCTAGACAGTAGTTTCTATTATAAAAACCCAAAACAACAAGGTGGAGACAGAAGATTAAAATTTGAATTTCTAGATACCTGAAAGCACCATGTTTCTGACCTCAGATGCACAAGATGGTTACTACTGTCCTTATAACGACGCTTTTCCCCCACTCTCTGCTTAAATATATTAGTATGATCAACTATTTCGTATCTTTACACTGTCTGCAACAACTCTGTCCCTGAAAGAGAAGAATGTGACTGTGTCAATAAGGCCTGAGCTTTGATGGTGTTCCCAGCCCCACACTCCCACCTGGATCTGTGGCAGCAGCACTTGGCAGGTGAGCAGGGCATGGGGGGGACAAGTGGCAGCCTGACAAAGAGGGAGGATGCAAAGGTAACTCATGCTGGGACAGGGGTGATCCTGACCAGGCAGTGCTCAGAGCAGCAGCCTGAGTGGCACTGCACTCATCAGTTCACCCCATTTGTCATTATCACAGGACAAGGGCCCCTCAGGCATCCAGGCATGGTAAAAGGAAGGCAAGAATAGACAAGGAAGCTCCCCACCATGTCATGAATTCACTGCTCAGACATGTCCCATGACATGTCCACACCGGACCCTTCTCCACATGACATGGGGGTGGCGGTGTCTCCCTGCTGTGCCCAGTGAAGGAGACCTTTTCTACGGCCAGGAGCTAGGTCTGGCCATGGGAGGGAGGACATGTCACACTATCAACTCCATCAACAGGATGGAAAAGGAAAGTCTCCTATGTTCTACAGTCTTTTTTACCTCATGCCCAATCCACAGAGTTGAGCAAATAAGCAATAGTTCAGTTTCATGGGCGAGGCTGGAATAGCAAAAAATGTTTTTAAGCTGATGAGGAACAATTGTTTTCTTTATTTTCTTTAAGATGAGAGAAAAATAATTAAAATAATATTAAAAAAATACCCTTCACACTTAGTTTAACAGAATGTTTCGTCCAACCTTAAATGTTTAATTTTGTATTTCACCATTAAAAAAAAACCACACCTTTTTAATTAATAAACTGGAAAAAAAAATCCTTATCAAAATGATAACTGACAAAACAGAGACATTCAAAAAATACATACTCAAATTTGAACTTTTTACTGAAAAAAAAGCATTAGAGGGAATAATTTTACCTTGACTATATAATCTTAACTTATTTATAGCTAATTAATAAATTAAATTTAATTATTCCAGGTGATACACTGTCTCCAAAGTCAGAACCTGACAGGTTATCATTCCTGGGGGAAACTATCACCTTTGTGAATTTAAATGTGAGTGTGAATTGCACTGCAGGTTGTCTACACTCTTAGATTTTCAATGTATTTTACTGGCCTGTACCTAATCAACCTGTTCCTTCTGTACACGTCTACATGACAGGTTTGAACACAATACCTTGGCTTTTTCTTCTAAGCACTTAATCAGGGCAGAATTCAGGTATTGTCGGAGGTTATTATTTTCTTCGTGTAACCTAGCAAGTTCCTCTTCCTTCTGAAGCAAAGTGTCTTGAAGCTGTGGAGTAGAGATATTGATGAATAGATGTTTACTCTGTAACTTAATAGCAATTGCCCTATGGTACAAGCTGCTTGGATTTGATGATCTGGGTGTTTGCTTTGTGAGCTCAACCCACCTCCTCCAGCCTCTTGTCTCTATAAATCTAAGTGGCGTGACTGTTCAGTTTTCCCTTTTGACTTCCTTTAATCTTTCGTGAGTGTTTGAGAAGATTACTCTGAAAAAACCTGCAACCGCAGAATAATAATAGAAAAGAATTACAGGTAGCCCTGTGAGCAGCCAGAAGTGGTCACGGGCATGACAGCAGCTTCAGGATCTCCTCCTGAGCTGCAGTAAACATCCCTTTGCACCCCTCCTTCATTTATAGTTGGCTGGTGCAAAAAAGGAGGAGGAGTTGCAAACTAACGATTTATGGGGGTAGAGAGCAGAAGGAAGATGCAGCTGCCATTCTTCATGATACAGCAGTACTCAGTGATCTCTTCAGTTCTGGACCCTGCTTTGCCAGCCCTGGTACATATAGAGAGCTGAGATAATCCCTGGTCTCAAAAGATGGACAGGAATGGCAGACACCTAACACTTCTCCATGGGAAATCTAAGTGTTTACAGATAGATTTTTGCCTCCTGATCATAGTGCTGGAGACTTCTTTAGGAGGATAAAGAATCTTCTGCCAAGGACCACAGACACCTGCTCAGCATAGGCTCAGTCAAGAACAGACTTAAATGATTGGGGCAGAACCAAAGAAAGAAGTACACTGACATTTGGAACTATGGTTTGATTCCAGGTACCTTTCAGTTAATATCTGAATTTTTATTGACTTCACTGTGTCAAAACATCATTCCAAGTACTTGATCAGAGTCATCAATCTGGAGTTCCTTCATCTAAGACAGTTCAGAGTTTCTCCTGTCTCTTGTTGGGAATTATAAAAAGAAAAGGAAAGATAAGAGAAAATAAAACAACAAGGAAATCCTGCTGGTCAAAACGGTTGATCCTCCATGTAAATAGGCAATTCTGGCGGAATCACTTCCCATGAAGTTCAGCCTGGTGGAATCAGGACACACACTACGTATTTTTAGCCAACAGCATCACCAGATCCAGAGGGACCCCCTGTTCATGCCCCTGGTTTTCTGTAGGGCTAAGGCTACTGGTGCAATTTGATGTAAGAGGGGAGGAATGGAGGGAACCCCACCACAGTTGTTCTAGTGTTACAGGACAACAGGGAGGAGACAAATCAAGCAAGGAACAACAGTTTTCTGTCACTTCCGACATCTGTGCCAGCGAGAGGGAGACATGCCATAAGCCAACCCAGAAGGTGCCATACGTGATACAAAGTTCGGGAACCTCGTG
>VYXC01012233.1:0-15858 GCA_013397175.1 Platysteira castanea | reverse complement strand
GGACCCCGAGGGGAGGCGGTGCCAGCCCGGCCCCGCCGCGCCCCGGCAGAAGCGCCCCGGCGGGGCAGCGCTCTCCCCGCGGCTGTCCCAGCCGGGCTGTGCTCAGGTGCCGTCGCGGGACAGCCCCCGAGGCAGCGCCCAGCCCTGACCCGGTGCCCGCTCCCCGCTTTCCCGGTGGCACCGCTCCGTGCGCCGAGCGCGGGCAGTGTCGCCCCGCCGGCCCCCCGCAGCACTGGGGCNCAAGTACTTGATCAGAGTCATCAATCTGGAGTTCCTTCATTTAAGACAGTTCAGAGTTTCTCCTGTCTCTTGTTGGGAATTATAAAAAGAAAAGGAAAGATAAGAGAAAATAAAACAACAAGGAAATCCTGCTGGTCAAAACGGTTGATCCTCCATGTAAATAGGCAATTCTGGCGGAATCACTTCCCATGAAGTTCAGCCTGGTGGAATCAGGACACACACTACGTATTTTTAGCCAACAGCATCACCAGATCCAGAGGGACCCCCTGTTCATGCCCCTGGTTTTCTGTAGGGCTAAGGCTACTGGTGCAATTTGATGTAAGAGGGGAGGAATGGAGGGAACCCCACCACAGTTGTTCTAGTGTTACAGGACAACAGGGAGGAGACAAATCAAGCAAGGAACAACAGTTTTCTGTCACTTCCGACATCTGTGCCAGCGAGAGGGAGACATGCCATAAGCCAACCCAGAAGGTGCCATACGTGATACAAAGTTCGGGAACCTCGTGGGGTGAACCCGGGGTTGCTGGGGGACGCGGAGTCTTTACCTGCTTGTTTCTGTAGAGCTGAGAGGACAGCTGGTCTCCCTGCCACGCCGCGTCCTGAGCACCGAGCTGCGGGCTGCAGAACTGCCCTGGGGGCCAGAGCGAGGGTTAGCCCGGTCCCGTACCGCTCCCAGCCCGGCTGCGAGGCCGCGCCCGGTCCCCCCGCCCCGGCGGCAGCTGAGCGCACTCACCCGGCGGCCGAGCCTCCCGCCGGCCCTGGCTGNCCCGCCGGCCCCCCGCAGCACTGGGGCGCCGAGCACAGCTGTGCCAGGGAGGTGGCTCAGTTTCATGCAAACCCTTAGAAAATGCTACGGTCCTGAGGGGGTTTAGGGTGTAGGGAGGTCCCAGGCTGTCCTTGGCCAGACCGTTCCTGCCACCTTGGGTGTTTGGTTCAGCTCTAAAGCAGCAGCACAGAACCAGCAGTCACCTCCTGGCTGCTCGCACTCTCTTCTGCCCCTGCAGTTCTGCAAGAGTTCCAGACCGCAAAGCCTGGGGCTCTCTCTGGATTCACCCTTTCTCCCTCCTCCAAATAAGCCTCATCTGCAGCAGCTCTAAATCTCTGCAAGGAAGGCAACGGCAGAGCTTGGAGCCTCAGTCAGGGAATCTGCCCACCCATGGGAAGGCACAGCAGCAGAGACTGCTCTTGCAGGTATTGGAGAGCCTTCTTTCTTTCCCATCTTAAGAGGGCACAAAATCTATTGCACCCCCTCAAGGGAGAGACCAGCTTCTCCTCTGCCTCGAGGTTGAAATGCAAAGAGCACTTACCATATTAGTGGCAGGATGAAATGCAGGTCTTGGGAGCACGTTTCTGTTAAAGCCCCAGAGAGGTTTAAATGGCTCTGAAGGAGGGGGAGAGGGGGGAGACCGGGGAGGCGAGTTTAATCTAAAGGAGCTCCCAGTGACGCCTCAGAGCTCTCCTGAAACCCAGCAATCTGATTTGGTGTAAAGCTGTCAAACTTGTGACGTGAATAAACAGCAAACTTGCTGAAATCAAAGTCATTCTGGTCCCACAAATCAACACAAGGAAGGAGGGAAAAGAAAAGGAGGGAGAAGGAAAAAAAAAGCATCCACACAGTTCAGGGCAGCAGTGAACTGGTGTGTCTGAGTTTCACTCCAGGAAATAAACAGGCATCCAGGGAAGCATCCCACATGTTCAAGATAAGGCTGCTGGTGTTGCTGGTGAGTTTTTTGGATTTGTTTTGGTTTTTTTTCAAGCCTTGTTTGTGGCTGTAAAATCCAGCAGGAAGAAACAAGTTTGTCCGACCTGCCTGGCTGACAGAGTGGCTTTTGCCTGGCTTCTCAGAGGTGAGTAGAAGCAAATACGATTCAGAGCATTTCTGTGGACAGTTCTGAGGAAGAAAGTGAAGGTTTCAGAACAACACAGCCTGCAATGACAAGCTCCTGCAAATGTCTCAATATATTGGGAATGTTTTCTGTCAAGCCCCAGGCTTCCAGAAGATCTCAGGATATAAATGTGGCAGTGGTAAAAGATTATGTATCATAAAGGATTTACTTTCATAACGCTGCAAAAGCTACACACAGGCATGTGAAAGGAAGAGATTGTCTCTATATAGTCACTTCTGATTCATATCGGATTTACATAGCAATCAAAATCCACGGATAAGCTTGAGATTTCCCCAGGGGGAAAAAAAAATCGAACTAAAAATCTTCACTGAGGGTCTGTCTTTGACTAACATAGGCGATGGTAAGAATAAAGCCAATAGCAGAGCAGCTGTTCTGCCAGGATCCTGCCCCCTGCCATAGCAAAGGCTATTGCAGCTGGTATCCCGACCTCTCTGCAGCCAGCGGGGATGAGGCTGGGCCGAGGGAAGGCCGTGCTGGCATATGGGATGGTCTTTCATTTCTCCCCTGGAGGATGCTCAGTGCTATCCCCCCATGAGCAAGGCTCAGGGACAATACAAGCCAAGAGGGCAATTTGCCTTCCACTCCTTTATTACTGGCTATTTTCCTAGGTTGCTGCTCAGGTAGACTGGCAGCTATACCAAATTAACCCACTGCCATCTCCTGCCTTTATGGGTTTTTTTCCAACAGAAGCTTTTTTAAAAGGCCCGGCACTTAGAGCCTACAGTGCCTGGGGTCACCCTTTAGCTTTCTTAACCCGCAGCACCGCACATTTACACTTGATTACTGCTGTGACAACCCACTCCCTTCAGATGCCAACTCTCCCGCATGGCCGTGTCATCTGTTGGCTACCAAGGAACAGAGCTGTGTGACACACGCCCAACACGCGCCAAGGCCCAGCGCAGCTCCTTGGCCAGGTCTGGTCCCTGTGCCCGCTGCTGAGCTGCCGCAGGGCGCGGTGGCACTGGCGGCTCCCTCACACCGGGGACATCCCAGACCGCCGCTCTAGGGCCCCGCGGCGGCAGCGCGCTAGGGATGGGCCCCGGGGAGGCGGGTAGAGCCGGGAGAAGAGAGGTGCTGGGGCGGGCAGGCTGGAGGAGCCCTCAGCGCCCGCAGCAGCCCCGTGCGAGACGCCAACACCCCGCGGGTCCCGCCCGGCCCCGCCAGCGCCTCCGGGCCCCGCAGCCCCGGCCTCGGGCCGCCCGGGCCGCGGCCATGTTGGGGCTGCCCAGGATGGCGTCATCAGCGCGCGCCACCCCCACCGCGCGGCCATGGTGGCGGGGCGAGCCGCGGTCCCTGCTGAGGGCCGGCACTGCCCCGCTCCCGGGCCCCGCGCTCCAGGCGGCTCGGGAGGTGCCCGCCTGGCCCTGGAAGGGCTGAGGCAGGTGCAGAGGAGCTTTCAGTGGGTGAAGAGCAGGGATTCCCTGCACAGGAGGTGCCCCACGTGTCGCCCCGAGGCACCTCACGGTTCTTCTGTCGGGGTAGCAGCAGAGAGGGGAGAGTTGGGTGTCTAAATAGCACATCATGGGGATAATTGGGGTTGGAGCATCTCTGTTATCAGGAGAGACTGAGGGAACAGGGCCTCCCCTAAGGGGATCTCATTAATGCATATAAATATCTCAAAGGCAGGGGTCAAGAGGAATGTGGCAGACTCTTTTCAGTGGTGCCCAGTGACAGGACGAGGAGCAGTGGCCATAAACTGGAACACAAGAAGCTTCACCTCAACATTTGGAAGAACTTTTTTGTATTGAGGGTGGCAGGCACTGGAACAGCTGCCGAGGGAGGGTGTTGAGTCTCCCTCTCTGGAGACATCTCAAACCCACCTGGATGCCCGTGGTCCCTCCATTGTGGTGTTGGCTGGGGACTGTCAGTGCTTGGCTTTCTGAGCTCAAGGAGTTCAGATCAACTCACCAAGGCTGATATGCAGGGGAGTGAAAGGTGATACATGGATAAATGACTACCAAATCAGAGGTCTGATTTGGGGAGATACCCTTTGAGTGATTGTCAAAGAAAGAAAAATGCCGTTGTTGTAGGAGTGAAACACCTAATTCTGCAAAATGGTGCATGGATGATCAGACATGATGATAGAAGAGGTTCAAGTCGTGGTAGCAATCACATATTGATGTGTATGTAAAACAAAACTAAGTAACAATCATCTGCTAATTTTCCTCTTCATATGGAGCTCTTACTGCTTATTGCAGCTAAAGATGGACCTCTTTAATTGGGAATAAAGTTCTGGGGCAAAATTATCAAGACTACAAGATTGCTTTAGTGCAGATTTTACTTTGAATGTCATAGCAGCTCTTCTGAAGTTCTGGGAACACACTTAAATGTATTGCAGTGTTAATTCCTGTATGTTCTTTGTACCTGTATTTTATTTTGTAATTTCTGTGATATTTCTTGTTTAAATGATAGTGATGAAGCTAATCCTTCAGATCAGAACTACAGAAAAAGCATGAACGTTTTTTCTGGTTTATCCCATTTTTTATGTAGAAATGGCCTTAAAGTTGCATTTGCATCATAGTGAACTGGGTCTCAGAAGGGATGGTACACAGAAGAAAAATAATATTTACAAATAGTGTAATTCAAGTTTTGTATCAGATTTACTACATTTATGTGTTGCTTTGCGTGCTGACGCCTGCATGGGTGTCCAAACCCACCCCAAATCCTCTTCACTTACTTTGCCATAGTTCTGCTACAGTGCTCCTTATCCCTATTAAGAGTGGTTAAGTGAATCAGTGGCAAAATGGAGGCTCACTTATAACTCAGGATATTAACCTATAGACAGGTATACACAGGTATATGGCAGTTGCATGAATTTCTGATCATGTTTGTGAACCAAAGGTGTGAGAAATTAAACCTGATGAGACTGATTTGCAAAAATTCTTTTGAAAGGGAATTTATGCACATACAGGTTCTGGCTGTTTCTCTGATCAGTCTTCCTCCTTGAACGCAGGACTAAAAGGCACTTCCCAAATCCAGTCCCCTGCTGTTGAGACATTCTTAAACTTTTCAATCTCCCTCTTAAAACTAATTAGGTTATTTTCCCTATGTTATTCCCACTGAGAGGCTACACCGTACTCTGAGCTCTGATGGCTGGACACTTTCTAGTTTCCAGGCTGAATGTATTCATAGCAGGTATAATCCCTTTTGTCCTTGTGCCAAACTCTTGCTCTAGTTTAGACACTTCATCTCCCTCTGCAGTGTTTAGCCCTGATATCTTTGCAAAGTGCTGTCACACATTGTCTTTTCCTTTGCTTTTCAGGTCGAAGAAGTCAGGTTTTTTACAATCTTTCCTAATCTTACAAGCTCATCTCAGAAAATATTCCAGCTGATATTAACCTGTTTTTCAGATGGATGGCCAAACTTACTCGGGTTGCTGTGGAACACACCACTGTTTTAGAGAAAAGCATGGGGAAATCTTTCTCTTTTATATCTTTCTGGTATATTTTAGGGCAGTCTTTACCTTTTTCATCACTCTCTCATAGCGGTTACTAGTCTTGAAATCACTGTCAGCTGGCAGTGAATACACCTGTGGGCTTTATTTCCTGTAAAAAGGAGTTGAGTCAAACTGAGTTGTCAGTGCTGTTGGGCTCCCACTTTCCTGTGTTAATACTTTTTGTATTGTGGAGTTTCACAAGTGTTTGGACTAAAGAAAAAAGATGACTACGTGGTGAAAAAACTGCAAAACACCTTTCTGGGTTTACCTGCAGTTTCTCACAGTGAGAGTGGTGATTAGTGAATAGAGGATGTCCTACCTGTGTGTAGTTCTTGTGGTGGCTTCAATGCTTTCTTTTAGTTTGAAATGAAGGCACATGGTGTATGTAAGGTGTATGTGATTTTCTTCCTGTGTTTTCTGATATATGCTGGATGAGATTTATCCTTCATAGACCCTTAGAAGGAAATTTAGTATTACTAGTGCTTAGTTGTCCGTGTTCAGTAAAGGGTTTTTTCTGGTCAAGAAAGTAAGTTTTATTTCAGCTACTGTATGTAAAAGTAATTTTTTTAGGGATCTAGAAGCTTAATTTGAGTAATGGATATCATCTGATGGAATTTACATGAAAAAGTCAAAGACTTTCTACATAGATAATGACACTTTTATATATAGGAAATCCTTACAGGTGAAGTGTGTAAGGACCGTGTTTGAATAACATCTGTGCCATGTGTTGTGTCCACAAGTGCTCACCCATCTGTTATCACCCCTGCTAACAGCAAATCTTGGGTCTGTCCTGTGGATGTAGCTGTTGTTTCACAAGGGACAGCAGGTCCCTGCTTCAAAGAGAGATCTGTTAGGTAAAGCACAGACAAGTGCTCGTGAAGATCTGGGACTAGAAGAGACTTGCTCTTGTGATGCTGGTACTGCCTTTTACTCTTCAAAATTTCACTCTAATTTTCAGTCTGAATTTGTTCATGGATGTTTGTGGCTTTAGCTTTTTCTGTTTTGTCCCGTGTGCCATTTGACATGTTATAAACAACAATCTATGCTGTGTTTGTCTGGCTTTGTGTAATTGTTTTTCTATTTTGCCAGCCATCTGAGAAGCAGTCCTCTAGACTGCACTTGATTACACCCTCAGGTACAGGAATGAGGCTTCCCTGAAATGGAAAGGCAAATGGTAAAAGTGCAAGTTTTATGAGCACAGAGTATGTTTACAGAAGTCACTGCTTGCAGAATGGCATTGCGAGTGAGAGGATTGTGATAAATAAATAATGATTTTTATAGTTCTGGGATTTTCTTTAGAATATTTTCATTAATTCTACTGGATGTATTGACCTTTTGCCACAGGAGGACATTATTTACACTGGTTTAGTATCCTGTGGGCATGTTCTTTCAGAGCTCATCCCAGGCTCTATTTATTGCCTGTTTCTTGCCCTTTCCTTTAGCTGGAATTGTATCATAAAAAAACTCAGGGGTCCTGATCTCAGGGCTGGCTTTTGACAAGCTGATGGGTTCTCTTGGAAACTGCAGGTGGGAATTTGTTACCGTTGCCAATCTGATTGGTGTATGGAAGAGAAATATGTTCTACTCCCGGGTGTGATGTTGTTCAGCTTTATAGCAGCACTTAAATCCCTGAAACTTCAGAACATCACCCATTTACAGTGTAGACCCAAGTCAGTCTCTGCATCTTTGTTTCGTCTATCAGTTGGGACTGGTTTGTCTGCTTGGATTTCACATTTCTGTAATAAAAAATGTCCTCATGTAGCCCCTGGCCAAATGAGTCCCTTTGTTCTTGGCTGAGACCAATTGGCTCCAGAAGAGCAGATTAATTGTGAACTGATAATTTTTCATGATGTTTGGGGGTTAATTAAATGGGGGTTTTATTATAAACCATGATGTAGTTTTGGAACTGAAGCCTTTTCTTGGGCTGGCATCGGCAGCACTGCTGCTGTGGATGTCCCTCATTCCAGAGGTTCCCGCTGCACTGAGCTGCCATGCTGCAGCTAAGTAACGTGTACATCGCAGAAAGTGATTCAGCAGTGCAAACAAATGCACTGAGGTAGTCCCAGGGTTAAATAACAGATGGCTGAAACAGTTTTTCTTGAGTGTGCTCCGAGTGTTGACCATCGTGGTTTGGGGGAAATTGTTGTGCCTACAAGAGAAAGCCCCATGTGCTGAAAAGCCATGCTTTTCTCCATGGTGTTTTCCATTGAAGTCAAACTATTTTACAGGGAGACCTGCCAGAAAAGCTTAGCTCACAGGTTTAGTCCGAATTAGCATGAATTTTCATGAGACCAGATGCAGAGCTGATTGGGTCCTTATGTCTAATCATCCACTGATGTGTGCATCTGCCTGCTTCTAACCTGGCCTGTGAGCTCCTCCTGTGTGAACCGTGCTGCCAGTACCGATGTACTGGGCTTCACCTATTTAACAGTGCTTTTCCTCTTGGCTGTGGCTCAGGAGCTGGCAATCTGGCTCCTCTCCATCTTGCTTCGGGTGTAGAGCTGGGCACTTTCCATTCTTGGCTGGCAGTTGGGATGTTTGGCAGAGATCTCTGATCTGAGTAAATATGTGCGAGGGCATCTCTTCATTGCAGAGCTGTATGGCATTGCCTTCCCTAATCAATAATGAAAGAAAGATTCTAGGACGTGTGTAAATGTGTTGGGGGTCAGAAGGTGAAGGATGTTGTTGTCATGAGCTGAGAAAGATGTCAGGGTTTTTGTGCATACTTTTCAAAGGCTGAGTTAAAGCAATAAGTCACTGGGGAGATATCCTAGTAAAACAGCTCTGTCTGTATACACAAAATTTCCAGCTCCTAGTCCATGCAGGTAGTGTTCGATGAAGTGGTGATGAAAAGAAATTAGTTGGCTGGTAATTCATCTAAAAGATTGGCAGAGGATTTTACAGGCTTACACCAGAGCTGGCTGGAGACAATAATCTCTTTTCTTGAAGAATGCTGAGGTCCTGACGCCCAGCTCGTTGGAATGAAACCTGAATGCTTTTTAATTCTCTGTGAGAGATTTTTTCTTTCCCCTCTTTGGCTTTTGTTTTTAGGAAGGAACAAAATGTTTCATTGTGATTTTGTCAATTATTTTGATATAATGGATTAAAAGAGTAAATGTCTTCCAAATCCCAAAGCCTTTTAAAAGAATTCCATTCAAAACACATAGAGCTGTTTTCTTCCCTGAATTTTTGCTGAAATTTAATTTTAACCAAAAGTTTACACACTTCAATGGCAGCATGACTTCCCTTGTAGCAGTGATGTGCAGTGGATAATAACTGCAGACAGGATATATTTTTTTTTTAATCCGGTTATATTTTATGCTATCCTGGAGGAGAAAGGGGTGGAGGGAGGTTTGTATCCAATTGGCAGCCTCATACTGTGCCAAAGCAACGTAAAAAGGCCTGAGAGTGAATAAGAAACAAGAGAAGAATTTGGGTTTTAACTGCTCCTGGATGAGAGAGCAGGATTCATCCATGCCTTACTGTAATTTTACAGTTCCATTGCAAACTGTAATAGTACAGCAGGGAAAGAAAGAAGAGGTTAGTACAGTGCAGCAGAGCAGGCTTCAGAGGGGAGAGTTTCTCTTGGCTCAAGGTTTTTGTGTCCGAGTCTCCTGAAGTGACTGGAAGGGACAGCGACTTAAATGGCAGCTATTGAGCTGCCCAGAAGCTCATGTGGATTCTGTATCATCTTTCCTTTCTCTCTTTCTAGTCAGACAGAGATGAGACCTCTTGCCACCCACAGAGGCTGCAATGGCTGGTCTGTCATTGGTGGCCAGCACTGAAGCTCAGCAGCCTCGTGAAATGCACACTGGGACCTTGTTGGCTCTGGTCAATGTTTGCTGACCTCCCCCTTAGAGCTAGGAAGGTGTACTGTTGTTTGAGAAATTGCAGCTTCATGTGAACTGAACTAATTTAATCTGGGATGTTGCTATTAGCTGTTGGATGTTGTTTTGAAATTCCACAAATTTTTAAGAGAGATTTGAGTTCAGGGACGGAGCTTAGACCTCTCTGTAACCTCCAGCACCAAGGAGATACAAATCTACCCGGAAGAGTCTGGGCAAACACCCTTGGTGCCTTGGGCAAAAAGGAATGTGGCCCCTTGCAACAGAATACTTCACTGGGAAAGTGAAAGACCCTACAGTGATCCATTCTGGGTTGGCTGCTGGCCTGCAAAGTGCCTTTCAATAACTTGCTTTTATCGCTTTGTTTACCTTAAATGTGTGATCAGGAAGATACTATGTTAGAAGTTCATACTGACGAATAGCCCTCCGTAATTGCTGGCAGTTTTATTTTCAACATTAATCGTAGACTTTATTCTTTCAAAGATGTAGTTTGGTACCATGAATTTGGAAGCTTAACTTATTGCTGAAAATGCTTTGGTTTTCATGCACTTCTAGACCCTGGGATGTTTTATAGAAGAATGTCGCAGGTGGACACTAGAGGGCTTACTGGCATCCCTCCCTCCGCTCCCACCCGGGCACAGCAAGAGGTTTCAGCTGAGTAAATCAGGAAGTCTTCATTTAGGGTCTTACAGCTGGATTTAAGTTTTGAGGATGGAGGAAACTGAGCAACATGGGGGAAAAGAATTCTTTTGTGCTGCATCTTCAAATCTCCATCAGCTCCAGGAGGACAATAGCACTTAGTCTCCCTTATGGCAATGACCTTTTCAGATGCATTTTCAACCAGATAAAAGTTGCCAGTGGGAGCACTGCAAACACAGGCTGTGTTTCAGTTAAACCTCCAGGCAGGCAGAACGACCCCAGGAGCAGCTAATTACAAGCATTTCAGCATTTAGTTGTGGGCGATGTTCAGGTTGCCTGTGTAACTTTGCAGTACACGGAGGTGTGAGGGCCATAGGAGAGGCAGGCTCTGGGTTTGGGTGTTGTGAATTGCTATCTAAAAGCCTCCAGCACTCTCCACTGCCAATAGGGAATCTGGCTTAACACCAAGCAGTGTGACAGTTGCCATGTGCTTTCCCAAATCTGGAAATACCTGAGCTCTCACAGCACTTTACTCAAGTTCAACACAGCTCTGTGTGAGCAAGTTTACCTCGAGAGCTTGTGGTGTGTCCAGCCAGACTCGTCCTGCCACTGCTGTTGCCTCTTGCTCTGCTTTATCTGCTATCTAGGCTGCAACTTAACAGTGTTTGACTGGTTAAAAAACAATTATATCACTGGGTTCCCCCTTCAGCTTATGCTAAGAAGCCTTCGACAGCAGCGTAGGGGAATAGGAGGCAGAACAGCTCTTATTAATGAATGTGCTGCCAGCAACGAGCCTTGCAGCAGTGGGTTAAGCAGCACTATCCCTGTAGACCGTCACTCATGAAACTTTTTTTTGAGTTGACCTGCTTGGATTTCTCCCTCCCCTTCCTCTTTTCTCTCTCTCTCTTTCTTTCTCTTTCTTCTTTTCCTCAGGTCTCTTGATTTCATGCTGGCTTTCTAAATTGAGGATAAAGTTAATTTAGCCCACAATGCCACAGCTGGAATGAAATATGGCCAGTCGCTCGTGTGGAGGGGAGGGCTCCATGCTGGCTGGGGGTGGCTTGTTGCATCTCCTAAGGCCACTACGGGCTGTCACTGATTTATTGATAGTGCTTCTAGCAATAAACCAAGAAGTTAACTAATTATGAACATATGGTTCAACTCACGCTTGACTCAGCAGCCACCTTGTTAGCCTGGAGCTGCCTAGGTGTTCAGAAGCAGGAGAAGAGGGAAGTTTTGGGTGGAAGGTGTGGTCCAAAGTCCCACTGACAAGCCAGAGGGAGACTTCATTGATCTTAATCTATTCTTTTTGTTAGGAGGCAGCATGCTGCTGTCAGGAACAGCTTGGTAATAACAGATTTGTGGCCTCTAAGTCCTTGTGGTTATAGCCAGCATGCGACACTCGGTCAGCTCCTTGCGTGCTCTGTACTTAATTGGTCTCAATGGTGGGGTCTGAAATGAGACGGTAGTTCAAGGTGCAACACATGCTGTACCTGACGGTGCAGCCTGGGAGCTGCTGCACAGATGTCAGCTTTTTACCAGTGGGCTTAGCACTGGGGACCCGGAGGGTCCGCACAGAAAGGGACAAGGGGCGTCTGAGAGGACCCTGCCGATTTTCAGTCCTTAATATGGAATTAATTAGAGGACAACTTTAGAGAGAAAGAGTGTGACTGGTAGAGGAACAAGAAGGGAGGCGCAAAGAACTTGTTAGGAAGTTAATCAAGGTGGATGGCAATTTTGCCTGCATTGAGTGGTCAGCATGCATAGTCTGGACACAGGAGAGTCTTTAATGGGAATTGATACCAGCTAGAGGGGGGAGGAGGGTGTCTCTTTCTGTCCATCTGTTGGTCTTTCACAAGTGAATTGGTCTATGCCACAGGATTCAAAACAGTGTAGTTAGAGGCTGGGTATACATGGTCTGCAGGAAGAGTGAGCTTATTTCTGTCCAAACTTTTAAAACAATTTTAGAGTTCTTAGACTTCACTTAACTGGAAATTGAGATGAGAATACAAAGCAGACGGTTTAAATAATAGGCATCAAAAAGAACTCCAGGATGTGATTTGACACAGCCAACAAACTGATCATTTTATGGCTACCTAGACAAAGCAAAAGTGGGCAAAGAAGGGCTCTCTGTGTGCTGGGGTGCATTAGCAAGACCACCATCAGCAGGCTGAGGGGGATGGTTGGTGACCTCTGCTAGGCCCTGGTGAAGCTGCATCTGAAGCTCTGCATCTGGTTTTGGTTTTCACGGTGCAAGAAAGTTGTCAAACTGGAGAATCAAACAGAAGGGCCACTAAGCTGGTCAGGAGGCTGGAGCACTTGAGGGTGAGGGAACTGGGCTTGCTTAGCTTGGAGAAGAGGGCTAAAGGAATCTGATGATAAGGGAATTCTGCTGCTGTGGGGATATATAGAGAAAGGCCATCTCAGACATGCACAGTGAAAGGGCTCAAAGTATTCAAAAGCTGGGAGAAGTTATATTTCAATTAGATATAAGAGGAAGAACAACAAAAAAAGAAAACCTAGACGTGATAAGCTAGAGAGGTCATGAAATCACCATTTCTGGGGTTTTTCATAACTTGCCTGGGCCAAGTCCTGAGCAGTGTGATCTAAATTTGGAAAGTACTCTTTAATTTTTCTATGACCAGGCTACAGCTGGAGCACAGCCCAGGGCCTGGGATAGAGGCACATGGCTCACGTTCTGTCGTGTGCTGCTGTGCTGGCTGGTTTGTGGCTCTGGTGTCACACCATGATGTACATGGCAATTATCATTGTTGCTTTCATAATGTAATGAATAAGGGTAGTTGACTAATGAGTAAAGTTGATCTGTACACAACAATTTGGAATATAATTCACCCAGATGCAGCAATAGGTTTTCTTAGCAGAGGCTGTGCTTTGAGCTGTGATTAGCTGGTGATGCTAAAATGAGCTGAAATGATTTTTGAGGCTAGATAAGTGCCTGTCCCTCATCTATTTCTTATCTCCTGTGAGAGGATGCTGCAGGTGAGTTGAGGACCAGAATGTGAGAGGTCCCTGTGAGATCTCATATTGCTGCTGAAGATGGTTTGAGTTCACCTGGTTGAACTGCACTGCTGCCGATTGGAAGCACTGATGTCACTTGTACTACAGGCTCAGGCTATTGACATGTTCATCTCTAGTCAACAGTCATCTAGAGAAGGTGGAGGGGTAAATTCTCAGGCTATTAAATCTGTTACAGTGTATTTCTGGCCAAAGCCTTGCTTTGTGTTTGCCTGTGAGGACCTTGAAATCTTTGCCTGCTGTGTAAACAAATAGGAATAGTTACTACCTGTTGAGATCCCAATGTCAGCATTTCTTGTTGTAATATATCATTAAAGAAAAAGCACAGAGACTAAATGTTCAGCCTTAAATTCTCAATAAATTCTTATTTGTATCCCTCTAATAGTGTGAGAGGGAGAAATCTGAAGGAATGGCCACTTAATCCCAGCATGACACTTTATAAGCATGTCTGTACGGTGCAAAACAGCTTTGGAGGAAAGAAGAACCAGGATTTGGTGCTTCCCTATCTCTCCTGGGATAATCTCTGCTGTGTTTCTTACCCAGAGAAACAATGTAGTACAGTGGAGACCCTGAGGTACTGCTTTGGTTTGTAGCGAGTGCAGGTTATTTTAAAAGATGAGACTGTGGTTATATGGAAAATTCAACTGAATTTGGCTCAGATTTGAAAGTGGCTGGATCAGTTCAAGGTTTTGAACCTAACTTGAAAAGGGAGCTGGGGGTAAAGATTATGATGTAGATCATGATCCCAAAAATACAGTAAGTACTCAGACATGTGAATTCGAAGTCTAATTTCAGACTTGTTGCAAGGGAGAACTCCTAGCTGCCAAGTTAGGAGGAACTTTTCTGACTTAAGTTTGAAGCTGTTGCACCAAGGCAGACCTGTAACTGAGTAGGAGCAGTTATTTGGTTTAGCTGGTGCCAAATGGAAAGTAGGTAGCAATGATCATAGTTTTCTGGGCACCTTTTCTCTGGGGGTGGCCAAAGAGTGGAAAAAAAATTTAAGCAGAACTCCCAGGGCTAGTGAATGAAACTGACACATACAGATCAAAGGCAGAAACACTCTACAGTGAGTCCCTGCAAATGGAAAACCTCTGTTCTCTGCTAGGAACATTGTCTTCCTGCTTGAGTGTGTGGGGGACTTGGAGCTTCTTTGCTATGTGTTGGTAAAATGACTTGTTCCCTGGTGCAGGAGTTGCAACACCTGTGGTTTTATACTCAAAAGCCTATTTCTTTGTCAGAGAGAGCTTTACATCACCCTGGACGAATTCTTTAGGTGCTTTCCCATGTAGAATTCAGTGATATTTCCCCATCTGCTGACTTCCTTTGGCTTCCCAGCTGCAACTGGGATCTGAGTCACAATGCTCCTGTTCCAGTACCACTTGCTGCTCCCTTTCCCGCCAAATGCAGCTGTGGCCATTAGGATGACTTGCATCCTGCTGCATGCAATATGCCCGATCTTTACCCTACAAAGGTATTGTTTGAAGGGCTCTGAACATTTTGAACAAACTGGCCTGGCAGGGGGACTTTCAACTTCCCCTCCTTTATGGGCACAACAGCCTGTGTTTGTAAACAGAGCCTTAGAGGAGTAGTGGGAGCCACTGGAGGAGTGTCAGCTGGTTAATTGGATGTCAGCTCCCTGCTGGGGACGGGGCTAATGAGTCATCCTGCAGAAAGAGAATGGCCTTGAGAAGAAAAGCAAGGAATTGGACCCCAGTAATCACATAGACAGAGGAGCCCAGAGCCACCTGTTGGGATAAAGGCAGAGCAGCATTTGGGGACCAGGGCTTCCTTGTTTGGATTTCGTTAAACAGAGATTAAGCAGGCTCTGAATTTGTAAAGTTGAGATATTATTACTGGTGCATGTGTTTAAACAAGTGCTCATGTGCCTGGGCAGTGGTCTAATATACCATATAAACACTTTCCATTTATAGGTTTTGCTGGCCTTTGTTTTTTGAAAAATACCTGAGGAAAGAAATAAAAATGATATGTTAATGGAGAATTTAATGCAGGAAATGTTGAGAGAATCATACAAGGAACAACACAACCACTTCTTCAAATTAGGAAGTTTATTTTTTCTTTTGAAAACATAAGTCAAAGATTACATCCTTTTTGCTGAAAACTGTCTTCTAAAACAATGTGTTTTTTTTCCCATGAGAGCGTATTGTTAAAAAAAGTGAAGTTTTTTTGAAGTTAGCACTGCGTACATAAGTGAACTTTATCCCAAAGAACATTTTGATTTGAAAATATTTATCAGTGTAGTTACATGAGTAGAGGGATTTTATTTATGTCTTTTTCACAAGAGGAAACACAAATGAGAAAAATTAGATATTGGTATTAAGTTCTAAAATAAGGGTGTGTGTTCCCATTTAAAACTATTTTTGCCAAAGAGAAAGCTAATAAGAGAGAAATAGTTAGACACAAAAAGCAAGGTAATATAAATGTGCGGCTGTCCCGCGTAATTGCCGCCCTCGGCGACTGTCCCCGGCTAGCTCCCGAAGCAGTGAAGGAGCGGGACAAGCCGCATGTCCGGGCCCACCGTCACCCGAGGCAGCCAAGGGTTCCGGCGGGTGCAGAGCGGTGAGACCTCTTGATGACGAAGATCCCAGGGTTCAGGCAACACGGCAGAGGAAAGCAGCGAGGCTCCAGGGCAAGGGGCGAAGGAGGGGACAGACCACAAGCCAGATTAAGGAACAGCGGTTTTATTCCCCAACCTAGCCAGGAGGGTCTGGACTTCAATACATTGGGAACAATGGAA
>VYXC01012230.1:45315-118260 GCA_013397175.1 Platysteira castanea | reverse complement strand
TTTATTTTATTTTATTTGGGGCTCTGTGGTTTTTTCATTTTTGCCTTTTCTTTGCAATACAGTGTATATTTGAATTATAGTGTATGCTAGCTGAGAAGCAATTTAACTGCCAATTAATTTCTTATTTAATATTGTAATGATGTAATGAATATTTAATTTCATACAAAGATATTAAAAAAAAAATACTTTGTAAAAGTGTTTGTAGCTGAGAGTAGAACTGTTTTTTCCCAGCCTTGAAAAACCAAAGGTGACTCAGAAAAATTGGAGAAATATCCTGAGGTTCCTTACAGGCTTACACCCAACCTGTGATTTCCCATGATCTTACCTTAAAAGCTATTACAGATTTTCAAGATAAAGTAAGTGAGAAGTGGCAGAGTTGTTACTGCAGGTTCTAAAAAAAACTAGACAGGTTTACTTACCTTTACTATTCTTAGATAGGTTACCTAAGACACTGTCTTTCAAGAATTATACTGAACAGCAAAATAAAAATGAGGTTGGTATTTCCTTCAATGTTAATAATAAGAATCCCACTGATGAATAACCAAAGTGATACAGCAACAATGACAGCAGTAATAATGATGATAAGGATGGTGATGTTGATGATACTAATGTAATAATAAAGTATTTCTGAAACAAATCTCCCCACCCTATATATCTCCATTCATCTGGAAATTGCCACAGAGTTACTGTATGTACATTGTTTTCCCTTGTCTCTAGAGAGTAAAGAAAAGGTCTGGATGGGCCAAAAGGAAGAGCCATGATGAATGAGAACCGTCAGTGTGGAACTGGAGGAGGTGGATGGAAGGAGAACAGGTGAGATGTTCATCTGGACATCTGAACCATGCCCTGTCTTAATGCAGTACTCTCCCAAAATACAGTCATAATTCTTAATTTTCATATTATGCAGCAGCTTTTACTGGAGAGGAAAATCTCTAGTAATATTAAATCAGTTGAAGAGTAGGAAATGAAAGAGGTCTACATCCTCCACCCACAATTTTTAAGGCCTTGCTTATTGCCTTTTCAAAGGTTTAGTGATAATGATTACCAAGATCAGAGAAGGACCTTTTTTGGGTCTTAGGACTGTGAAAGGTTCAAATGTCATCATCTACTGTGTCTCAGAAAGAGTCTGGTTGCAACCTAACTTCAGAGATGCTTTGTGATCACAGTTCATTTCCTAGTGGAGAGCATATTTATCACAGAAAGACTTGTCCCCCTAATACAGTACATTCAAAACAAAACTCAGACTGGAGTCAATCTGTAAACCACAGCAAAATCAGAACATTACAAAAGGAAGAAATTAATCAGATAAAGACCTCTTTAAGTGATCATGAAATTATATTTTATAACCAATAGTGGTATTAGATCAGAAAGGAAAAGTAGTGCCTGGGTCATTTTGACACAACATTTGTAAATAGATACCTGCACATTTTATAAAGGTGACTAACCAACCTTCAGATCTTTCTAAGTGTTATTTAGCATCAAATAGGAAAAAAAAAAAAAAGAAACAGAATCTAGACAGCAATTTTCTCTAAATTTCTTTTAAAAGAATAAAAACTGTTATCTTCTATGTCAGTATCTAAGATACTCCTTTAAAAAGCATTAGTTATGAAATCTGAACAACAGTTTGCAGTCATGGAGATGGCTATCTGAAGCCTGTGTAAGCTCAAGCCCACAGTGTTTTTATCATCTTTAAATTTGAAAAAAATCAAAACATAAAAGGAATTGGATGCTTTTTTTTGGCCATTCATGTGCTTCCATTCATTAAACACCAGTTTACTTAGTGCTTTTGTGGGCAGAAACATAACAACATGAAGAAAAGATGCTTTTACCCTACATATGACTTCATCAACCACTTCTACTTGTAGGGTTTTCTATATTTTCAGCTTAGAATTTATCTTACTTGTCCTCTCACACCATTTCCTGCAGTGCTTTCATGCTGGATGATTGTCAGGATCTCTTCTGGAAGAACATAACTCCAACTATGAGAAAACAGAGCAATTGTTCCTGCAGGCAATAAGAACCAGATGATGTCAGATTTCAGTCGTTCTACCTAACTCAGTCTTCGGGCTTTCTTCCAGCATTCCTTGTGCCCTAACATATGTTATGTATTGTGTGCTAGGAACATAGTGTAAGTAGCTACAAAGACCTGCAGTCATTTAGCCAGCTAGAAACTCTTCCAAGTGCTTTGCAGAGTGGGCACGAGTCAATGCCCAGGAAATTTCACATGCCACAGATTTTTCTCAAAAGGAGATTGAACCCTAAGCCCCTGCTCTATGAGGAAAGAAACCTTAGCCATATGGATTTTTTTATATACTTCTATTTATTATGCAGAGATAGTGTTACTGACAATTTAGAAAGGATAATGATCAAATCATTCTCTTTTAACATATTTTTGTCATTACTGTCATTATTTACATTCTGATATGATCTGTCAACAAATAAAAAATTAAAAGGATACAGTGAAAGAGAAAAACCATTTCAACTGCTGTAGATAATGCAGGAAATAATGATGTAGACTTGGAAACAGAGCACTTCTTAGGTAAAAGGGAGGGTAAATATCCTGCAGAGATGTCATTTTCCTCTGCTGCTGATCTTCACCTATCATGTTTACAAAGGAATCGTGAGCAGAAAGATGGTATCTAAACTCTTTCCACAATGACATTAAGTTTTATTTGTTTGTCACTGGAACACATAGGAGCAGGATGCTCCTGGACAGGAGCAGGTCATGCACTGCTTTCAAGTTCTGCTGTTTAATGCGAGATCAGGGGGCTAATTATTTTAGCATTATCTTCCCTTATTCAGGCATGGCTAAGGCTCTGAACTCGGTATATAGATATTGCTAAGGGATAATACAAGGCAATTATGGCTGTAGCTTTCTCTCTCATAAACATAGCACAAGATCATATTCAAGAGCATGTTAATTATGCAGAATTAAAGCCCATAATCACAGCAACAGGACTATCTAGAGCATATGCTTTCAGACTCAAAGGACCTTGTATAACCCTACTTGCTCCACAGGCAACTTGGAAGCACTTTAAGACAGGAATCTGCAAGTAATCCACCTTCCATGACTACCTAGGCCTTCAAAGTTCATGGGAAGAGAGCTGGAGATGATGCCTCTTGTTTTAACAACGTGCTGTGGTAACACCTATACACAGATATCTTCTCACCCATAATCTTAGCAGGAGTTGTGACTTTAATCTGTATTTGAAGGTATCTTCTTGTCCTGGGGAAAAAAAAAAAAAAAGAAAGAGGAAAAGGATTTAAGGATATTTTACACTTGAATTCAAGATGTGGTTAAATACACTTTTTGTACACATCAGAGCTACTCTGCAAAGTTCCTCAGCCAGTATTTTCCTCACTACCTGCTGGTGCCAGTATCCGTGCAAGCATTCTTCTATGCAAGTTCCAATGACTCTTTTCACTCAGCATTGAATCATGGCATTGTTTCTGATACTGTTCTGCATTTTTAATACATATTATGGTAGAACCTGTGTCTCAGCATAGCCAGGGAAATGGTAGGTTAAATGAGAGCTCAATGGCTCCTCGTAATGCAATCCAAAGCACATGAAAATCATAGACCTCTAAATTAGCAGATATTCCTGCTAATTTAGAAGCTCACAGTCACACAGTAGGATGCACAGTAGCAGAGAATGTGTATGTTCATTACTGTTATCATATGAACAAGCAGAGATAAGTCTTCATATTTGCCAATGACCTTAAAAGCTTCATGGATGGCACAGGGATGTTGAGAAGTTGAAGCTGTCTATGGAGGCTAGAACTATTTTTGGGCCTGCATTGCACTGCCCACTGTTTGAGAGTCCTGATAAAAGTCTTTTGGTAACAGCTCTGCAGAAACATTCATGCATATATTTTTTAAATACAAATTACCTACTGCAACTGAAGGGGTTTAGATCAACACTTTAAAAAACCAAACCAAACCAAACCACACCAAACTTAAACTAAACTAAGTTAAACTAAACAACAACAACAACAACAACAACAAAACTCAACCAGAAAAAAAAACCCAAAAACCACTAAAAAAAGAGAGAAAAGTCTTGGACAGATTGCAGTGCAGATGCAATCCTACAACTCAAGTTGTTTAAATAACTTGATTTTTCCATTGACAGATTGAAAGAAACTACCTTAGAATTGCTTCACTTTTAACAAAATATATTACTTTATGCAGAGAGGGGTTTAATTAATTCTTGAAATTGTACGGCTTTGTTAGTTTTCCTTAAGTTCTACGTTTCAGAATGCTATTTATTCCATTATACTTGAACAAAAGTAGAATGTCTCATCTTTTGTTTTTACTTTCTCATATTTCCTTTCCCTCCGGGCCTTTTCATTAGATTCACGTATAATTCAGGAAGTCATAATTTGGTTAATGTAATGCTTACACTACTTGATGAATAAACCTCAGACCATAAATTTCATCTATCTGTAGTCATAACCTAAGGAACAATAAAAACCTAAAGTGGTCAGATTCTGATACAGGATACAGGGGAGTGTGATACACAGACTCCAATGATTCACAGAAAATAGATTATTTGTACCTGGATACAAAAATTCAAAATTCTTACTGTACTGGGCTATATAATATGTACTTTCTACAGTAATATGATTGGATGTAGTACTATCCACAAGGATACTTTTATCCACTTTTAGGAAACTACATCTGTGAGAATTTATGGACATTTAAATTGTAATTATTTTTTTGCATTCCCATCACTTCCATTTTTTGATATTATCTATTGAATTCTAGCAGGTCAGTAACAGACTAATTTCTTTTCCTTACTCTCAAATAGCACAACAGAGCAGTGCTAAAGGAAATTCTTCATCCATATGATGCTACATTGCAACTTAGAACTATCTGTGAAAGAAAAAGGTAAAGAATAACTGTCAGCTCCAGGCAGTTCTTGTTTTCCTACACCTAACCACTCTTTTTACTGTGCTATTCTCCTTAAAGAAAAAAACATAGAAAAAAGAAACAAAAAGTAAATCATATCTGAATGGTAGATAAAACCCATAAAGCTGTAGATAAAACAAGAGACCTGGAAAGATGCTGATTCTCTGGCATTACTGTGATCAGGCATTGAATGGCTTTTATTCTGACTGTCCCTCTAACATTTTTGTTTTTAAAATACAAAATTATAATTTACTTTTCTCTTGTAAATTGTCTGGATTGTACAAAAGCTATTTTGCTTATTCTATTTAAAAACTGAGCCTTTCAACATTTGTGATGATTCGGTTTTTTAATACTAGGTATAGATGCTAAATAAAGTTCCCTAGGAGAAATGAAACAAGGGAGTTGGTATTTTATCTTGGAATATTTACAGGCAGACATGTTTTTCTTTAAAATATCACTTTTACTTGTCATTTCATATTTAGGATACAAAGATCAATTAATATGCAAAGTTATTTGTTGTATATGATGGGGGAAAGCTTGTAAAGAATATGTGCTTTGTTTTTTAGACACAAAAAAGACATGAACAATAAATCCTAGGTCTTTTATTATCATATAATTTAAGTGCTTCTGACACAGATGTTTGTATTTATAACTGAAAATTTAATTTGGCTTCAGATTTCCCAAGAGAATGTGCATAATATTCAAACACTTGGAAAAAGACAAGTTATGTTTTAAAGTGATTATAAAAGAGAAGCACAAGCAATTAAAATATCCAAAACTTTGTTAAATTGTTCATGATTCTTTTAGACCTCTAATTGATTGCTGGTTCTCCTTTAATGGTGCAACTAACTTATTCAGCAGAGGATTCCTTCTTTCATGTTGAATAAAAATTCTAAAATGATATAGCAAATATAATTTGACTGCAATAGATTCAATTGCTCATATTGTGCTTTTACTTTATTTAATTTAAAATCTTAATCCTGTTAGAGAGTTCTAATGAATGTTGTTTCCTTTTGTATGACATAAGCTTCTTTCGCTTTATGATGAGGCCAGTAAAATCAACATTAAGCCCTTCTGAATTGGAAGCTACCTTGTTTTACTCTCACTGACATTCTTTCCATAAATATCTGGTCTTTTGTTCTTAAATGTGACCACAACAAAGAAGCAGTGTGGCCAGCAGGTTGAGGAAGGTGATTCTACTTTCATAAGACCCCACCTGAAGTATTGCATCCAACTTTGGGCTCCTCAGCACAGGAAAGATGTGGGACCAAGTTCACAAGAGGGCCACGAAAATTATTAGAGAGCTGGAGCACCTCTCCTCTGAACAAAGGCTGAGCTGGGGTTGTTCAGTCTGGAGAAGAGAAGGTTCTGTGGAGACCATGCTGCAGGCTTTTGTTATATGTAGGGGATTGAAAAAAGTGGAAGCAGATTTTTTTACAAGGGCAAAGGTTTTAAACAGAAAGAGGGTAGGGTTTTATGAGGCATAAGGAAGATGTTTTTTTACAATGAGGATGATGAGACACTGAGCTAAGTTGCCTAGCGAAATGGTGCACACCTCATCCCTCAAAGTGTTCAAGGCCATGTTGAATGGGTCTTTGAGCAACACGGTTTAGTGAAAGATATCTCTGCTCTTATAAGGGGAGTTGGACTAGATGATCCTTGAAGTCCCTTTCCAACCAAAACCATCCTATGATTCGATAATACAGTTGATTATTTCCTTGGGGTTGTGTGTGAAATGTCACAGAAACTCTTTTCACCTTCACCTAATTAGTGAATTACAAACTAATATAAAGTTGATGTCCTCTTCCACTTCTGTCCTGGTGACTTGCAGCTATTTTCAAAATTATGTGTGTGTTGCAATTCTTATTAAACAACTTTGTGGCATACTGCATTGTATGCATACCGAATAGCTGCAAAATGCCAAAGGACAATTACATACTTAATTCACAAAAGCAGCAAGTTACGAAGGCAAACTCTTACAGAAAATTCTGTCATAAATTTTCAGTTAAAGGCAGAGGAAGGGTTTAGTTATATTCATAATTCTTAAAAAATTTGTCCAACCAGGCATGTTAATATCTTTACCTCTATTTGGCCTCCACATAGACCATTAAGGTACCTATATAATTCATAGTTCTTTTTTTAATCTTTTAATAATTGTTACGCTAACATCACAGAGAGGAAAAATTAAAGGTGTTCTTTTGTTGTTTTGTTGTTCTTGATTTTCATAATTCACAATCATTTTACAATTTAAGAACTTACGAATTCCAGTTCTTTTGAGATATTATTCACTCAGCTTGCTTCATTTTTTTTCCATTTCATGTATTTTTAAGCAGTTGTTAATAAAACATGGACACAGCCCTGATGAAATGTAATCAGCACTCACCACTTAGGATTGAAGATCTACTTAACTTACTATACAGAAAAGCGCATTTTTCATTATAGTCTGAAGATATTCTGTTTCAATCTCTTCTTTTGAAGGAAGGATTTGATAGCAAGGCACTTTGAATATTTTCCTGCACTCAGATTCTCCTTGAATTTTGGTCTGAACCCCATTACCACAGTGTCTCTTGGCTATATGGCCCATGGGCTGAAGATCTGAGAAATTGTCTCATGTATAATTAGTGCTGAAGCTACTCAAGGGTTTTGAATATTAATATCAAGATCATTAAGTATTACTAAAATCAAGTAAATCATCAGGAACTGAACAAAGCATTGTTTTGAAATGTTCTTATAAGCTGTTCCTGTTTAATTACATGTTATTATGTGCACTAATCCAAAGATTTTGCACTGTTTATTCTAATGATAAACTGAAGATATGTATATCAATACAGAGTGAAATAAGCTGCAATCATTTTGAAGGAGGGGGTTGGCAAGTGGTTAACCAGTGGATGACTTCCAATCAAAACTGGTAAATTATCTAGGATAATCCAAGAGAGCACATGAAATCTTTGTCATTTTATTATTATTCTATTCTAAAGAACATCACTATCCCAGAGTCTTTTATTAAACTGACAATCAGAGGAAGTAATATATTTAAAGAAAATGCTCTTTGATTACTGATACTCAGTCAATGTGTGATTATGAAGACTTTTATCTCAAAGATTCCTTCAATTCTTTCAAAGGTGCTTTCTTTCAAAGATTTTTCAGTTTAAGCTTTGAAAGATGAGGGTTTTGAAAGTTCATAGATCATATACTGAATAAAATAAATTGCAGAGTAGAGGTTCTATTTTAGTTACTTCCAAAACATTATAATGTACAAAATTAAAAAAAACAAACAAACAAACAAAAAACCAACGATATATATATACACACATATGTAGACTGAGAAAATAGAGGTACTAACACCTAAGGAGGTTTCTGCAGGTCAAAAAGTTAGCCTGCTTTCCCAAGTACACCAGGTGGTCTATTAATTGCACCCCCCCCGAGTTTTGAATTGCTAATTAATTTTTTGAATTACAGGCAATAAGAGTTAACTGTCTCGATAAGATCATGAAGATTGGATAAACTGAGGTTTTCCTAAGAAAGTTCAGTGAAGACATAAGGACATTCAGGAAGATCCCGAAGAATTGAAAAGAGTTTTAGCAGACAACAGTTGAGAAAAAAGTGTAAGAGTGGTGATATTTTTCAGCGTATAGAAAATAACTGTGTCACACACTTGCTGGAGACAAGTAAGTCTTAGACATTTAAACCAGAAAATATCTATAGTGCTCTCCCTTTCTGCCATAAATTTAAGATACTGAATTTTTTCATTCATAATACTGACAGCCTTCCACATTTTCCTGTGATAAATCCACGACTGGATAGATACATCTGCCAGGGCAAGAAATCTCAGGTGACACAAATATTTCCGTAAATTTTATTTAACCGATTTCAGTCTTTTTATTATGGTGCTAATGAGTCAAACAACATTTCTTTTAGTTGCCTGTGATGTCCGATTACAGGTTTCTGAGAGGAAAAAATATAATTTTTAGTTTGATATCACTTTGGGTTGGACCGGAAATGGAGAACAACTACCACTTTCTGTTTGCCAAGGGCTGAATTTTAGCAATCTAGATGTCTGCTAGCAGTCATGCAGCTGATTGGGAAAAAAAATGACAGTCTAATCACACATTTGACTGCATGCTGAACTTTTATTCTGACAGGATATTCATCTCAGGAACAAGGTGGCAAATGTGCTACTGATGCCAATCTCCTAAATACATTTACACCTAATTTGTATCAAGGATACATTTCTGATTATGTCTTTAGTCCATCAACTGCAGTTGGTGCAGTTTGGTACATTTTGGTGCTTGTCCACCTTAATTAAATTAGGATTCTTTTAAATCTGATAAAATATCTTCCAGCCTAACCACATACAGCTCCAACCTGGAAGCAGTACTAGATACAGTTCTTGAGTGTGTGTGTAGCAATGCATAATAGTGCATTCCCTAAAATATCTGTGTATATAAACATGGTGTATTGATAATCAAACATTTTTTTTAGGAAAGGGACAGATTTTTAGTAGAACATTTTTCCTTGATAGAATCCAAAAAGACAAATTTAATGCTAATATTGAGCATAATAATAAATTAATAAATGTCAGCATCCAGAATGTTAGATGCTTTTGGAGCCATAAACCCTCTGCTAAAATTCATAACCCTTCTGAAAATCTCTCCCTATTTTGCACCTTCAGAGTGCCCAACAACAACTGTCATGAGTTAGATATGCCCTAAATGAAGCAGTGCCTTTGTTTCTTTAAAAAATCTAAAATCTCCCTGATAATTTATTTCTTCTACTTAATGTATTTTATAACTAGCAAATGAGCATTTCCTGTAAATTTTTTACACACATTGTTTTAGAAATTTCAACAATTCCCCATTTCTGAGAAAACACCACCTAGTCATGTCTTTTATCCCTTTGTAAGACTATCAGTTCTACCCTACATCCTCCTGGGACACAGAATTCCTACCTCAAAGCATACATACATAATGGAAGTCACTTGGCATGTCTATATTTTGTTCTTGTTCTCTATTCCAATCTTATAGGATTTTTTCCTTCTCCATCCCTCCCTCCCTACCCCTCCACCTTTCACCACCACCCCCTTCCATTACTGAGCATACAGCTGTTGTAGCCAGTGCTCTGTATTGGCCTCTCAAGCTCTCCCCCAAGCAATAAAAGCTGATTTACAGTCTGTCATGGTGCATAAATAGTCAGAGGTGCATTATGTTGTACTTAGTTAACCAACACTGAATTTTACATACTAATCATCTTTAGATATGGCTATCCTAAACAAGGGTGTGACATTTGCTCTGTTGTTTCATTTTCATTCTTCCTTTCCATATAAGGTAGGGCTTATTATGTATTATGAACTGTCTGAGTTCCAGGTTGTCATGGTTTGACATGAGTCAAACATCAGTCACCCATGAAAGTCACTCACTCACCCTGCCCTGCCACGCCACAGCTGGGCAGAGGAGAGAGAAAAATTTAATGAAGGCCACATAAGTTGAGATAAGGACTGGGAGAAAACACTCCAAGGACAAAACAGACTTGGNTCACCGGGTCTCCCCCTGGATCACAGCCTCCTCCAGGCACCCACCCGCTCCGGCCTGGGCATCTCCCCCACGGGCTGCGGGTGGATCTCTGCATTCCCCATGGAGCCAGGGGCTGCAGGGGCACAGCTGCTTCACCATGGTCTGCACCACGGCCTGCAGAGGAATCTTGACTCACTTAGCTGTTCCTAAGAGTGTCAAAGGGAAAAAATTCTCTGTAAGTTACCAACCAAGAGGAGGCAACAAAAAACCCCCCCAAACCCAGAACCCATTCCAGACTGAAGGGGGTTAACGCCAAAATAGATTTAGAACTTATTTTGGGGGACAAGAGGGAAGTGCATTTCAGGATTGAGTAAATCTTATTATGGAATGTTTAAGGGAAGGGATGAAGGCAGAGAAAGGGGGGGAACAAGGTGGTTAAAGGAGGAGAAAGTGTGGAAAAAGGGAGAGAAAAGTGTGGAAAAAGGGAGAGAAAAGGGGATAAAAGGGTCCAAATGTGTATAAACTGGTTCTGGACAGTACACTTGAGCAAGAGACCTGCATCTGATCAGTGCAATGTGTCTCACTTTCTTATCAAATTCTAGTCCTGCCTTTCTTTTGGTGGCTGTCCTGTCTGTTCTGAGCGTGTGTCAACACACAAGAACCTTGGTATACAAAGTAAGAAAGATGGTCTGAGCTCCAGTTGCTGGAGTAGGACCATGAAATACCTTTGTCTTGAAGATCTAGGCACCAGCAACTGGAAGAGAGAGGTACTGGGGGCTAGGTGCTAGGTGGACTGTGTATCAAAGACCAGCTCCTGTAGAAATATGTGTGTGTCTTAGAGTGGACTTTATTCCTGACCATCTGGAGAGGAAAAGCAGTACTATAATATCTACTCTGCTTCTGTAGATGCATGCAAAGTGCTGTTCTCTGCCTCTGTGAGCTTTGTGGTCAGCTGTGTTATTGAGGGGTGTGTGTGTTAGACTGGGCTCACCACTGCTGCTCCGTGGACGTTGGGACACAGAACTGCAGCAGTTGCAACCTTTGGCCGAGGACCAGTGAACCTCCCTTTGCCCTCAGCCCCATAACAGTTTGCAACCTCTTAAGTTTTTAACAGTGTTGCGTTAATTATTATTATAGGCACACTATAAGACTTCACTAAAAAAAGTAAATTAAAACATAAATGGCTGCTTTTCAAGGCTAAATTCTTGCACAGTGTTATTTAATATGTTAATGTCAATATGTTAATTAAAGATGAGGAAGAAATACTAAAAATCCTAAAATTTTTAGTTTTCTAAAACTTGCGGTTTACTGTGCTGCTTCGGTATTATTTTGGTCAAACAGCAAAAATAGAGGTAACAGGTTACACTAACAGCATGGTTATTTGAGGAGCTTGGAAGAGTATATGAAAGAGAAAACAAAGTGAGAGATAGCCAGGGAAATGCAAAACAGTAGGGGAGACAAAAAAAAGGAGAGATATGTAAAATGCAAGAGAGTCTACAGAATTAACTACGATAGTGAAAAACACTATAGCATACATACTGAAGAAGCTGCAGCACAGTATAAGACATCAGCCAAAAAAGCTCATGGAACTCTGGGTTACAAACGAGGAGTAGCACAACAGCTGGACCACTACAAAGAAAAGAGATGCTCCTCTCTACTGAGGAAAACATCCAATGTGTAAGAATGGGCAGCTCCATATACAAAACACTCCCAAGAAATTGAATTAAATTCAGAGGGTAGAAACAAGAAATCTACAGTATTGACCACATATGATCTTGCTGTTATCACTTATTCAGAACAGAATTTTTTCCATAACTGTATTGTCAAGTATCTATTTCCCATATAGTTTGTTATTCCCAAGACAGTATTTCCATCACACATGGGGAAAGAAAGGGATTATTAAAAATTTGAATAATTTTGACTGCAAAATATATGATCTTGTTTATAGGTCACTCTAGACATAAAAAGGTAGTTTTCCTGTCTCATCATATTTCTAAACCACTCTGGTAAAAATATACCAGGTGTATTTTCTGCTATTATGATTGCTATATTCTTCTACATGTTCAAGGATTTTACAGTATATATAAGGGATAAAAATTATAGGAAGTGTCATAAGAAATTCTGTCAGATAATGTGTAGAAAATGTGGATGACCCACCCCTAGGAGTGTTCAAGGCCAGGTTGGATAGTGCTCTGGGTACTCTGGTCTAGTGGAAAATGACCCTGCTCATGGCAGGGGAGTTTGAACTAGATGATCTTTAAACTCCCTTCAAACCCAAGCCATTCTATGATTCTGTGACAAGAAAGAGGAACAATAACTTGGGGATTTGTGATGTCTGAAGGGAGTGTCAGTGGTACTATGCAAAACTTTGGAGGGAGCATGTGGGGGAAGGGGATGGGGAGGACCAAAGGGATGTCGGGCAGGCAAGGCTGTGTGTAAGAGGGTCTGGCCGTGTGCAGACTGTGGCCAGCCAGCAGGCTTGTCCGACCCAGCCCTGAGCCTCATGTCCCCAGGCTGCTCCGTCTTCTCCTTCAGTCCTGTGGTACCTCTCTGTGCTGCTCCTCACTGAGTGCACCTTGCAAGTGCTGTAAGGGGTGAGAGCCAGCTGCTGGGCAGAGTGTGAGTGGATTTGAGGTCAGAGACCAGCGTCAATTGAGGGTACAGGTACCCGGGGCAAGGGGTGTCAGCAGCCTGCAGTGAGCACGGGCAGTGAGGGTCCCCACAGTGGCAGCTGGAGCAGGCCAGCAGACACTGCCTGAGACACTGCCTGGTGTGGTGGGAGTGTCTGTATTGTCTCAAAAACAGTTAGGAGGGGCTCCATATGTGTAAATTACAGCAAAGTCCATGCTAGATCTGCTGATGAGCAGGAGGTGCCAGATCTAGGCATGAGCACCAGGCAGGCAGAGAATGAGCTGCTTACAGAATCCCTCAGAAGAATATGTGATGGTAGTTGTTTCTTTATTATTAGTTGTATTTATTTTTATTACCTTTGAAAATTATCATTTGAAGGAGCAGGAGTAAAAAACTTAGTCTATGTAAAACATTAATTCTAGCGCTTCAGGGGAATTCATTCATCCCTTTGTGTTTTTTAAGTTATTTATTGTATGATTTATTAGGTTATATTCCAAATATTTTTAACACTAGTTGATTTCAAAAGCTCAAATGCATTACTAATTTTAGTTTTTCATTTCCTCAGGTAATTTTAAATATTTCAAAATCAGTAACCATCTTAATTTATTCCCCAAGTCCCATCAGCTAGAATATTTTTCTAACATTATTTTACTGAAATACTAGCCTTTTACAGAGGAATTAATTTAAATTTCTAGCCATTAAAAAAAATATCAAAGCAGGAGCAAAAAGAGCATTCAAATTTATTCTAAAACAACCTGTAGAATTTGCCCCATTTGCAAAGTGTTTGGGAAGCAATTACATCCTAATCTTGCATTGTTTGGGTAAATCACTTGACTTCTCTGATTGAGCCTTTGGTCACATGAATCTGTTCAATACCTGAGGTACTGACAATTATAGTTTAGTTGATTGTTAGAAACATCCCCATTTCAAGTAACAATAAATAAAACTCTGATCTGATGAATTATTTCTTTCTGAAATTTTCACATTTCAGCAGAGAAACATGTTCAAAGCCGTATCTGTTTTCAGCCTGGCACAGATTTCAAAAGCAGAACTCCACAGATGTAATTCCTTCTTATACTTCCTATTCTGACATTTGCTTCTACAAATTAGAATATATGTGTATTCCTGCATGAACTATTTTTGTTACTAGGTCAAACAGGCCTGGGTGCTTTTTTGTCCAGCTCTTATTTCTCCTCAGTCTATCCTTTCTGCAAAGATTCATGGATGTCTTGATTCCCACAACATGCACATATGTAAATAACTGTAAGTATATTAGTATAAATAAAGATCTTGTGCCTACTTACGATTTTCTTTGTCAATGTGCTTACTGTTTTGGGGAAAAAATGGAAGGCTTAGAATGCAAGATTTTGACCCAGAGGTGGATGAGATCTGAGATACAGGCAAGATTGCTATTGAATATTTTTGACTAAAGTAGGTTTTTTGTAACTGGATTAAAAATCCAATGATTTATCTGTGCTTTCTGAATTTATCTCATAAATGAATCAGTATTGAATACATAGATACCTTGAATCTGGAACAGGAGAGATGAACAAACTTGTTTTAAAAGGCTTATGTCTGTGTCAATAAAATTGTTACATGAATCTGAAATAGTTTTGTAGTGAAGAACTATGAGAACTGGGTTATTTAATTGCTGTCATTAGATTTCTAAAAAAATTAGAGAGTCATCTTAGACTTAAAGCCAACACCATGAACTAAAAATTATTAAAGGAAAAATTCTCCAAGATTATATGCACATCTTTTATGATAAGAATAGGTTCCTGAAAGTGGTGATTTCTTTCTACTAAGTATTAAGGCAACCTACAATGATTAACATATATACAGCATGTTTAGCCTCCCAGGTTAGGATTACATTTTCAAAGGAAATTATGGGCATTTTAGCATTTAGTATTTTGTTCTAAACTATTCATTATAATTTCTGTATTCTCTAGTGTTCACATCCTTTATTGACATGAGCTCCATTTTTTAAAATGCTTTTCTTTTTCAAAAACCTTAAATTTAGTAGCCAAAGCATGCATTTTTTATTGTTTGAAAAAACACTTAGTATAAAATATATATAAAATGTTATATTTAGCAGACTTTTCTTCTGTAGACTTCTTTAAATAACATCTGTTCATCCACCATCTCAAGGAATAAATTGCTCCTTTCCTGTTCATTCTCAAAAATAACTTCCATAAAACCACTTCATTTCTTGTGAGGTAACCTAGAGGTATGCAAAGCTCATAATATATTTACATTTCATTCCATTCATGTAATTAAAATGTTAATAAAATCTCACTCAAAACAATCTATCAGAGAAAGAAACACTGATTTAGTTTTCATGGAGCACTCTGTAAGCTGTTAATCTTCCATTCTAACAATAAAATAAAGAATATGCATTAGAAGGCTGAAATGTTCGTAGATTTATCCACCCACAAAAAACTCAAGCACCTCCTGATGTGCATTTTAACAAGCTTTCCTATATGGCCTTTTGTTTTCCTTCGTTTATTATAATATCATAGTTTTTGAGGTACAACCAAATATGTTAATTAGTAACCATGTTATTGATAACAGAAATACATAAAGAAAAATATTGAGCTTGAGGCATTATGATTTGATGTGTTTTCTTTAACGAAAAATAGGCTGAAGAATTTACCAGNTCGTTTGTTTGGTTGGTTGGTTTTTTTTGGTTTGGTTTTTTTTGTTTTGTTTTTTTTGGTTTTTGGGGTTTTTTGTTTGTTTTTTTTGATTGGTTATAGTTCAGGGCCTTTTTTTTTCTCCTGGGTTCAAAATTGTTCAACTGAAGTTGTTGATCTCCAGATGTGGTATTTTCGTCTCCCAGAGGCTTTAAAGCTGACTACATGGCTAATTAAAAAAAGACAGGAAGTTAAAAAAGAAACAGGATTTTCTTTTAATAAGAAGCATAAACTAAACAGGCTAAACAGAGGATAATGACATGGAAAAGAAGGAAACAACAGAGACAAGGTGATCAGACACAGAGAGTGACTTTATAACTCTCACAGCAGATTCCAGTCTTAGAGTGAGGAAAATGTCAACACTTCAGCTTCATGAAAAATAAACAATTCACTAAAGAAAAAAATGTAAAATTCTTAAATGAAGACTATTTTTTTTCTACACAGTTTTATACTTCTTGGGTTTGGTCTGTATCTAGTCATATCAAAAGTAAAGAATATTTTGATTTGGCTCCTAGTCTCAGGATAGACATCTTCCAGTTTGTTATTTAAATAAACTCTCTTACAACTGCAGGAAGAATGTTGTAATCAGAAATACTTAAATGTGAGAAGTTATCTTCATGTTTGGGCTGAAGACCTCACTATAGTTTGTGTCTAGAAGCAGTACCAAATAAAGACTCTAGATGTAGTAGCTGGTTTCTGTTCAGAATCAATATTGGGATTTCGTTTTGCTTAGCTTTTTCAGTCAGCATTTAGGATCAAGAATTTTAAACCTAGAAAAGTAACTCAAAATGAGTCCAGCAAAAGGCTGTGACAAATAGGGAATTCTTTATTGTTCACAAAAAGGGAAAATTCAGGTTGCAATCTAACTGCCTTATCTTCCAAGGAAAAGTAATATCCTTATCTGTGTGTGGCATATACGACATTTTTCTTTTCTGGGTGAAAAATTGTGTGGAAATACTGTGGCTTCCTGGGTTCAGAGATGGGAATATCATCAGTTTTAGGATTATCTTTCAACATTTTTATGTGGGTTTATTCCTTATAAGCAAAAAAACCCCAGCACAAATTGGAGGATACTTATGACAGAAATACCACTTTTAAAAAATGCATTTTTAACCAAATTTCTGAAAGCAAGTCAGATTTCTGTCTGCTGATTCTGGTGCTTGAATAGTTAATCTCTGCAGCAATAAATAATATTTCAGACTATTTGTAAAAAAATGGTCATTTGACCCCGTCCTATGCTTTTTAGTTGAACTTCATGATTCAGTGCCTATTCATTTTCCATTGTAAAATTTGGGTACATAGAAGAAAACAAATACCGTCTTTGTAAGCACACATAATTCTTTCCATGTTGATATTATGCAGTGTTCCTGGTATTCTCAGCTTATTTCTTCAGGGACTTGTGGTAAGAAACAACAAATTGTAGTCTGCTGTAAGAGTGTGGACCTGAAGACCTTCGCATTTCTGACTCTGTAGGTATAACCGCAGAAAAAAATATTGGTTTTTCTTTTAATTAAAAAAAGAAAATTTAAAAAAAATTGGTTTTTCTTTTAATTTTTCTATGTTCACATTGTTTCATATATATGCATGTATTCTTGCATTCTACAATTTTTTCTTCACCTTGAGGGTGGCAAAATAAAAAAAAGGCTTCTTCACCAATGATTATCATCAAAATTTTCCAAAAAAATTCTAAGTGAGAATTTTTTCCATAGCCATATCAACTAAATTTATAAATTAGTCCTGTGTAATATTTGTATTTTCTGTAAGTTTAGAAGGTAAAAAAAACTTTACCTATTTTAGAGCTCCTTGCAATTTGCATGCTGGGTCCAGCATCTCTATTTTTACTTTTTCTTAATGTCTGCAAGAGTTCTTGTCACACCCAAAACAAATTATCCTTAAAGGCATGACAAAGGGTTGATTACTTGCTTTCTACTTTTCCCTTTAAACCTTTTTACAGGAATTTTCTATGACCTGCCATCCCTATTCATAACTCATTTATTACCTTTTCCTGTACAATAAAATATTTAGCCCCCATCCAGTGGAAAATGGAAATGGAAATATCCATTTTCCCATGAGAGAAAAGGGGGTTGGTAAACCCCTTCATGTTTTATTTTCCTTACCAGTGACAAAAGACTGAAATTCCTTGGCCAGGAATGACTGAACTCCATTTCAGAGAATCATGTATGTTGGAAGTGACCAGTGACCAAGCACTGCCCTCGATTGCCATGACTGCCAGCCTTTAAAAATGACAACTTTCCAGTACCATTATCCAGACCACTCTGACTGGTCCACTCCAGGTCCCATGAGCTTTTATATGGCTTGTGTCTTGTGATGTATGACTCATAATTGGTTAAGTACTCCTTATCTGGCAATAAACTAAGCCAATTCCCCCAAGTCAAACCTGCTTTGCCAGTGACAGTAACTGCTGAGTGATTTCCACCTGTTCTTACCTCGACCCACTAGCCATTCGTTATATTTTCCCTTCCCTGTCCAGCTGAGGAGCAGGGTGATAGAGTGGTTTTGGTGGACACCTAGTGTCCAGCCAGGGTCAACCCATCACAGATCACGTCCTTGAGCTTTAGTGTCTCTATATTTGTCCCCAGGAGGTCTTCTGGAGTTATATGGTTTTTTCCTTCATCTTTTTACATCACCTATCAGGTACCCTTAAATTTTGTTCATTTAGGATATGATTTCTCTATAGAAAAGTGGTGAATTCTCTGAAAAACTAGCTATACAGCTATTTCTCTATAAATACACAGTGTAAAAGGTGGGAGGTTTTATTCTTGTGTTTTGGGGGGTGGGAAGAGATGAGTGGGACTGTTTGTTTGTTTGACTGTTTTCTCTCAGAACTAAACCCATTCTGGATCTTTTGTTGCTTTTGAAAAAATATCCATTCACCATGTCTTCAAAACTGGCAACATCTCAATTTGTTTGAAGATTTAAAAAAAAACTAACCTAAGAAATTAACCTCGAATATGTTAGTCTTAAACCATTTAAATTGCTTGTGAATCTATTTGTGCTCATGATACCTTTTTTCCTCTTGTCCTTGATATTACTCACAGATTTATTTAACTGGGTTTTGAAATAATTTGCCTAGAAAGATGTCATTTTACTTTTCCTTTATGTGGTTTACCGCACACATGATTTATACTTCACTTGCTTTGATGATAGAAAGAAAGCCTTCACTTTACAGAAGTGATTGTACAATATTGCATTATTTTTCTTGGAAAAAGAGTTGTCATGACTGTTTATCACCACACCCCCAGGAAACAGACTAACTTTTATGCCTCTCTTAAGGTTAGCAATACTGTGGATCTGCAAGGATTATTAATAAATTTACAGTTGGCTTTAACTCTACAAAGTGCTTTATATATCATTGCTCACCATCACTGTACCCATGGGAACAGGTTGATGATCTGGAGAAAATGGCTACCCATCTTAAAAAATAATAATTGGTGAAAAAAAGGAAAGCCTCCCAGTCAAAATTCATGAAGATACAGTGTTCTGAAACTAATTTATTTTGTCTACTTTACATTTCTAAAGCCTGTTCTTATTTAAAATCTAAAAAGAATAAACAAATCTTTGGATGATAAGGGTTTTCAAATAGCATTAATGTATTTTTCAGCCTTGTAGCAGTCAGGTTGCTTTGGGTAAGTTGGACTGAAGCTGGGTGATATTTGATATACACTGATTGCAGGCTGGGAAATCACTGTCCGGAAAGAACTTGCATTCAAGAGACATTTTTATTTAGTAAAACACTGGGACTCATGCTTGAGAATTTATGCTGTGCTAAACTGAAATGGCCTCAGGATTTTCCCAGTGGTTACCCTAATCTATGTTCCAGTAAATTCCACTCTCCAAGGGCTAATAAACTGCAGCCTCCTGGTATTACTTATTATATTAATTTTAAGTGTCAAGGTGTCTTGGTGTGAAGGACTCTGTATCAAAATATCATTAGTCAGCTTACATTCAGATAAAGAAGTACTAGTATGCACCCCTCTTGACTAATAACTCAGTCTGTCTTCTGTGATAAAGGCTAAGTATTGCATCAAAGAAAGAAAAAAGAAGAAAAAAGAAAAAAAAAGAAAAGAAAAAAAAAGAAAAACAGACCACTCTCAAAAAAATTAAGATTGACAAACGTTGCTGCCATCAACTTCTTGACGCCTATAAGCAAATTTTGTGGGTACTTTTCCTAAATTATGTGTGTAAAAACAATAAAATGTGAATTATAACCTTCAGTAATTGTATCCTGAAAGACCTATTTTTGGGATATCCATATGTTGCTCTTTCTTTATGATTTCAAAACAGGAGAGATGCAGACTTGAAATGCAGTGAAGATTTTTAAAAATGACAGCTATTAACCAAGGCAGGTATACATTGTCACAGGTGCATTATCAGATTGCGTGTTGCAGTCCCTATGAATGGTGAACTTAATAACATGAATAAATATTTTTTTCTGACATACTCTCACTGAAGGGAAATTTAATTCAGAAAATTATTTTTGTCTCTTATATAGATCAGATAATGACTGTAAACACAGGTAAATCACATAATAGATAAGAAAATGACTGTAATTGTATCTCACAACACAGCACATATTCCATTGTTGGAGTCAATGAAAGGCTTGCTTCAAAATTTATATAGTAAATAGATAATTTTTTTAAAAAAGTTTAGTTTCTAATTATCATACTGATTGAGTCAAAAGATATATGAATAATAAAGAAAAAAATCTCATTATTTGTGAAAATAAGTTCCCCATCTCCAAACTCTAATAAAAACATCTTTTTGTTATGTATAGTGCAGATGGCTTTAAATAAAAGAAAAGCAATGATAAAAACGGGGTCAGTGCACCCCATCAAAGTGGTAATCTTCACAGAATGACTACAGCAACACATCATTATAATTTTAGGCATAGAGCATTCAGAGTTCCCCATAGTCATTAGAAATTATAGTTTAATTGACTATTCCATATCTTTAGAAAGATATTAGTCTGACTCTTTAATGAAATCTGCATAAATTATGTTTCAAGAATATCCTAAACCACATGTTGTGATTTTTAAAATTTAATCATAATTTATACAATAAATCACATGACCACAAATCATTCTTGTAAGAAATTATGAATACAGCAAAATGGTGTATTGTTCAAACTAGAAAAGAAGTAATTCTGTGTCTGGAAAAGCTGTGTTATTCAGGTGCTTTTCTGTTTTAAACATAAGCAATCAATGGGATTTGCCCTTTTAAAGAACCCCTTAAAGAACTCATTTTATAAATGGCATTTGATAGAGGATAACAAAAAAACCTATTACTTGCTACAGTTCAGTTGCAGATATTCTTCTTCCAAGCCATAATTTAAGAGTACAAAAGGAAATTATATGGAAGATTTGTGTAAGACACTAGTGGTAGTAGCCAGCTCCACTTGTGCATTTGAAAAGCTTCTTTCTATCCATTTTCCTGATAAGTCATTGATGCATTTATATTTTTACAATTTCTGATACTAAGCATAAAATTTCATGTGAGATGGATGTGTGCATTAATGGCCCTAATCCCAGAGTCTCACATCAGTGGCTGATATAAGGACACATTGCACTTGTCTGGGGCTGAATGAGAATGAGAGGGAGGTTTCAGTTCTGACTGCAGCTCAGAAACGTCACTGAGCAGTTGTTTTGCTGAGGTCTTTTTACATGTTGGGCTCAGCAGTTTTATGACTATGAATTTCGGGCCTGTATAATTATCTACAAGATCTGGCTTATGAGATAGTATAACTGAAAGGGAAATTGGACTTTTCAAATTATGAACATGTATCATAAAACTTGGGTTTGTTCCAAATGTGACTGCTGGAAGATTTTCATTTTATTACAATCAGCTTTAGATGAGACCTTCTACTGTGCTAATCGTTCAGCCACAGAAAGCAGTGGAATTCAGAAACTTCAAATTTTCTTCTAAATTAAAATACTTCTTGGAAACATGGTCTGACATCTGTTGTCACAGACTAATCTCATTCTTCTTTTCTGTTGCCTGAGATTTCTACCTCCTTTTTATCTACAAAATATCAGCTTTTTTCTCTAAGAATTTCGTTGTATTTCCTGCATTTCCGTTTTCTTGCCTTACATGATAAGTTGGTGCCATTCTGTCTGCTATATACACTACTAATTAGGATTCAAAATAAAGGAGTCACCTCTGCCTTGGTGGGACCATATGTAATGGACTGACCCTGGCTGGATGTCAGGTGGTCACCAAAGCCACGGTCACTCCCCTCCTTAGCTGGACAGGGGAGAGAAAATAAAATGAAAGGCTCATGGGTCAAGATAAGGACAGGAAGTCATCACTCACAAGTTACTGTAATAGGCAAAACAGAGTCGGGGAAATTAGTTTTAGTGCAAATCAAATCAGAGTAGGGGAATGAAATAGAAACCCAAATCTTTAAAACACCTTCCCCAGACCCTTCCGTTCTTCTTGGCCTTAACTTTACTCATGAATTCTCTAATTTCTCCCCACCATCAGAGCAGGGGGGCAGGAAATGGGGGTTGCAGTCATCACAAGTTGTCTTTGATGCTCCTTCCTCTTCAGGAGAAATACTTCTCACAGTCTTTCCCTGCTCTGGTGTGGGGTCCCTCCCACAGGAGGCAGTCTTCCATTAATTTCTCCAATGTCAGTTCTTCCCAGCGGCTGCATTTTTCCACAAACTGCCCCAACTTAGATCCCTTCCACAGGTTCACAAGTCCTTCCAGCAAACTTGCTCCGGCTCCTCTCTCCATAGGTTCACCAGTCCTGCCAGGAGTCTGTTCCAGGGCAGAGTTGTATATGCAAATAAAATCAAATAAATATAAAGTGTGGTATGGCATGGCATGGCATGGCATGGCATGGCATGGCATGGCATGGCATGGCGTGGCGTGGCGTGGCGTGGCATGGCATGGCATGGCATGGCATGGTGCTATTTGTACAAATCCTGACTGGTACTACTGATCCTAAACTACTAGGAGCTTTTGATAGCTCAGCTATGGACATAGTTGTGCACAAGTCCAAATACTTGTGCACTGATCTAAAATCATTACTTCAGATTGCTAAAAGCTATCTGCCTGCTTCTTGGAGAAAACTTCTAAAAATCTGAGTTATCCTTTTGGGAAATCCATCGCCAAATATCATTCTGTGAGGAATAAGTTTAAAGCTTTCCAGACAAAAGGCCTTTAAAGTAACAAGAGCAACAGAAACCATGTGATATTCAGAAACATATTCCTTGTGGTTAGCAGAATAGATCTGTGACACATCTGACTTTTCCAACAGAAACTGTGAAGACATATTTTAGAATAGCATGAAGAAAATTATGGTGGTTTGAAAATAAGTTAACAGTCTGGAGCGTCTACAACTAATGAGTATCTACTGTTTTTTCCAGGAAAGAAATTATACAAAGTAACTGTTAAGCTGTTTTTTCTTCCTTTCCTCTTGTGCTATATGATTAGCAAGGAACATTCTGTTTATGACAGAGAAAGAAAGGAGTACTGGGGACACTGGATAATGACCTCATTTAGATGACCAACAGGAGGACATCAGTGTTTCTAAGTAGTCTATGGTAGTCAGGATCATGAACAATTTACTGCCTAGAATTGGTAAGGGCACAGTTTAATTAATATTGAATGAATATCTCATCTGATTACTTCTTTTGCAATGACAGTTGGGATGAGTTGCTTCCCCTTCAAGATAATTTCTCCTTATAGTGTAGATACTTCCATCTCTGCTGTAACAGTCTCTTCACAAGCAGGCAACAGGCAGTAGGTTGCTCTGTAGCCAGGGCATCACTCTCAGCTAGTTGTCTTCACTGGAGTCCAAAATCAAGAAATGGAAGACAAAAAATGAGAACATTTTAATCCAAAGAAGGAGAAAGCAGTGATTGATTCTAGTAGTAGGACAAGCCTTGAAATCTGTTGTTAACGACTACACTGCAGTACTTTTGGAGGGATACTGTTAATCAAAGAGAGCTTGTGAAGTTCTTTGCTTTCAGACAGTACAGGATAAAAAAATATCCTTTCACTAGTGGTATTTTACTTTTTATTGTTTAATGCCTGCATGTCTACTTCTTAGTAATTTCCATGCTGAACTATTGAAAGTATTTATATTTTATTTATGAATACAAAGTTACTTAAAAGTCTCTATTGATTAGTGATCCTGATTTCCTCACAGAGTTTACTTTAGAAAATTGAAAAAAGAAACTGCAACATGTTAGTCAAATTAATGTAAATCCCAGATGATAGGATCATTAGACTATAATCTAAATTATACTTACTTATTCTCTAGCAAAAGAAGCTTAAAACAGACATACAGGCTGAAGTAGAGAGAGGAAAAATGGATCTCACTAAATTTTTGGAGAGTAGAGATAAATACAGGTCACCTGTTCAGCCACATCTTAATGTTCCTTTTTATAAGATACTCAAATACGATAGTTATGTTCACTTGAATAGAGCTCACGTAGACAGATATGAACTTTTCTTGAAGGGGAAATGATTGATGATGTCTGCCACTACATGAAGGATGGGTAAGTCACTGTGAATGTTTTTATTGACAGTACTTGAACCTTGACTGATCTCAGAGGAAAAACAATGGATATATTATATCACTTCATCACAAAAGGAGCTTTCAAGACACTTCATAAATGATTTATAACAATGTTTTATCACATGAATTTCAGATATTACTTTACTATTATTTATTTCTTATATTCAAATTCAGATAGCTTTAATTATGCATTGATTAACCATTCTGTTTAGTGCTTAGAAAACTAAAGCCTTTTTGAGAAAAAACACCATCTATTATTTTTTTACACTGAACTTTTGATGTGTGCTTTGCAACAGTGCCCATTACTAGGACTCAATTGCTTTTTACATTAAAGTCCTTTGATACAATTCTGACAACATAAGAAATGGATTAAAGTGAAAATTACTTCAGCTTCTTTTTTGGTGAATAAATCACTTTACCAGTCGTACAAATGTTGCTGCAATCCAAAAAAAAAAAAAAAAAACAAAACCAATTGTTTTATTAAGGTAACCATGCTGATTTTTGCAATATTATTTTAGCTTCTAGTCTGAACCAAAAAAGAACTGATTAGAAATTTCCAGGAGTCGTTTTTAGCTAAGATCTTGTCTATACAAAATTAATTATCATATCTTGTAACTTCTGACAAAGTCATACCTTAAGTTTAGGCCCTCCACCCATTTTAAGCTTCATTTCAATCAAATGCTAAACTGTTCAAATTTCTCTTATAACCTTTCCAAGGTCACTTTGATTTTCCTTTGATCCATGCAGTGGATTCCAGCTATCAGAAGCGTGTCTATGACCAAGCCAGCTGACTGTGAACCAGAACATGGTGCAGATGACTGAGGAAGAAACCTTTCTCAATGTTCTTGAGCTATATCATCTCACTCCCATCCAGACTCTCAACTGTGTATACAAACACTGGATGTACAATGCCACTTCATGTTCCAAATCCTGAAACAATATCTTGCACTTCTGAACCAGTAAAGTGCTATTCTGTAGTCACTGCACTTAAAAATTCATCCAAAGAGTGAAAATTTGTTTAGTCATATTATTTTTTTAAAAATTAAAAGGTTAGGATTTTTACTTTAGCCCATCAGAGTTAATTTTGATGAGGAAATGCTCAGCATTTTGTCAAAAAGTATTTTTTATTGCCTTGCTTTTTAATTCTTTGCACCAATGGACATTGATCTCCATTTATTTCAGGTATCTAGCAGACAGTTAATTGAATAAGAATTTTTGCTTCAATTTTAAATGATGTTTTCAGAAGACTTTAAATTTTGATGCCACTAAAATTTAATTTGCAGACAAAGATGCTTCAACTTACTTTAATTTACATTTCTTAAATCAAGAGATATAGATACCCACCTCACCCCTTCCCATCTGATCTCTGGCATAGTTTTGGCTCATGACAATGAGCTCTGTTCCAGAGGGTACCAAGAAGAGGTATTACTATAGACTAAATATTATTCTTAATAGGTAGCATGGATGACACCAACTTTTTTTCCTTATAAAGAAGAATGATGAGAGGGAGAATGAAGTGCATTTTATGGAAACAGGTGACAGGCTTATTTCTGTACTGTAGATGTAACCTATAGGAGAAATTAGAATGTTTAACATTGGTTATTTTAGATAAAATATTGTTGAATTGATTTTGACAGCAAAACAAGGTAGTGACAGGTTTTACAGTGTGTGAGAATGATACAGGGTTTTTTGGTTTGTTTTACGTTTGTTTTTTCTTGGTTGTTTTCCTCCTTGTCCTTGTCAGACCTATGAATTCAAACTGAGGTTAGAAAATTGGTCTATTTTGTCTCCTTTTTCCTGGACTCTCATCTGTAATAAGGATTTTTGAATCACAATCAAATATAATATCAACAAAAAGAACACCTACATGAAATGGAGTGAAATCCAATGTCTTCTATAGCTGAATTAGTACTTTAGTGCTAGCTGTGGTAAAAGCCTACTTTAGACATAAAAGTAGTCATGATTTACCCAAAGAATAGCTGATATGTTAAATAACAAGCTCCATGTTGACAGCCACTTTTCTGACTATAACTGCAGTTTTAACTGTCCATTCCAACCCTCCTTCTGACAGAAAATTCACCTAGCAGATTGAATTTAATAAGGCAAGAACATTCATCTTATTCTGAAAGTATCACTTGCAGTGCCACCTCCATTCATATTGAAGTGATAACAGAATTCTGCCTCTGATACCTTTTCATTGTATTTCACAGTACATAAAATATCTCAGAGGCAGGAAAGATTCTGTTAGGTTCTCAGACATCAGTATAAGTCCCCAGATAATCAACATATTTATTAATATCTGTATGAAAGGACACAGTTTTCACTTTTGCACTTTCTTATCCCAACCAAAGTCCCTGGACAGTGCTCATACCCGAGACTAAAGCAGGTGAGCAGCTACTCTTGGTGACCCAAAGAGAATGATGAGCAAGAAATCAAGTGGCTAACTAACTTATAGAACTTTTAGTTTATTATGCCTTTCCTGTTTCCTGTGTGACAGGGATAGTACCTGACTCAGACTATTTTCCCTAATATAAATGATCCTAGAGTGACACAGTTTTGGCATCCTTAATATACTAGCCCAGATTTAGAGAAAAGAGAAGGGAAGAAGGACCATATATAATTGGAGGCAAGGTACATGGTGGTTGAGACAGTTGGATTGTTCAACAGAAAATTCCTGTACCTGAGCAACAGCCAGAAGCACAGTTTCTCCACTGTGCCCTACATTTGGTGAAACCTATTTCTTCAGCTTGAATATGCACTGAAGGTTAGAAGAGTGCTGTTTAAAATTCATCGTATACTAAGAAGTTTTCCATGCTCTCAGCTTTCTAAAACACTGCAGGTTGCAAAGAAAATAATTTAGCCTTGCAAGTGGCTCATTTTATGCACATAGAGTGTTGTTAGAAGGTTCACCTGAAAAACAGGTGCTTTTTAAAGTGGTTTGCTGTGTGAATACTGGTGCATAACACTGAAGGGCTACATTTTTTGGAATGTCAATCCCAAATTAGATAGAAGCTTAAAATGCTGATCTTAACTGAATACCTTTCAAGTCATGATTCTTAAATTTGTCCTTTCTTATCCCAAGTGCAAGAAAGACTTTTAAATCCAAAATTTGCATTTAGGATTTATTAGCATGATTCAAAAATGTAGAGTCAAAAATACATTTTACTGAATTATGGAGCTGGATTTTAACTAGATATTAAATTGAGGAAAAAAAAGTCTAAATCAAATTCTGTGGATTTTAGCACAAGATTTTTATTAAACCAAGGGAAAATATATTATTCAGACTTTTAGAAGTGTCTATTTTGAGTATGCAAACAAAAAAATCAACAGGAAAATATTGCAAACATCTGTGATATCCATTTCCCTCTTTATCTGGCCAATTTCTGGGAATATTTGTCTTTACTGTTGAAAATATTTTACATGAGAATGACTTAGCACTGCAAGCACTGGCCAAGTTCCAAATCAGGGTGTTTAAGGGCAATCTTTTAAGAACTGTATTTTAAAGACATTCACATGATAATGGGTTTTGCTGCTCGGCAACCTAAGAAATTAATATAACTCAAAAAGGATTAAAAATTCAAATTCTGTTTCAAAATAGCATGTCTTTCTATCCTAACTAACTAATCAAGTTAATAAAGTAGTAAGAAGCTGCTATCTTAATTACAGCTTTCATTTTATCTTAATTCAGGAATACAAGGATGTTACACTTCTGTTATTGTATCTTATACCTTGACAAAGCTCTGATGAAAGTATGTTTTTCTAAGCAGCTTATACAGCAACTTAAATAGCATATTAGGAATTCACATTTTCTAAATGCATGCAGACAAACTCCCACATATACAGAAAAGTGGCATAAAACCATGTCCTACTTAAATCTCCCTCTACTTTATTATATTTGCATAGGACTACATAACTGTGTAGTTGTTAAATCACAGGAGTATCAGAATGAATTTTTTAAATACGTATTTTCTCATTGTTGTAGTCAATGACATAACCATTCCCAGATAAATCAGTTGTCCTTCTCTATCCTATCTAAATACCAGCATTTTAAGAGTTTTTTTTTTCCCTGACTGTAGGACTATATCTAGTATATAGTAAAACCTGGAACATTCACAAAAGAGCCCTTTAAATACTTCAGGATTTATTGGTTCATATGGTTTCCTACCTATCTTGTCCTTTGTTTTTGTCTCTCTACAAAGTTTTCTGAATTCCTATGAGTAGGTTAACACCTACGTATTTCAAATACTAAGTCATAATGTTTTAGAATTATAGACTGGTCTACGTAGGAAGGGACCTTCAAAAATAATCTAGTCCAAACTCCATGCCATGGATAAGGAACATATTTCAATAGATCACATTGCTTAAGGCCTTGTCCAACATGATTTTGGACACTTCCAGAGATGAGGCATCCAACCCATCTGGGCAACCTGTTTCAGTGTCCCACAACAGTCATTTAAAAAAATTTCTTCCTTCCATCCAATATAAATCTTTTTTCCATTTTAACCAATGATTCTTGTTCTGTCCCTACAGGCCCTGGTAAAAATGCTCTGTCTATATTATGTATTACTTCTGTTTAAGTATAGAAAGGTTGCAATAAGGTCTCCCTTCTCTTTTGCTGGATGAACAACCCCAGGTCTCTGAGCCTGTCCATAGGAGAGGTGTTCCAGCCCTCTGATGGTTTTTGTGTCCTGCCTCTTGACTTGCTCTAACAAGTTCATGTCTTTCCTGTGCTGGGGATCCCAGAGCTGGACACAGTACTGCAGGCAGGGTCTCTTAAGAGCAGTGTAGAGAAGGAGAATCATCTCCCTTGACTGCCGGCTAAAATTTTTTTTTATGCAGCCTAGCATATGATTTCTAGGCTGCAAGCACACATTGCTGGATCACATTCAATTTTTTCATCCACCAGGATGGTGGACATCAAGTCTTTCTCCTCTGGGCTGCTCTCAATCCATTCTTTCTCCAGTCTGCACTGATGTTAGAGACTGACATGACCCAGGTACAGGACCTTGTATTGGTCTCGTTGAAATTCAGATTCATCCATTCCTTAAGCCTATCGAGATCCATCTGGATGGTGTCCCTTCGCTCTAATATATCAACTGTACCATTCATTTTGGTATTATCCAAAAACTTGATGATGGTACACTCAATCCCATTGGTCTGTGTCATTAACAAAGATGTAAATTAGCTTTGGTATCCATACGGATTCTTGAGGGACACCACTGGTTACCGGTTTCCACTTGGGCATTGAGCCATTGACTGTAACTCTTTGAATGTGACCATCCAGTCAGTTCCTTATCCGTCCAAGGGTATATCCATCAAACTCATTCTCTCTCCAATTAAGCATCAAGAATGTGATGGGAGACCATACCAAAGGCCTGTACCAGGTAGATAACATCAATTGTTCTTTCCTTCCCTACTGATGCAGTCACAGCATCATAAGAAAGCCACCAGATTAGCCCAGCAGCACAGCTCCAGATTTGCCTTTGGTGAAGCCATGTTACAATCTCTACTCATCTCTCTGTCTTCCATATGCTTCAATATGACTTCCATGAGGATCTGTATCAGGAGGGGAAGTTGCCATTCCGGAGATTTTAGAGTTAGAAAAGTCTTGGTCAGGAAGAAGACAAGTAAAATAATGGTAATTTGTTTTTAAGATACATGGTGATTGTAGACAACTCTGGCCATTTAACAAGTGTGCTGGTTTAAAATCTGGATAGAAAATTAAACCCACTTAAGCTGCTTCCTTTTCTCCTCCTTGCCCCTTCCAATGATGGAGGAATACTAGGAGAGATTATAAATTGGAATCATAATTTACTGAAAAATGGCAATAACCACAACAATATTAATAAAAGAGTGTGAAAGGCACTTTCAATAATTCTTTTTTGTATGTTTTACCCACAAAAGGGTATTTACCACCAAACAAACAAACACATTTCCCAAAGACAATATCCAGTGTGGTTTCCCAGACAAAGCCAAAATGGCCACTGGCCTTGTTCTATGGCCACATGCCATTCAGGAAAATTAAAACAGTATATGGGGGGGGCCCTCATGGTTCAACTTTCTGCTCCCACAGTCTGAAAACAACACAAAGCAGGGACAAAACAGAACCAGGAAAGTTAGTTCATACAAATGAGGAGCTGTGCTGCTGAAATGGCGATTCTTCCCCTCTGCAGGGGCTCTCTCCCCAGGAGTGTCAGCAGTGTGGCAACAGCAATGGTTGTCCCAATGCCACACCTTCTCCAGAGTGAGCCCAGCAAAAAAAAAAACCCAAACCAAACCAAACCAAAAAAAGCAGACTTGTGGTTTCTGGCCCCAACTTTTTAACCATAATCCGAGTGGTGTTGTAGGTGGTACTGAATAGACAGTGCTGAAAGCTCCACCCCCTTGTCTCTGTACCCAGGGCAACGAGCAAAGAATATTGAATTTAATTTACTCATGTAATGGTAGCCAGAGAGACAATTAAGACAGAATTCCATTCCAGTATGCACATATAGCATCCCTGAATATCGAGAGCAGACAATGTGTGGCCAGGTTTATGTCACACAGAAAGCGTGGCTGCAATAGTGAGCCAAGAAAATTTCTTTAGACTTTAGTTCCAACAGGAATACTGGAATGGTTACCAATTGATTTATAGGAATAGCAATACAACCACTGAAAGCCAGCATGGATTTGCTAGGAACTCTAACAAATCTTTTGAATAAAGGAAAACCAGTAAGTCTAGAATTCAGCTGACAAGACCCAGATGATTCTAGGCTTACCCAGTCAATAAAGAGAACTAAGAATTTGGAGGGCAACATGTCCAGTTCTGCATGTCAAACTTCACCAAAGATAAAGATGGTGCTGATTTGTTGTCCAGAGTACAGAAGGGAGAATGGTCATAGGTTTATAAAATAAAGCCTATGAAAATAAAATTACTTATGTCTCTTTATTTTGCAGATGGACACGGAAGGAAAGAAAAAAAATGAGATGACTAGATCTCATGTAGTCTTATGTAAACATGTAAAAGGCTACTGTCATAAGCAAACATAATGAGAACAAACATCAAGAGGTTTAATTTAAGGTCACTGGGACTTATTTAATTTGAGAAAATCTTTCTAGTAAGAGGAGCAGTGGATTATTAAAGTGGATTGCCTGAGGAAAGGTTCTCATCAATTATGAAGAGGCTACATAAACTTCTGTCATGTAACACATAGATGTTTAAGTCATATCCAGAAACACAAGACCAAAGTGGCTGATCTTCTGATGTGACCCCTAGAAATCCATGTTCCTGTTTACCTATTACCTAATGATGAAGCCAACTATTCTGATAAAATGATAAATTAAATTAGATATATTACAATACATATTGAATTAGTCATGTATATCTATAGAATGCTTTCAGTAGTGACACAGTGAGCTATTTATATTAAGCAATGCAAGCTAGGACCTGTGTCAAACTGAACTGATTCTCCTCTATCCAACACTAACCTGATTTAGAACTCTCTTGTCTGCATTTTTGTCTCTCCCATCTCTTCTTATTCTGACTATGAATTTAAACCTTCAGTGTAAGAAAACTACTGATTAAATTTCTGTGAGAGAAGTTTTGATTCAGACTGATCCCTACATCCTTTCTAAAAAATCTTACCTTGGAAGGTTCCTAGACATTTCTGTCTACAGGTTAATATAATCATCAGCTTTCTACTGTTTGAGTTTTATAAGAATATTTTTGTTGTGCAATTTTCTGAAGGAAAATTGCATAGAAAAGGAAAGAAAAATATCCTGCTTATGACAAATGTCTATAAAATATTGATCATCTTTAAAGATCGCTGAATTATTTAATAAATGTGGTTCTACTCTTGAAATTATTAAGGTATTTCTTAAGCCATGTACTTTATGTTCAATAAGGCTAATCACACCTGTAATGTTAAAACTATGTAAAGTTTCATAGAACTGGGACCTACCTGAACAGTTTTATCTCTAGAGGTGAAACACTGAAAGTTACTTAATATTCCTTACTTACATGCCACTGTTTCAGTGGAGAGATCGGATTTCTTACCACTGTGCCTCCCAGACTTCTGTAAGTCTATTTGGACAACAAAAGATAGGCTTACTTGTCGACCACAAACAGACTTTTTTTTTTTTTTACAGCGTTTTCTTCCCTTTTATGAAATTTCCCACATAATTTAACAGATGGAGTGCCAGTATTTGAGATCATAGTATGATTATGACACTGCAAAGGTTTAAAAGGCAAATACACTCTTGAAAACGGTCAAAGGAAAAAAAAGACATTTCTGTGGTCAAGTGCAATAAGTTATACTTCTGCCCTGAATTATCCGCAAAGATAATTTTCACATGGCTTTCACATCTGTTAGTTAAAAAGAAAAAAACCATCAACATCTTTAAACATGAAAGATCTATTTTTCAATGTTTGATAATTAACAAAAATTATTTCTAATTTGTGAAAATAAACAAAATTTTGGATCAGAACTTGTTATAATTTTATAGGCAAATGTCTGAATTTGCAGTCACCACAAGAGCGTAAATTAATGATAGCCGCAAGATTATTTTACTTTGAAAACTGCTTACTTTTCTGCTCTGGTTCTTTCACATGAGACTCTTAATCTCAGGAGGTTTTGAGGTTATGAACAAGTCCAAGAGAGATGGAAAAAACAACAAAAAAAGAAAAAAATTCCAAAAATCCAGGAAAAGTAAGTCCAAAAAAAAAGTGAAAAAAACCCCATGAAAGTGCTCTTCTCCTGCTGAAGAATGCCGAGCGAGACCTTGAGAAAACCTGATTACTTGTGAAGTTCAGTTTTTTTTCTTTCCCTCAAGCACAATTTAAAGGTACAGGTACAGAAGACACAGGACTCATGTCTGGGCATAGAGCAGTGATATGGGATACTAATACTAACAGCACAAAGTCACCCCATGACAATGTTCTACCACTTCCAAATTAGGGTGATTAGCTCCTCTTTCCCTGGGGATGTTTGTAGTATATTTTCAAAGTTTCCCTTTACAATCCATATCTACGTGGAAGGTGAAAAGAACTTATTATTTTCATCCAAACCAAATGCTTCTACTTAAGTTGCACTATTAGGAGAAAAAACCCCACGCCTTACACATTCTACTTAGTTCTTTGATATTGGAATCACAAAGTGTAGAACCATAATGGCTTGTCAAATTTTAAGTTGCCTGGAAACCTTTACCTTTTCAGTAACAACCTAAAAGTTTTCTGACTTTGTTTTAAGGCAAAAGATATTATTAAACTTTCAGAAAATAAATAGTATTACTTTCATTATCTCTGTACAAAATAAGTTTAGCCATTAATAAGACTTTCCTGAAAAGAAAAGATCTTCAGAATGGTGAATTCTTTAGATTTTAACTAATTTTTCCCTTGAGGGAAAAAAAAAGAAAAGGTAGGTTTTTATAATAATTAAAAATCTTATTGATCAATAGCAGTCTCCAGGTAAGATAACTGCAATTTATATTTACAATTTTAATAATTCAATATGTAAATTAATTTATGTCTTCAATTAATAAAGCAGGACAGTTCAGAAACTGGTATTGCATTTACATCTGATTATTTTCAAGATTATATATTATTTTAGGAAACTCATGTTAAGGTAAAAATCATAAATAATTCAGGATAGTCTAACAACATACTTAGAACCAATTTTGTTCTCTTTTTTCAACTGTAGTAGTAATTGACTTGTACTTCAAAAACCCCCAAACAGATATATCTACTATTCATCATCATTTCTTAACTGGTATTCTGATTTTACCACCAAGACAGGTAACATTAGTCAGAGTTTTCACTTGTAATTTATGAAATCTTTGTTACTTTTATAAAAACTGAATTTTGACCATCATAGGCTTCTCAGAAGGAGTGGGGAGGAGTGAGGAGAAAGTAGTTAAAGGGTTTTATATTCTGCTGACAACACAAATTCATAAAGCATTTATTCCAAACATTGCAGAAGTCATCAAGCACCTATTCATAAACACAGCAAGCCCATGGTGGAAACAAGCCAGTAAATAACATTTTCCCCAATCAAAGATATCACAGTGTTATTACATTCAGAAACTCATTAAGTAAAAGCCAATCTCAGAATGCCCACTGAAAAGAAGTGTACCATTTAGCCAGAATGGATGTGGCCGGGCTTTTCACCAACAAAGTCTACTCTCTGATCCACCTTTCTGAAACAGAGAAGTCTTTCTAATAACTCCACTTTGAACTTTAAGAAACATGGGCAGAGAAAGTTCAAACAGCTTGTCCCAAATTATTTCAGGATTCTCTGTTTCATACAGCAAATAAATCAGAACCTGCCATGGAGGTTCACTTCCAGTAGTGCAAATCTAGTGTTTTATTTTTGTTCCTGAGAAGGACAGATATTCTTTCCTTATCGTGTTGTTAGATTCTATGAATGCCTCAATTTTTCCATAGCAGATTTTTTTTTGTTGTATTTTAATACCTATTTTTGTGTATTCCATTACCTATTATTTTATTTTACATCTAGGAGGTACATCTTTAGGTCTGCTACTTTAGACTTTAGAAGTCAGACATGACACTTTCTCACTCTCACCTCCTGCTGTTGAATATTTTAACTATTGCGGAATTTTGTTTCTTCTGTTCCAGAAGAAAAATAGCATATCCTTAACAAGCCTTCTTGAAATAATGTGAACACATCATTCAGAGCTTTGTTTTCCTCTGGATACTAAATGCATTATTTTGGAAATTACCTAGCTGCACAATAAAATTCTTAATTTTAATGGCTACCTAATCTGTAGGTATCATAAAGTCTATGGTAAAACACACAGAGTCCATGACAGGTCTAAATTATCAGTAATTGCTACAAATGAATATGCTCTATTTTAGGGGTTAGGAATTTTATTAAATAGGGCTTAGATAAGCCTCAGCAAATTATTTATTGGGCAATAATCCTTAAAACAAATTTACTTTTGCTGCTGGTTGACCAGTTATAGCTGTTTAACAAACCATTCATAATAAAATAAATACAAGCATAAATGCTGCATAAACGCTGCATAAACTCTGCATAAACATCAACCAAGCCATTTTAAATTAACATAATCATCTGTTTAGAATACTTAGTTTGATTCAGTGATTATAGCAGTTCTTTACAAGAAAAGGAAGCCAGCTAGTGTTACTTTGTTTGGTTTTATTTTGTATATGTACTTGTAGGTTTGTGGGAAAAATACTGAGATAATAATAAGGTCATGCAATGAGCTTTCAAGTCAGAGATTTTAATAGGTGAGTATTTTTTATCCAAAATAAATATATGTTAAACCCGGTTTAGGTTACTCTTCTGAAAAATGTCCAGAAAGGAGGACCTTTTCCTGGCTTCCAAGAGTTAGCTTTTCTCAACTTTCACATCATCACTGCAAACAGTGAATCCCCAGCAGCTTCATTTACCTGATAAAAAGCAGAGTACTATTATATTAACTATTTTCAGTTCCAGTCAACTAGAAGACCCATTGAATTTGCATTACATGTTAGAAAATGTCAGATGATGAAATAATGTTTCTGAACACTTTTTGAAATCCTGAATTGTAATTATTTTGATGGATATTTTCCACATATAAACTTGTTTCAAGTTTAAATTTTCTTTTGGAATGTTCTGCTAAAAATAATTATTTTGTGGATCTGTTGCTGATGCTAACAGTTTTCTCTAAATTGCCCTTGAATTTTGGAACAGGGATTTGGATTTTTTCAGTGGATTTTTCCCTTCACAAATGTATGGTATTTTGTCTCTTAGTGCCTATCACCATAAAATTCTCTAAAACTTTGTGCTTGCTCACATAATTATCTTTTGTGTCAAGAAAAGACTAAATGAAGCAACTGACTTCCAGAAGAGAGCAAGGTAGAAGAGATGAACAGATATAAGAAAGGTGGATCTTGACTAAAAGATGGAATAAAATTTCAGGATTTAACTTCTCCATCATTCCACAGTTGTTTGATTTTTTTTCAGTCATTGTTGTAGTGTGCAAGACGACGGTAGTTGGGCCAAAAAACCCAGGGACAAATAAAGTGTCCCGATGGGACAGCTCCAAGGCCAGGACACCCCTTTAAGTTAGGGTGATCTCCCAAGGTTCATTGCTTTTATTATTCTAATACATGTATTTTCTGTATTTTGGATTGGCCCTCCGGCCTCCTCCCCTTTACCCCTTATTTAGCCACCACCTAGAAAGTTCTTTTCGGCTGGTTGCCTCACTGGTCTCTATCGCTTTACTCCTCCCCTCTTGTTCCCCTATTGGCTATTGCACCCTTACCCCACCTCCCTGCCCTCAGACCATTGGATCTGGTGCTCTGCCCGCCCTCCTTTACTTGTATATAAACCTGCACCCCAGGCTTTCATTTTGTCTTCTGTCCCTGGATCCCTTCGTGCCTGAACGGTCAATAAACCCTGTCACTGGAACTCCACACAGGAGACCTTTCCTGCCTCTTTGCTGTCGGTCTCCGCCTCCTGTGTGCATGTGTGTGTGTGTGTGTGCCCCTGCTCCATCGGGAGCGTGTGCATTCCTGCACCTTCTCTGGCCCCCAGCACCGAAGCAGCTCCCTCTCACAGGGGACGCTTCTGGAAGGCTGCGGCACTTCACCACCGCCCCACGCCACAGCAAGTCATCCCTGTGAGAAGACTGGTTGGGGAAACCAGGAAGCTATCATTCACCAGTTTTTACAAACAGGACAACTAAGAAATAGCAAAAGTGCATTTGATTTTAAAAACAAGCAAGCAAACAACAAGAACCCCCAAAACACAGCTAACAAATACGCAGACTTCTAATACAACAAATTCTGAATGAAGCTGAAGTTACATGTTTTTTTCCTGAAAGATTACCTTATGTTTTTTCAGGGACAAGGTGTTCTGAAATACAACACAGACTTTTAAGAACCACACCAATTACATCAGACAGGTGTGCTGGTAAAAGCACAATAAAGGACACGTTCACACCTGCTAGGCTTAGCAGAAAGGAGGGAAAAGAGAGAGTTTACTTACATTTATCATACTTTATAGGATTCTCAATTTCACAAGGGATTGGAGGACATGTCACTTCCTCCTCAATCCCACTGGAGAAAAAGGATGCTCATCAAACTTTCTCTTATTACAAAAGGAATGAAAAACAGAAAAGACAGTTAAGTAAACATCGGGTATTGTTTACATAAAACTGTGAAAATTCTCTGACTCCAAGGTTATAATAGAAGGCTTAGCAAAAAACAGGACAACAACATTCAGTCTTCTACATAGCATGGAAAATATTTATTTTGTAATGATAAGATAATTTTGTAATGCTATGTGAGCATGTTTCCTCTGGTGCTTTAGTTTTCCTTCAGAATTTCCACTACATGTTTAATAAAGTTATTGGTCTACAGATGCTGGGGTAACAGGTGTTGGTGTACGGAAGGAGTTAAACAGAAAGCAACAGCAGCAGCGACGACATCAGCAGCAGCATCCCTGGTCAGTGTGTACCTGAGACAGAACTGAATGAACGAGTTTCTGCATCAACACAGAACAGCACACCATCTCCACTATTGCATTGAGAAACCTGGAGAAGTACAGACTTCACGCTCTGCTAGCCGTGGCTTTGAAGAGAACAATAGATGTCAAGAGGACTGATTTATTGTGGAGCTGTGATTAAACTTGTGCGTTGTAACCAAGGGGGGGTTTTTGGGAGTAAAGATATGTATACTGATATTTCCAAATAAAGCTTTAAATTCACTTGCACCTCTGCTGGTGGGTCTCATCTCTTCATGTATTACGTAGAGATACTGAATAGAATTTAGTGCATAAGATTGTACTGCAGAGAGGAGACAAAACGACAGTTTAAACACTTAGGTCTTTCAAACTGAATAAAAACAAATAGTAATAAACTCTTCATACATTTAGGTAAAAAGAAGAATAAGCATGGCATTATGAAATGAGAAAGATAATCTAGGTACAATTCCAAAATAAAATTGACCAGTGTTGTCACAGGATACAAGCACTGTGGCTAATGTGAAGGGGGAAAAAAAAGACTAATGATTACAAGTGAAGTAGAAGGAAAAGAATGTGAATGTGCTCAAAATATATTAGACAATATCCTGTCAAGATTTTGAAAGAGATGGTACTTAAATACTCAGGTTTCTGAGCTTGATAATATAAGTGACTTTAGAACATTTTCTTGCAGAAAGAATTATATATGTAAATACACACAGGCAAATATTTTATCCATCCAAGTGTTTTAAGGATGGCAAATTATATTGCTGTAACATGGTATATTTCTTCAAAATTGAATGATTTTTGAGATGAAGTCAGCACAGAGACATTAATCCTGTACCTAGACTTGATGATAACTGATTTGGAGGTACACAAAATTTACTAGTTCATCTTGAAAAGAGTAGCTGATTCAGAAGTAGAAACTTTTTATTCATGCATTCATTTTTTAGAGGAGAAGATTCAAACAGGTTTTGTGACTTTGTGTTGTAAAGGTCTTTCTCAAGGATCACTTTAGAGTTGATCATGCTTAATTCTTCTGCCTAACAAAATAGGTAGGAGCATATTCGTGGAATTTGCTAATGGCAAAAAATTGCAAGGAATCAAAAGGTAATATAATGTGGATAACTGTGAAGAAAGAAGAAATCTGCCTTGTGAGAGTGAACATATTTGGCTTAATAAATGGAGGCTGAAAGGGAATACCTGATTTTCTGTGATGACTGTGAATCAGAAAACTTTGATGGAGAAAGACATGAGTTCAGATGGAGACGAATTGGAGCTCTCCCTTGTTATTGTTGATTTATAAGAATGTTGGAAAGCTGAGACCAAAAATAGGCAATTATCAAAGATACTGGCAGAGATTTTCCTTTCTGCTGAAATTATCTTACAATCCTCCTCTGAGGTGGAAAAACTGAAGTTCTTGTTAATATATACCTTGGAATGGATTAGAGTGAAATGACATTGAATGACTGGTGCTGAGGTATATAGATATATGGATATATAGACTTATAGATCATATATGCATCTACCTGGCAGGTTTATTTTACAACAAATTGGTTGCAATGGAAAGGAGGTACATAGCCATTTTGGTTATTATCTACAGAAATATAGCAATATAAAAGTATAAAAATATCACTTAAGAAAGAGAAAGAAAGGGTAAGAGTAGATACGGGAAAGATATCACCATCCATGATATCTCATCAGTGATGAGACTCAACTGTTGCAATTTCAGTGTCCATTGGTTGAAGTGATGGTTGCTGTCTTGATCCATCCAGAGAAAGCCTGTGAAACACAACATTCAGTGGGTTAATATATGTTCAGGTTCAAGTGGGAATGCTCCGATACTTCCCTTGGGGGGAGTTTTACACTGCTTGGTGCAATACTGTGGATCATGCACAGGCCTCTGGCAGAAGGCCCCAGAAATGAGTCTGAGGGTGTTTTGAGGGTCTTTGATGGTTTATGATTCCTTCTAAGACTAGATGGCTCTATGCTTTGCTGAGTAGAGCCAGTTATGTGTTATAAGAAGGGATGATATCTTCAGGCTTACGTGATGCCTCCTTGAGAACATGATAAAAAGCATTATCCCACCTCACAGGATCTGCCTCTTATCAGCCTTTCCCCTTACCTGGCTCAAAAGAAAGCTTGTTGCTAAACAAAGGTCAGTTTGCTGTGGTTATACTCTGGTTGTGGGTGCACATCCCCTGTCTTATGCAGATCAGAGGTTTCGCCACCACACACCCAAAACCCCTCCTCCTCTGCTTTGGTTGTGGGGTGCAAACCTCACCTCAGTGGAGTACCTCCTGCTTGTGCAAATAGCTGATTATGTGAGTCATTTGTTAAAATTTCAGTCTCTCACACACTACCATCCCCAACACTCATGTCCTTGCCTGTTGTATTAAATATTGCATTGCCCTTCCATTGCTCTTATGATTTATGATATTGAAATTCAAAAGAGCTTAAAAATACCTTTAGTTCTGTATCAAATCATAGGTCATCATAGAATCACAAAATTTTTTAGGTTGGAAAAGACCTTTAAGATCATCTAGTCCAACCATTAAGGCAGCACAGCCAAGTCCAGCACTATAGCCTGTCCCTAAGTGCCACATCTATAGATATTTTAAATTCCTCCAGGGATGGTGATTCAACCAGTTCTCTGGAAAGCCTCCTCCAATGTTTGACAACCCATTCCGTGAAGAACATTTACTGATATCCAATCTAAGCCTCACTGGGTGCAGTCTCAGGCCATTTCCTCTCATCCTGTCACTTGAAGCATGTCAGACGAGGCTGACCCTCACCTTGCTACAACCTCCTTTCAGGCAGATGTTGAGAGCAATAAAGTTTCTCCTGGCCCTCTTTTTCTCCAGGGTAAACAATCTCATTTCCTTCAGTCACCCCTCACAAGACTTGTGCTCCAGACCCTTCACCAGGTTCCTTGCCCTTGTCCTGAGGAGCCCAGATCTGGACATAGCATTCCAGTTGTGACCTCACCAGGGCTGAGTAGAGTGGGAGGATCACCTCCCCCAGCTGGCTGGCCATACTCTTTGTGACACATCCCAGGATACTATTTGTTCTTCTGGCCACAAGGACACACTGCTGGCTCATAGTCAACTTGTCATCCGCCAAGACTCTCAGGTCCTTCTCTGCAGACCTGCTCTCTAGTAGGTCAGCCCCCAACCTGTACTGGTATTTGGGGTTATTGTTCCCCAGCTGCAGTATGTTTTTCAGTGTTTTGTTTGCATGCATTTATTTTTTTAAAAAGTAAGTCTATCTTTACATAAGTCTAGTCTTTGAAATATACTATTAAGAAAATCCCTGCAAAGCTGTTAAATTCATTGTCTAAATCTTATGGTTAATTAATAATTAATTTATTTCTATGAATTAGCTGAGGTTTCAGTAAGTCTCCTAAACTGTGAATCTTATCTGTGCATCTTATCTGAACCTGCAATAGTTTTCACAGCGAAAAAAACTCCCAAACCAAGGAAGAGAAGACCCTGCCCCTAGAACTAGAAAAGAATTTTGTAGCAAGTAAATCTGTCTCCCATTTATTTAATTCCACACTGAGTTTAGAATCATCCATAAGGAGGTCAACAGAGTTTTGCTAATGTAACTCAGAGCACAAATGGGTAGTAGTTAGCTTTTCTAGCTGTTAGCACTATATGTAGAGTGCAGAGTACTGAACAGTGTTTTGTTTTAGTCAGATAGATTGTCCATGAAGCACTCAGGAATCCAGGAGCAGGGCATGATCTCTAGCAGAGCCATCTCTAGCACAAAAAATGTGAAAACTCCCACCTGTTTTTTTTTTTACCCCATTTTCTTATTCTTAACAAACTAAACTTCTTGGTAGAGCATCTTCCCCCCCCTTCTGACTTGCTTTTAGACTCAAAGAAAGAAAACTTTAGTTTATTATCTTTATAATAACCTTTCAAGTTAAAAAGGGAACTGTTACAGTAATGCAAAACTACAATATATTTTCCTAATTTAAAATAATAGTAAGAAAAAAGATATCTTTAATTTGTTTTAATGTTCACTTAGTGTAATAACTATAATTATTTTATTTATATGTTTACATTGATACTTATATATAACATTTTTTTTCTTAGTTTTTTTAAACAAAAGGTGATAGTGTGAAAATATGTATCAAAGGAAAAAATTAAAACTTTAATTCCTAAATTAGTACTCTAGTTCTTCTCTTACTAATGGATATACAAGGCTTTATTCAATTATTTACATGGAAGCTTCAGAAACCTTTTAGTCTGCCTACTCAGTTGGTGCAAAGTTGCCAAAAATCTCATGCTCCTTCTTGATATGCAAGATGGGAAGATGGTGCAGATATCTGAGCTGGCCCTCCCTTTCATCTGGAAACAGAATAGCCTCATTCCTATAGTGCTTGACGTGATCCATTAAGGCTACATCGAGAGATTATGAAGAGGTTAACAATAATTAATTGGAATTATGGGTATATTGATTGAGGTCAGTAAAAGCTCATGGACATTCACAAGTATGATCCAAAGTGTTATGAGATTCATATGTATATGCCTAAGTTTATAGTCAATCCTAAACAAAGAGCCATCAGGTCAGCAAAGTAATACTGGAAGTACATTCAGTTCATAAAATTCTAAGATAAATCCTGCTGCCAGTAGAAGAAATGATTGTTTTTCTTTGAATCAAGTAAAATCATGATTAGGAATTTTGTACAAAAATTACATGGGCATTAACTTCCTACTCAACATTAAAAAAACATCAAATTTCAGAGTGTAGGGGAAATCCAGTAGGAAAACAGAACAAGGCTAAAGTTCTTCTGGTGTGGAAGTGGATAAATGCAAACTATTTAGAAGAAAAATTGACACTTCAGTAAGATAAAAAGAATGTAGAAGAGATCCTAAGATATTATAAAAGTAAATAATTTATAATAGATATATTCTGGAAATGTTTCAAACCCTAATCGAAGATTGAGGGTATATAAATAAACAGAAGTCTTCCTTGATTGAGTTTTGGTATCAAATATGGTATATTTGATGAAATTCTCAAGTAGTCACATAATTTGAGTTTTATGATGTTGTATTAAATATGTATAATTCAGAGTCCTTGTGTTAGCATGAAACATTACAATGGCAACTGGACCAAAAAAAAAAAAAAAAAAGGGAGTTCTGTGAGATCTGTTTTTGCAGAAAACTACAGTGACAATTACTATAATGCAGATTTCCTGAAAATTCCTCACAGCAGGGAGTTAGTTTCTGAAAGACTAGCAATGCGGATAATGGAATCAAGACTGTGGAGAAAGAACTGCATGATATTGTTTTACAGTTATCCCTTTTAATTTGGGGTTTTTTTCTTTCAGCACCTAACTAACAAAATATAGACAGATTCAGCTTGTGACAAACTTCCCTACAGTGGCTATTTTCGTTGATCACAATACACCATTTTCTTTCCTGGAAAAACGTTTCTCATCCATTTGAAGCAAGAACTTTAACATGAAATTAGTCCTGCCATAGAAGTTTCCTTTGTATATTTCTGTTTGACTGCTAACACTGTACATATCTGTGAAATCTAACCATGCTTTACCACGGTTAGTGTACCTCTCTTCTGTCCACTAAAAGTTTTCTGTTTTAGTGATCATTGCAGCTTATGATCATTTGCCTGATGATGAACAGATGCATTCTGGAGTCCTGAGAGAATTAGCTGATGTAGTTGCCAAGATACCTGACAACTTGGCAAGATACTCCATGATACTTGAAATCATGGCAGTCAGGTGAAGTCCCAGCTGACTTTAAAAAGGGTAACATGGAACCCCATTTTAAAAAGGGTAGAAAGAAGAATCCTGGGAACTACCAACCTACCAGCGTCACCTCTGTGCCTGGGAAGATCATGGGACTGGAAGCTATGATAAAGGCACATGGAGTACAGGGAGGTGCTTTGAGACAGCCACCATGGTTTCACCAAGGGCAAGGCCTGGCAGTCGACCGAGTGGCCACCCAATGAAGTGACATCAGTGGACAAGAGAGGAGCTACAGATGTCATTTTTCTGGACTTCTGTAAAGCCTTTGACATAGTCCCCCCAGAACATCCCCCCACTAAATTGGAAAAATATGGATTCAATAGGGGGACTGATAGATGGATGAGAAGGTGGTTGGGAGAAGGGGAAATGGCTTTAAACTGAAAGTAGGTTTAGTTTCGATATTAGAAAAAAGATCTTTACTGGAAGTGTCATGAAGAAATGGAACAGGTTGCCCAAAGAAGTGCATGCCTCATTTCTGGGAGTGTTCAAGCCCAGGTTGGATAGGGCTTTGAGCAACCTGGACTAGTGGAAGGTGTCCCTGTCCTTGGCAGGGGATTGGAACTAGATGATCTTTAATGTCCCAACCTCATTCATTCTATGATTCTATGATTGGCCTCCCTTTCTGTTGTATTCAAAAAATAATTAACTGTCCACATCTAAACGAAAAATCCCACTAAATTGATGTCTTCACTCTAAATTGTCTTCACATGTAGCCAAAAAAGCAGGAATACACTGTGGAAATTCTGGGGGAATGAGTGGAGGAGTTGGAGGGAAGCGACCTCCCATTTAGCTATGATTTACAGTAAAATATATTCTATTTACTGTATTTCAGGAAGTTAGAAGGGCTTAGGAATATTTTTTTGTTTGCTTTCCCATGTAAACCATCATTCTATGCTGCCCAATGTACTAAAGAAAAGTATTAAAACCTGTTTGTCTCCTTCGTAGCTTTTCTTCAAATTCTTTCAAAAAGTCTAGGATGGTTTTGCATTTTCTACCAGTACAATCCACAGACTCCTTAAAATTGGCAGGGTTGTTGGGTTTTGTCCTTTTTGTGGTTGTTGTTGTTGTTTTTGAGGTTTTTTTGAAGAGCACGTTTTCAATGAGGTTAACTATCAGGAACCTCTACAGACAGTTTTTGAAAACTCTTGTTTTGATGAAAGAGTTCTGTTCACTAGTGATCCATTATTGTGTCATTTATATTTTGCTTTTCTAGATTATATTTCTCAGCAAGGTGATTACAGATTGTGAACAGGAGTTGTCTTCCTTGTCCTCACATCATATAGCAATTTTGGTATGCATATATATGTGCATTAAAAAAAACAAATAAAATTTATATGCTATGTTTTCTTTCTATATACATATAAAAAGACTTAAGATAGAGGGTTATGGACTTGTATGACACTGTTTTCTATAGTTGCTTATCTTGGTTCTCTGTCATGGTTTAACTGTCTTATTGGTTTAACATCCCAAAAGAGAATATTCCCTAGTAGCTTGATACCAAATTTGTGTTTACATAATGTTTTAATTTAAGTTACTGCTAACGTACCTGCGCTCTGCATGCTGCAATATAAAAAAAATACAACAACATGCCTATTTTGAATATTTTACATAAGAAAGGAAGGTGTGTACTCTGAGTTAATTTCCACAAGGTGTACAGAGTATGAAACATACTTTTGGTCAGTTTGAAAAAGCTACTGTTTTCTTGAATGTGCAATAACCTCAAGTACATCTCTAAACCTTTTAAAGCTGTCTTGAAGAATATAGGCATCAAGAAATTGCATTTATATTGCATGTTTAAGGTTGTGTGCTGCAGAGACAATTGCAAATGGTTAAGTTGTTTTGCTTCTAAATTGTAAGAGTAATTTTAGCTCTTTTTATATATTGAAGCAACTGGAGATGATAACAAACAAAAATAGCCGTGGCTAACATCCACAGATTTGCACTACACAGCAAGACCTGATCAGAAGAGAAATTGTGATCACTGTGAGGTCTCCTCTTTGTAAAAAATTTGAGTTAGGAGCTTTTGGTAAACCAGGTGAAGAAGATATGCAGCAGAATTGCCTAGGTACAGAATATTCAGAAAGATAAACTCAAATGCATGAATGAAGGAAGTCCCCACTTTTGATAATTGTTTATCTAGGGAAACAAGGTTCATGAGTACGGTTTTTTTTTGTATGAGGCACTTTATCAGTTTCCCCTATTAGATCAAATATTGCTAATCATTGTGAACAAAGGAGAAGTCGTGCAGAGGGTAAGTTAAAATGGACGTTGATGCATCTTCTGCACGCACTATGCCATGCTAGCAGTGACGTTAAACTGTTAGGGTAGCAGTTGTGAGATTTGTAGTGTAATCTGCAGTTAGCCAGAGATTGGTTTCCTTATCCTTCTATGTATACACTTCTAGAGGAGTAGCATCCTTAGGAGGCCTAGTAAGCACCTCTGTGGAATAAATAAATGTTGTCAATCTGTGGCTGACTTGAATGTCTGTTCATGAGCCTGATCGAGAGCATGTCTGTCTGATGGGGACCACCAGCTTCTCCTCTGTGCATGTGAATAAGGAAGCCAAGGTTCTTCTTGTATTTTCATCCTTTGATACAGGTAACAGTTAGATCTTCTCAAATATTGTCTTTTCTGTTTCATGCATTATTTCAGTTGAGAAAGGATAGTATTTAAAATGTTATATTTTAGAATATGTTTGTTGGCAAGCAGGCAGATTTAAAGCCTTCTGGGTATGCTTGGGTGCATAGTTGGAGTGTTGTGTCTGTGTTCTCTTTTTAGGAGCCTTTAAAACTAGGATTGCTGACACAACATAAGATACTCATTCGAAGAAAATCCTCTTTATGTGTGGCTCATCAAGAATAAAATAGATGGCATTAATAACAAACTTCTGTACAAAACCTCTTTCTGGGCCTGTGAATCTGGTTATTGCCAGCAAAAATTAGGGGAAAATAAGTTTTGATTTTTTTAAAGCAAAGTTTTCATCTGAGGCTTAGGTCAGATAAACCATCTGATTTTTATTGAAGAAAATCTAGTATTAATTATTTACTCTTTCTTTGAAAATTTTATATGATTTAATACAGCTTGTAGGATAAAAGAAAACATGCATGTTGTATCACAGATTGGCAAACTCTTTGAGCAAAGCTTGATAACTAACCAAATCCTTTATAATAAGTTCTAAACCTCATCCCAAAATACTTACAGAGAAAGAATTATTAACTGTCTGCTTATCTCACTTTTCAGTGAAAAAAAACCAAAAAAATTATGGGTCACTGCAGAAGGCTGAATGTATCTGGCATTATTATCAAGTGTTCTACTAGCTCCACAGAAACATAAAAAGCTGCAGAATTTTCAGCTTTTGGGGAGGGGGCGGGGAGAAAAATGAAGCTGTAGAGGAAATGCCTGGAAAAAGCATGACGCCTGGAAATGAGGTTTCAGAATAGCAGAGAACTTTCAGAAGATGATTTGTATACAGACTTCGCTTTGGTAGGATTTACAGATGAGCACTGATTAGGAAGGCAAAATCAATCTGATTCCCAAAGAAAACTCTAAATAAAAATTTTCATTTGTTCCAAAAAGAAAAGGGAGAGTTTGCAGGGAAGGGGTGAAGAGGGAAGCACTGTGCTATCAATATCTCAAAAATAGGCTTTTATTCTTGATTGTACCTCATGTTGGTGTGAATAAAGAAAGCAAAATCATCAAGGCAAAGATTTCAAGAAACAATCTACATCATTCAGCTTTCCTGTGACTAGTAACGTGGGCAGAATATTAAGAAGAAAAATGCTGTCATTAATAAGGTATGAGGAAGTACATGCATGCAGAATACTTCTACATTCACTCTCCAAACAGGTGGATGCAAAGGCTTAAGCTGCAATAATAAGGACCAAGGGATCTGTCCATAGATGTTGCTCGGGAAGCATGGCACTGAATGGAGGAGGAAGGAGAAGGGCAGGGGAGCAGTGGCAGGGGTGATAGTGTCAGTTTCTGAAGTTGTTACAGATAAGTCACTGGCTCAGCACTTTGAAAACATACCTGCTAATAACAGAGTGAAATGCTCAGGTGGATCTGTGGTGTCCCTAAGCTAATTGTTATGAAAAATTATATGAATTTTAAGCCTGGAAGAATGGAGAAGTAGTAAAATGGCATAAATCATGCCACAACAAGCCACCAAAATCATCTGCTGTGAGCACACTGGAGTTTATTAACTTAAACACGAGTTTCATTTGGTTCCTGTGTCTGACTCTGGACACTAAGGAAAAATATTCTTAAGATGGAAAAACCAAAAGAGCTTTTAGGCACAGTTTGTTTGGAAGTACCCAGGAGACAGCTAAGGAGCTATTTTGTAGCCACATAAACACCTCAGCAAAGCCTACAGTAGCATGCCCTGAGAGGAAGATGGAGCTGCCTTTATTTTCTTCCTGATTTTTTTCCTATTTTGCTACATCTAACTAAAAAAATTAAATAAAATAGGTTTCGTATACCAAGGCAAATCATCCCAGTGTTAACAACATAGACACCTGAAGAAAGATTTTGAAGACATTTTTGAGATGAGTTCTCAGAAATCTGTTCTTTTTTACTTTCTGAAGAAGTAAAAGTATTGTTAAAGAACCTTAAGATGGGCACTTTAGATTTTGGAATAAAAATTATGTGACCTTAAATGTGTTCCCTCTCTGTATCCCCAGGGGAAACTCCTTTTATTTGCATGCAATTACTCTCGTACTAGTTTATGTTACATACTTGAAATGTTCACTGTGAAATCTGTATCAGCAAGGAACCCGTTCTGGATTCACTGAACAGACACTAGTAATCCCACACTGCTTGGAATATTGCCATATCTGGCCAAAAATATTACCATTGGCAGGATCAATGAATAGCATTTAAGCCAGACATAACTTAAGACTTTCTAAAGTAATAAATTGCTATTGTATCTTCCGGCAGAGAAGATCAGGTCTATTGTTAAAGGAGAATCTGATGTATTTCTTAGCCTTCAATAGAGGCATTGATCTAGGTTTAAGAGTTTGTAAGCACTATAGTTGCTCTGTTGTGTATGTCACTTAATTTTCTTTGCACTCTTTTTCTTCAGTTCTCATAAGAGACAATTCTCTTAAGAAGAGCTGTCTTGGTGTGGCTCTCTGCTGATATTGATATTTTAACAGCCTAAAAGGTGCTCTGCCTGCATTAGCACAGCTAATGAGAGACCAGGAACTTTTTGCTTCTTTCAACAGAAGTCTGAGACTTTCTCCAAACTATCTCTTCTGTCTTCTCATATTTCTTACATTCTAGCAAGAATGTGATTTAATTAATTAATTTATTTATCTATTTAAATATCTACTAGAGATATTTAGAACCTCCTCTTCATTCAGAACAAGTCTAATACTTTTGTGTTTGTACCAGTGAGTGCAGAGGGAGGCAAAAGAAGCATTTGTTGGGGAAAGAAAAAAGTTTGGCCGTTGAAGAAAGTCTGTCTGTTTCACTCCTCTTTCATGACACCTGCTCAAATGAAGAGAAATAGATCCAAAAAGCAATTAATAATCATTCTGTGGGCTTTACTGCATCCTAGCCAAGATGGCAAGGAAAGACATGCAGTGTAAGTAACTCAGAGTTGTTATTTAGATGTGTTTGTTGAGGATTCATATGTAAGAGAAATTAAAAGAGATACTGTGGTAGGGGTTTAATGTTATTTTATGTAGTTGTTGGTGAATAAAACTCTCATGGAAAATATTTTATTTTCTCTTCCTAATGGAAAAAAACCCAGATTTTGTGGCAGCTAAAAAGGAAGTTTAGATAGACTTTTTGTACTGAAAGGAAGCAGAAAGTGTATGCATGAAACAGTGTTTTGTATGGACATATTTTTAAGCTTCAATTTTTCAGCTGAAGGAAGAAGAGGAAGGAAAAACAGTGTGGTCAGTAATATTTCTGTCATTCATTTAACACATTTAGAGGATAACCTTTACTTGAGACCAAGGAAGAAGTAGGATATGGCAAAAATATATTGATATCCTGTGGCCCTATTATATTGATATCCGATATGTCTGTTTAAATAGCCTCTTACATGTGTACCTATTGTACCTATTACATATGTTGTAAAGAAATTCAATAATGAAATTTTTGTGATCAGTGTTTAGCACACCTTATGATGAAATGAAGTATGCTTTAATGCATATTAATCCTATACTTCACATAATGACTTTCAAACATATTAAGATACTAACATGGTAGGAGGGCTTCAATGAGGTTTACCTTTCAATTAGAGTTTTCTGAATTTACCAGTCCATTTATCATGGCATGGACTGGCTCTAGAAGTAGAAAATCCTGCCCAAAGAACACTGGGTTGTTTCTGGATTTTCTTTTCTGTTAACAGCCTGTGAAGAGGAAACATCACTCTATAGTTAAACAAAGTACTTTGAGAATTACAGAGCATCCATTGCCAATACAGGCTCTTAATTTTAGGGTCTGTCACTGGGTTGTAGGGAAGCTTCGGATTTAAACAGTATTTTAGTAATAAAAATATACTTCTCCTGATCTCTTTTATCATCTCAGGACTATGAAATGAACTAGCAGAGGCTCTTTAAAGTCTCAGCTTTGTATCCATTTAGATGAGGAACCTTATGGTCTCAACTGGGAGACTGAGGTATTTTACTAACTATAGGGTATGTAGAAAGACAAAGTGCTGCAAACCTAGAAGGAACTAGGAAACAAAAGAGAATGCATATCAGACATAGCTTCTGCTGTTTATATTTGGAAAATATCTTCATGGATATAACTGAAGTTTATAATATAAATTGTCTCTTCACTGCTGATAATAGCAGCGAGGTGATATTAAAAAGAAGGGAACATCAAAATTTTTTCTTCATTTTTATTTAAAAGATTGGTTATACAGTCCTTGGTAAGATATAACAGGAAGGACTATCTTCTTTCTTAGTGTTACTAATAGCAAATAAAAATAGTGTGCTATATTTGTCATTATCCTTTTAGAATGAAAAACAAATTAAACTTTTGAGCATGTAAAAGTAACATCTGAAAGCTAAATATAATTTTATCACAAATTGTTTGAAAGGATGAAGAATGAATGGTGAATGGCTTCATCCAGAAAGCCTGTCACCTAGACTAAAACAAATAAAAAAGAAACCTCTGCTTCCCAAAACAACCAAACACAAATGGACACATCTTTTATTTTGCTATGCCTGAAATTGATGTCCAGAAGGCAGTGTGGTGACCTCTGCTCTTAGCCGTGATCATGGCATCAAAAAGTGTCATTGTGAGAAATTGGAAAAGCACACAAATTCCATCAATGACTGAGTGGACACACACAATATAGAATGTGATTGTTACAGAAAAAAAAGTTTGACACATTACTTCTAAGATAAATGCAACCACAAGCCTGCCACCTGGTACCCTGCTGTTTAGTTTTATCTTTTTTTTTCTTTTTTGTCTCTTCAGATGCTGTATAACTTCTAGTCATCTAAATTTGAACATCTCTAAACACTGAAAAGGATATGCGTGTCTGTAAATATATATGTAAACATAGACATATATAAGCTAACACACATGAAGAAGCGAGCTATAAGTGTGCTGTTAAGACTGTAGCTTAACTAGGGCTGTCCAGCACTCTTGTTCATTTATTATTGGAGAGTGTGCTGTAACAACAACTTCATTTACAAAGAATAACATATCAGGGACAGCTAGTGGTCGTACTGTTAGTGGTTGCCAGAGGTTTCATTTACAACATTAAGCCACAGTATAAATTGTTCGTGAATTCCAGGAAAATGGGTTGAACATATTCTTGTTTAGAAACACCTAAAAAAACCCCAGGGTTTTGAAAAGGCATTTTTAAGTACACATTATGCTAATATTTGTCTTTTATTTGGGCTGTACAATCAGAACATTTTTAGGTGTTACCTGATGTCCTGTTCCTTTCATCATTCATGTATTGAACCTTCACTCTCAAAATGATAAATATGTTTGCACACTGGACTTTTATGATAATTACCTAAGACAGATGCTAATTTTTTTAGACTGCATTGTAAAATATGCTTTTCTGAAGACTGAAAGTGTAACAAAATGCTTGAAACAGTCAAATCCCTATTAGAAGTAGTTTTCACTGCATCTCTAGATCTTATGGTCTGATGCTATTTTGTTCTGTAACCTTTACAGAAGTATAAGCTGACTGTCTTTTTTACTGGTAATGCATCTGAGGTGTATCAGTACATAAAAAACATGTACATCTCAGAAAAATGCTAGATGAACACACTTGTCACTCACTCGCTGGTGAAAATTTTTCTGTAGATTAAAGCAGTGCTTAAGTAGCATTGCTGCAACCCTCTAGCCACATATTATACAGGAGATGGAAATACTGAGGTCTACTTCCTCTGCTACTCTTGCTCTAGCTACTAGTAAAAATAAAGTGATTGTAGCATGCTCAAAGTGTTCAAAACATTTTTTCAGTGTATAACAATGCATGAAAATACGTTTTCCAGTGTATGGAAAGTCCCTAAAGAAAGCATTAGTGTATTGTGAGGATGAATAATCTTTATCTGCCTTATTGTATAAAACTGCATTGCATGGAAATTGTAGAGGAGACTAACACAGCACATAAATGAGACAGGTTTGGGCTTTCAGTCATATTTGCAGGACATCACAAGTATGACTTGTGTATGGTATGGAAAAGACTGATTAACACAACGTTGTCACTATAGTCACTGTGCTCAGCTTCTAGATGGAAGATGAATTGGACAGAGTTTGATATTATTTGATACGTTTAGTAGAATGAGATGAATTGAAATACAATGGAAGCACTATCCACTATGTGTATTGTATCATATCCTAAACATTTTGATTCTGGGTATCCTGTCTGTAATAACTTCAAATATTATCTTCATGGTCCTATTCAATTTATTCCTGCTTTCTACTGTTCTACACACTTCGGAGGGTCATGAAATTCTCTTGGTGGACAAGACACAGTTTAACTTGTTAGATTTCTGATGGGATAGAAGGATGCCCTTGGAGGGACTTCTCAAGGAATTTTCCTATCTTGTTAATACTGATCTTGCAGAAACATTATTCTGTCTAAAGAGAAGGAAAGATTTTGACTGACTTGGTTGATATTTTATTTCCAAATTGATCTATTCAAGAGAATATGATTACTAAAGATTCCTATCAAAGTCAAATACCACTCATTGTAGATTACAGCATGGGAATTTGGCCTATGTCCTTAATATTTCTCCCTTTTTATGGGACAGAGGGAAAGGCCATAAAAATGGCAAACCTGATCACACTAACAGTGGTATTTCTCAAGGGAAATACTTTCCACAGATAATAATATCTAAATGGTGAAACTAAGAATTTCATTCTTTCCTACCCAAATGTTAGGCATTTGACTGGGATATGATGTTGTTCATCCTATTTTGATGTATAATGTGACTTACTATTCCCTTAAATCGATACATAGTTTCCCTTCAGGGTTAAATTTCACTCACATCAGGTGTTATGTCAGGTGACTCCAAAAGCAGTGAATCAAAAACTACTAGAAAAAAAAGCAGAAACCTAATCTGTTGGTCTGGTTTTTTGTTTGTTGTTTTTTTTTTTAATAATAATCATGCACAATTTTTTTTTCTTTTGTCAGATGTATGAGAGAGCTATTTCTTCCATAGAAAAGCAGTGGAAGCTGGAACACAGTCTGGGAGAAGTGAGTGCTAGCCATCACTCTTATCACTCAGTTGCTCTGTGACCTGAGGAACCCTCGTTCTGTACTTTTAATCTGCTGAATGAAAACCCTTTAACAGCTGATGACAGCTGTTGTGCGCTTCATGCTTGCACTTAAACAGCCAGAAATGCCACACTTCCACTGTGGTTGTACGATCTGGTTATGGGCTTATTAAACAAAACACAACAAAGTAAAACAAAACAAAAAATGTTTAAAAAGGCTCTGAGTGAACTGGCAAGAACTGATTATATTATAAAACAGTTTTCATGCAAACCAAACGTAACAGTATTGGGAACATCCATCAGAAGATTAAGTGATCCCTGAAAAGATAAAACTGGAATTAATCTGGGGTGAGCTAGTCAGATGGTTAGGCAGTAGCTTATTACAGTTGTCAAATGACTAGAGATCAACATGTTGTGATGTCACCCTGGGAAACAGAGCAGAACACGCAGCTTTGGAAGTAACAGTTTATTCCTAAATTTGTTGATATTTGTCTTTAAATAACTGGTTTTGAAATGGTATAACAATTTCAGGACAAATATAACTTACCATTCCCCCCATGTTTCATATGCATAAATACAACCCTGCATGTCAGCCCAAATGGAAGTTCATTTTTTAGTAATACTAACTTATTCAAAACACAAGTTTCTGGAGAGACATACACTGAAACTGCAAAATTTGGGATATTCCCATCAGTGAGCAAAGACACTCAGGTACTGAAGTTTCTGGACTCTTGATGTAGACACTTGCTAGTATTGCTGGTGTAAACATTTTTCAGGCATTATCTTCAGGTGTGTCAAATATCTGTCTAACAGATCTTAGTAGATCTAAACAGGAAAGCACAGGCACCTGGGATAGCATAGGTCACCATCATCCTTATAAGTGTGCAACTGCCATTCTCAACCTTTTAGTCTATGATTAGTCATCTAATTGTGCGTCCAAATTTAGTTGGTGCACTTTGCATGCATAATTAATTGATTTCCTGAAGATCTCTCCTAATTTTTAATTACTGCTGAAGCTAGCGTTAAATATGGAATGAGCTAGTCTGCACACCAATTTCCTTAGAAACTGGATGCAGACAGCTTGTGACAGGCGTGAGTATTCGTGGAATACAGAAACTGTCTGCTGTCTAGGCTGGGATATGTGAACTTGACCACAGATTCAGGTTAATTCACTTACTGTCTGACTGAAGCAAAATCATTCAGTCTTAATTGGTAACTGAGGCATTGCTGAAATACTGGCATAGAAGAAAACTTACTATATTTAAAGTAACTCTTCTGAAGCTCTTGCCATTTACACCTGTAATTATATGAATATGTAAAAGCATAGTACTGAGTGATAGAAACTCTTATCCAACCTGAGTTTTGGTGCTGGAATCAGAAACTGTATGACAGTCTATCTGCGTTACTGTGGTGTATGTTTCCGTACCTCGTTAATCAGATTAAAATCTCTGCATGCAACAATTATCACAGTAGCAATACCACTGAGACCAACAGGAGCTTTGCCCAAGTAAGGACTTAGGGATTTGGCCCATATCTTTTCTCTAATCCATGCTTCTTTGTGAATACAAAGAATTTTTCCTTTAGGTGTATATTCTAAACCTCCACAGTTCAGTCAACATACTGAAAACAGTACTAATGGTAAACTAATGCTTATGGTGAAAGAACATTTCATTTTGCTAACAAAAAGGTCACAATTTTTTTTAATATGTGCGTATTAGCAACGCCATATTTCGTTCCCCGTTCTTCATCATCTAACAAATGGCTTTAGTAATAGCTTTGCTGCCGTATTCCAATTTTCATCTTAAGTCTCTGCTCTCCTTCTATAGAGCAAATCTTTCCAAACAAAAAATGGAGGTCCCAGTTTTATTTTCCTTTTGTTCTTTCTTGCCTCATTAAGTTAAATTCTTAGTGTGTAAAATAACTTGAATATGCTCCACTAGCCTTTTCCAAAGCAAAGGGTCATGTTGGTCAAACAGGAAAACACAGGAGATATATTTACTTGTATTTACTTATATATTTACTATTTCTGTAACATGTCAAAGCACTTCAAAAAGTTGAACTGCATTAAAACTTCTGCACTGTAAAAAATGCATGTTCAAATTCCAAGGAAGTAAAAATATAGAGAAAGAACAGCTAGTCTCATTATCTACAGGAGAGCTGTAGGTAAAGTTTAATACATGTGATTACCAAGTGTTTTACGTATATTTGATATTCCAAAGACTGTACTGGGACTTTTCTGTTAGGCATTTTCTCACTATAATCAAACATCCATTTTATTTTATTGCCACTATGGTGGCAAATGTTATCAGTAGGGTCATAAAGGGGATAGAACAGTTTGTGTGCCACAGATCAATAAATGGACATGGAAAGGACTATCCTGAAGTGACCTATCTAGATTGTCTAATACAACAGATAGAGACACTGGGTAAGTACAAAGCCAATGAAACACAGCAAGTGACCAAGGTAATATTTTTAAATAGTGTTTCCTCTTGCTACTGCCAGACACAAATATACTCTCAGGCCACAGAGACTGTTGGGATGACCCAGTGAGGCATTTCTTGGTTTTACATGTAGCTTCCTGTTAATATGCCCAACATCAATTTCTCTGTTTTAAGTAAGAAAATCTGATCTAGGTATTACATAAGGTATTAAAGGAATTTTCTTTAATTCTCCTTTCATGAATGCACTACATATGCTTGTTACTTAAACTTATCTAATATTCATACTTTGATTTTTTAAAAAGAAACTGTGCAAATTGTTCAAACAAAAGGTTTAGTAAATACTGCAGGTTTTGTTTTTAGTAGTTTTTGGTTTTTATACTACACCAGGTCTTTGACTGAAAGAAAATTGACAGCTTTAAACTGAAAAATGATTCTGTTTTTTAGATGAATGCACCATCTTGATGCAAAATTATTTTCTGTTCATAGAAACATAGCTAGTAAATGTTCCCTTCCACTCATCTCTTGTGTTGACATACATTCCTTTCCCTCAGCACCTCATTCTACACTCTTCTGTCTTTAAAGAAAATTATATCTGTTCACATTTAATTATATCATTGTAATAGAAGCCTAACTTTAAAAGACATTGAAAGTTCCTTTGAGGCAGTTTTAACTTCTTCTAACTATAAAATCTCCTTTGTCCTCCCACAGAGCTTCAAAACTGCATCAACAAATATTAATATACTCTTCAGTAATTCAACCCTTACTCAAGTGCACATTATTACACCTTCCTTTTTGATCTGTGTTTTGCTGATTATTTACTGTATTCAGCTACCATATTTATGCATTCATTTATAATTTAGGAGAAAAGATATGTAGGGTATTATGTGTCCTCATAACTCTATTGATGAAATACATACCATATTAAAAAAGCAGTATCTTCTACTGACAATCATCAGCCTTCCATTATAGCCGAATATTTACTATGTTATTAAGACCTGCAGTGCAATTCTAACTGATGTGAGAATAAGACTGTTAATATCTAGAGGATATCATAATAGTAACTTCATCTGTAGGGTGTGAAAGATTTTCCAGATGTGTAATAGATAGAGCTATACTAATTTCATCATTGGCTTTGGATATTTGACTTTAACTGCGTAAGAATAGGGACTTGTCCAGGTGTTTTATGCAACTGTGGGGTTTTGTACTAGAGACAATAAAGTTTATCTTGCTGTCTTGTCTAACCTGCTCTCTTAAATTCCAGACAAATTCTAGTGTCATTTTTCACATGGAATACATTTTACACCCAGCAGCATGTGGAATTTAAGTTGATGGGTCTATTTAGGCTTCCCCTCGGTGCATTTATGAGATTTGGGATGTCTCTATGATGACCAAAAAAGAGATACTGCACCATACTTGTTCATAACTATCATTGCTACAATTTTCATGTACTTAACCCTTGTTCTGAGTTTGCAGAGAGTCCTTCCAGACTGAGATCAAGTCTGACTGATGCTTCACCATGCAGTGTGAAAGTATGGAAATGTGATCGCTTTTAAGAGGCATTGAGAAATTTAGCAATACTTTTAGTTAAAGTTTTCTTAGTAGTGTCTTCTAATTTTTGTTTCTAGCATATAAATTCATTAGTGTAACATCATGAAATTGTTACTGAAGGAAAGTTTCAGAAACTAATTGCAAGATTTTCTTAACAGCTGCTGCTGTTACAGAGTTACACAACTCTGATTCTGCTAAATTAGGAGAAGATTATATGTCCTGCTAATAATGCATCTCCTACCAGCTCTTTCCACATAGATTGGACCACCAGTCACACACTCTGGTTTTGACAGAGTAAGTCATGAGGTAAAATTTAGTTAGGTACATTGCATGTCTTATAGGATTCTACAATGTATTTCAAAGATTTCTGAAGTCATACTCTGAAATCCTTCTAAAACTTTCTGAAACCAATTGAATTTTCCCTCTCGTTTAAACATATCCCTTAACAGAGGTTTCACGTCCTTAAGAAAATATGCTGTATTGTACAACTGGATGACAAGTTTTTGAATCCCTGAAATTCCATACTAGGTATAAAAAATAATTTCAGAATGAAGACTAATAGACATCACATAACAAAATACTGAAAGAAAAATACTGCCCTTGCTATAGTTTCTCTTTGTGATCAATGGCAAATATATACCCACCGTTTGGGGTGAAATTATTATAACTCTTAGACGCTTGCTCTTTTCAGCCAATAAACATTAATTGTTTTTTTTGTCTGGTTGATTTTCTGCATCCATTTCTTACCCTTACTGAGTCATCAAATTAATTGATACAGACACAGCTTTAAGATTCAGAATAGTTAGATTATCTTACAGTCAAAAATTGAAACAAAATTGGGTGCTGTAATCTATAATATGTGTATAATTGCTTTTAAATATATGATAATATCTCAATAAAAACCCTTTCAAAATATTATTTTCCTTTGCATTTCCTACCTTAATACGGCTAAAATTTCATATAAGAAAGAATAAGAACAGGGAACATGAGTGTCCATCATATTACTTATACATAAAACATATAAACAAGTCTATGTGTGTATGTGTATGTGCATGCATATTTGTCCATACTTTTGCTTGTTAAACTCAGTAATAGACAGAAAATCTTTAGGGGCAGAACCTGCTTTTAAGATAGCATCCTAAGGACCCCATTTTTGGTCTGGGAGCTCCTTGTCATAATGTAATAAAATTAGGTTCAGTTTTGTCCCAAATAATGTTTGCCTTTACTTTTCACACTATTCTATTCATTATTTTGAGGGCTGGGCAATATCAAGCCAGCCTGTGCTGAACAAATGTGACTAAGAGAGAATCCTTTGCTCTAAAGAGCTGGTTTATAACGCAATGACTCACTAACTTAGTATTTATTTCAGGGGCATGACCTTAAAAAAGTCATTTGACTTCACAAAGATGTTTCTGTGTACTTAAACTGATGTGTCATGGTGGAGGATTCACACTGACTCAAGGCTGCTGGTAAATTTAGGTTGATATTTCTGAACTGGGAATCAGAAACATGCTATGAATTCTGTAGTCCATTTGGTTAATTGAAAAGCCAGCATTTTATCTTCTGATACAGCTGTAAAACAGAGAGAATGGAAACTGTCTGGAAACTGTTTGCTTTTAATTTCTACACATTCTAAACATTAGCAATGTCCTATACACTCTGTGTAATTGGGAAGTATTGCAGTAAATGAGATTCTTTCATCAGTGAAAAACATCTATATTTGTCAAACAACTTTTGAAAGCTTCTAAGTATTATGAATAGAAATGCAAATATTTCAGAGGATTTTATTTTTAATATAGTGTAAATATTTCTTCACATGCACTCAGTCATATACCTATATTGTGATGCTGAATGATCATGCACAAAGAGGGCAACATTTTAACTTTGTAAGCAAATACAGTACATCCCTCTGACAATGAGGGAGTGACAAAAATGGAATTTTATTTTTTCTCAATGTTTTAGTGAAATGCATTGTGCTTTCATCTGAAATGCTGAGGTACTACACAGATTGAAATTCTCAATATCTATTCATCTAAAAAGGTAATTTATATTTGCTACAAGACTAAAATTAAATGATGAAATATATTTATTGGTTAAATCTGGACTCCAGGAGCATTTAGAGAAGGACATCACAAAATTTCCCTTGGGTATATCTTGGCAATGAAAGCCTGCAGTATTGCAAATGTATGTTGAATATGGTAACAGTCATGAACCTTTCTCTATAACTTCCTTAATTTTAAGTGTGATGGCCATTTAGCAGACCCCCATCAACAAAATTAAAGAAAGGAAAAAAAAGAACCACCACAGTATGTTGCTACAGAAGAAGTCAACGAAAAACAGTACTTTCTAATTTTATTTATTCAGTTTGTGACAATAATTAGCCACAGCAGGATCTACTGAATGGATCTGACCAATCTTTTTGTTTGTTTGTTTTCCTTTGTCAATACTCTACCTCAACTCTTGGAAACTTCTGAGAAAGGAAGAGAGTACAGGTGAAATTTACAAGACCAAACTTGCTTTGCCTGAGCAATAATTATTCAATTACCTTAGACTGATCAGGTGAAATGAAAGACCTATTGATTTGGGTACATATTTAGTTTCAGTATCACCAAATCCCTATCATAAATACCAGTTGATCATCATTGATTTTAATTTTTATAAAATGAGTGATTCCCATATTGAAAGTTTTTTCAAAGGGTTTGAAATATGCTGGTGGAAAATAATTTATTATATCCAGAATGAATGATAGCATATCACAGATACTAATTTGTATATTCTTCTCTTTTTTTTTGATTGCAAAGAACTATTATATTTTTGACAGTCATAACAGAAGAACAAGGGACAATATTTGAAGTTCTATAATTATTCGTGACTTAGGAGGAAGAAAGCCTTCTTTCTCAGTCCATGTTCACAGGCCCACCAGAGCATGCACTGTTAAATGATCAAACATTCCAGTCATAGTTAGGAAACAATTTAATGTGTGCTAAAGTCAAAGGGAATCTTTCCACTACTCTTTGCATTTGTTGGATCAAAGAGTTTTTAGGATAGGGATTGTCTTTTCATTAGGTATAGACCATGCAAAACAAGTATGACCTCAGTCTTGGCTACTTAGTACAGATACGTTTATGCAGAAAATAGTAGCAGGTTTTCAATCCAGTGTGTGGCCTATGTGAGGAAAAAGAAAATAAATAGCAACCCCTTAAAATATTTCCATTTTTTCTTCCTCTTTTCAGTGCTAGGTGAAACCCCAATCTGTTTTTCATTAATTCACCCTTGATACTGACTTTAATAGTGCCAATATCATCTTAACAGATAATCCTACATGATTTTATCTGATACTATAACATTCTTGCTTCTTTGCTAATTGATCCCCATTGGCTATTTTCTAACAAAGGTTTGAATGAAACAAAGTAGAATAAATGTCAAATACTGAAAGGTAGTTCAAATAAAAGTATTTTGCAATACTTCAGACTTGTAATTAATCCATAGCTGTAATTTGGAGTTTGTTTACTGGCTAGCACCAAATATTTACTGTAAGGTGTATTAGTTTTCTTTTTTCTTTTTTTTCCATACTCAGAAGAAGTATAACCTATCAAAAGAATATGCCTTTAGTCTGGAAGTCTGAATATTTTTAGGTCAATTGATTCACATCTATTGCCTACTGTGTGTTATTAGGTTAGTCAGCTACAGACAAATGTGGCACAGATTCTAAATAAGATTATTTTTATACCATTATTTACAAATCTGAGTTCTCAGCTGGGATTAGAGTGATTAGAAAGCACAAACCATTAAAAAAAATCATGAAGATGTGTTAGCTTGTGGCAAACCAGCAAATCTGCTATCATCTTCAGTTATTTTGTCTGTGTTTAGAACAGAGCAGTTGCCTATGGCTGAAATTACTCAGTAGAGGCAAACAGTAGACACACATGGCACGTCCGTACCAAGCACAATGTTCAGTGTAAAAATTAGATTTTGAGTGCTGGCTGGATCTGGCTGGCCTCTAGCACAGCCTTCGGGTTTATGGCATCTGCACTGACAGACACAAATGCCCAAGGAGCTGCTCTGCCAGAGAGGAACACTCAGTGCCCACTGCTCAAGCCCCTTCCACCTCTGACATATCCCTACGATGTCTGGCATCAGCAAAAAGTCAGTGATTGCTTACTTTGAGATACTCCTGCCTGAAGAGTTCACTCAATTCCCTTATACTGACAGAGTGAAGCAGGGTGTGTTTGTGAGGGGCAGAGCCTGAAATGATTCAAAATGTTTTTGTGATAAGAATGTGATGCTCCTGCAGCAAATTGAGTCAGGTCCAAAGGGATCCATAAATGCGAGTTTTTGCCTTATTCATTCACAGCCCAATGCATACAGGTAAACTGCTGTAAACTGTTGATAAAAAAAAGATGCCACTTATAATAAAGAATGCTAGCCTTGGTTAACAAAAAAACAGTAAACTGAAAACTGAGGAGCAGATGTGCTACCCATTCTGTTGACCTTGCTATGATATGGCAACATCTCACAGAGTGGCAGAACATGTAATAATCTCCTGAATAATCAGATCTTTTAAGCCAGAACATTTAGAAATTACTTTCTCAATTGACCTTAAGAGCTGCTAGCATTGTTCAAATGTATCAGTTTCCATCTGAAAACCTGATTCCTCCAAATCAAACTTGCAAGTGAACACTTTAAAAAAAAAAATTCTGTGACCTTATTAAGTCACATGTCACTTAATGCAACCTTGGGTCTTCAACTTGATTTTTTTATTATTCCTATGGACACCTAAAACCCCAGCTATGCTGACTTCACTCTGCACATTAGGTAGGACTAAAAAAGTAGTCCACTGGGAGCTAAGTCATATCTCTCTTTGTGGTTCTCTCAAATTATTTGTAAATAATACCAATTTTTAACATAGAGTATCAATGTAGAATTGCAATAGTCACTGTGATCTCCCAAACTGCAAAGGTCAACCCATGTGGAGGCAACAGCAGTAACAGTGTCAATGCTAGCTGTTGTTTTACATTTCAAGGAGTCCAAGTTTAAGAAATTATTTCTGTAAGTTATCATCTCTGTATATATCACTATCCAAAATAGCAAGAGAAAACCTTTTTTAAAGTATTGAACCAACAATTATTCAAAATGTGTAGGAAAATTCATGCACACTGGTAGCATTTGCCACAATGCAGCAGTTCTTTCCCACCTTGCTAGCTTAACTGACTTAGTTAAGTAAGTTGAATTTTTCCACTTTTGGTCCTGGTGAATGAACTTTTAAAGGTGAAAAATGTTTTATGAGTTTTGAAAAAAAGTGAAAGAACTCCATCGCCTTCTTCATGCTCTCTTGATTTCACTGAGTGATCAAGGGCTGCTAAGAGACAGCTGCTTTGTCCCTCCCACAGATATTGGCGTGGTTGACAACCAGAGCCTGTGAACATGAGGCTCTCCTATCTGTCTATAGAGGGCTGCTCCTACTCAGTCTTCCTGGCCAGGCAGCCTGTAGCAGGCTCCCACTACAATGTCGCCTGTCCCTGCCCTTCCTTTAAACCTCTCCCGTGAGGTCTCAGTCAGCCTCTCATCCATCCCCAGGCCCAGCCCCATGAACTCCAGGTGGTCACTGACAGAGAGGGGGATGCATCCTCCTTGTGTCCCCTCCCTGTCCTTTCTAAAGAGCCTGTATTCTTCCACTCCAGCACTTCAGTCAGTGGAGCTATCCCACAATGTTTCCATAATGCCAATAAGATTAAAGCCCTGCAGGTGTGGGCATATCCCTAACTCCCCTTTTTTATTCCACATGACTGCTTGTGTTTGCATAGAGGCATTTAAGGTGGGCTCCCAGTGAACCTGCCTTACTGCTGGAGTGGCTGGAATTCCTTTGGGCTGCTATATAAGACAAAAAAAACAGTGAACCTCCACTTTTCATTACTTGGCATGAACATAACAGAGCTTTAAGTCAAAGCAAGTGACAGAGCCATAAAACTACTGCAACATATGGTTAAATAACTGTGCCTACTTACATTTATTACATACAGGTATATTAGTTTTAAACATGTATTGTGATGGTGTCCAAAGATGCCAATCAAAGCTAAGACCTGAGTGGAGATCAGGAAGAATTTATCTCTACCAGAGAGGTTGTATTCTAAATATCACAGAAGAAGATGAAGGTTCAGAAGGATATGGCCTATAAATAAATGAACATGATGATGACTGACACAGTTTTATTTCTTAATTATGTTTGTTGTAGCTGCTTTTCTCTAAATAACTCATTCTGAGGAATTATCTTACATACCTGCTGAAAATAATTACCAGAAAAATTATCCACAGCAGATGAGGCTTTGAAAGCTTTTGATAGATTCCGTTTAGGTCAGTGGAATATTTTGCCAGTGAGTACTGTGATAGTACTAACGGAAGTCCACCTGAGCTCCTACTGATGATAATACTACCAGCAGACACACTAATAAATTATAATGGGCACAGCAGCAGCAGCAACACTCCAGAAAAATCCTTTAAGTGAATTTTCTTTAATGGCTGGGAAGACATATGGCTCACATTTTATCATTGGATTTCTCCTCTTTCAGAAAATTGATGATAAACTTCCTGTTCTCAGCTCAAGATTTGGCAATGTCTTGGACATAACAAATTTAACCCATTCAGTAGATTTGATATGTTTATTTATTTCAATTATTTGTTCAAACTCTTCTTCTTCAGTCAAGCAATCCTATGTCTTTTCACATCTGAAATTAAGATAACTTGTTTTTTTAAATGGCTTACAAACTGAAGTAGTGTTTCTGAGGAAGTCAGACTCCTTTAAAATTGTTACTCAGAAGAGTTTGCCTGTACTGTAAGTACCTAAATTCATGAGGTACTTCCCATTTAGATTTAGGAGTTTCTGTGGTTTTTCCAGACTGATTCTGCATGAACAGCTTGTACCTGATGTTTCCTAAACTCAGCTAGAACTCCAGAGAATTGACTGTGGGCACACAAGCAAATGTTACCAAATTTCTGTGGCTTAATGGCCCACCTCACATTGGCTGAGCTTGTGTGCTCTGTTAGCAGTCCAGTTTTCTTATACTTAGCAAGTAGTACCAACAGACACAGTTTGAGACATTATTCCCCCATACCAAGCTGTTTGCTCTTTTTCCGCTGCTGAAGACCATCCTTTGCAGTCAGCGTGGCAGAATAAATATTCCTTTTCTCCTACAGGTTAGTTTAAACTTCTATTCACTGCTCATTTAGTCTAGTCTGTTGCCTTATGCTAAGTGGTTAACACATATGCAAACTTTTCTTCTGGTAATTTAATTTCAGGAAATTATGATCTCTGTCAGAGGTATGGCACTAAAGCTGGAGTTAGTTTCACTAGTGCTTGTCTGTAAATGCCTTTAGCTCTTTCAATTACAAAGTGAAACACTTTAAAATCTGTGTGAAGGAAATTGCCCCACATTTGGGATGGGCTAACAATGTGCTGATGAATAGCTGGCTCAGCTGACAGGCAGAACTTGACAGTGTTCTCACAGCTTGGGGATCTCACACTCAGGTCTGGTAAGTGGCTTGCTACTTGAAGCATTTCAAAGAATATTTATGTGTAACCATATCTTCTTATAAAAAAACTGTCAGAGACATTAATGCTTCCAGAACTGCCTGGTCACTATGCAGTAGATCTTTTTGCAAAAGCATTCAGTGAGGGAAGTTGTGAAACTTGGAATCAATGCCTTCATCAGTCTGTGGATTTTCAAAAATATATTCTCAATAGACTGCATTACAATAGGTGCTAGTTTGGGTAGAAAGCATTCTCCACATTCCAGCTGACACTGTACTTTGTGTAGCAAAAATTTAGGATAATTTTGCCTAGGAAAAGCATGAACAATATAATCCAGTAAGAAAAGCATTTGGAAATAGATATCACTACCTACTACTGAGATTGCCTTTTATGTAATTATTTTGCAAAGAGGAAAATAGTTCCAAAACTTTTGATCTTCTAATTGTCTCTTGTTGTAGTCCAAAAGTTGAGATTTTTTAACAGCTTCTAAGAATTTTTTTCAGAAAACTTACTTGCTGTTTGAAGCTTGCAGCTACAGTGTTCTTTTGAAGTCCACATGTCTATGAGCAACGTCTTACAGACCACCAGTGGTCAAAGGAATTACCTGCAGGGCTATTATGTTTGGTTTTGAACATCCAGATCTTTAACATTGTGGCTGTAGATTAAAACTTACTTGTTGAAGAGAGCTGACTTGTGAATGAATGTGAGCTGTGACATATGCCTTAGGTATTTAAACACTGCATTTCATTTCTCTCTGCTTTAATTTAATGGTATTTCTGCTCTCCTTCCTGTGCTATTCAAGTGCAGTTAAAGATCCACATATATACTGGTAAACTGGTATCTTATATGGCGTTAGGCATATGATTTTCTGTAATCCTTACATTATACTATAAATAATTCTTTCTAATATTAAGAACTCATCAGGCTACATTGCCCTTTAAAACTGAAAAAGTTGCACTCACTTTGTAAGGACTTACTCCAAGGTACTTTGTGCCCATTTGTAATCTAAAAGACAATAGAAGCTGGGATGGATTACTAGCCTCTAGTTAGCACAATCCTTCATATCAATGAAAGTTACCAACCACATTTGACAAGACCAAATCAAGATTTCCATGTGTATGTAGAGAAAACTGCACTTTCTGTGTTTATGTAACAACAGAAGTATTACATTGTCCAAAATGTATTAATCTGAATCAAAATCTGACCATACAAACCCCTAAAAATGAGATGATTATATAGCACAGTGAATAATTAGACTTACTATTGAATGTTTTTGTCTGTTTGCCTGGGGTAGGAGCTTTTTTAATGCTATTAATCATATTAACTACCATAGCACTCAGGGAGCCTGATTACACTATGCCTGTACAATGCCTAATTCAGAAGATACATGGGTTCATCCTGAAGAGGTACAAACCTAAATGGCAATAGGGATGTAGACTGTGAATGTGCAGAGGGATTTTCTTGACTCACTACAGCTATAAATATCACCTCAGGCCTTGTGCTGTGTTGATTAGATGCTGTGGTTTCTGCAAAAACTGCATGGGTACAGCAATGTTTCAACTGTCCAGAATATACTGCACAGAAATTCACTGTATATCCTTTTTGCATATATCCAAACATGCAAAATGAAAATAACCACTAAGTTTATCTCACAATTAACTTACATTTTTCTGAATGGTATTTTGAAGAATAAAGGCACTACACCATAGAAATACTGGACTGCAGTATTGTTAGAGATCGATCAGAAGTTTGACTGCTTAATTAGGTCTAGTTTCAGATGAAAGCAAGAACCTTGTTTTGAGTGTTCATCAATGGAAAGAGAGGGTATGCAAAAACAGGAGTCTATTTTGAGTTCAGAAAAGCGCATTGTTAACTTAGGGAGGACCTTTACAAAACAAGTATTAGCCTTTTAAATTATTATTCCCTTTTTCTTCTGGAAAAAAATCAGCAATGGTTAATCATGTAAGATCTTAGTAAGGATCTCAATGAAAATAATTAAATAGTTGCTGAAAAAGTTTGCAAATGCTATCTCTAGTGAAAAAAACAGTGACAACCAAACAGTCTTCTATAGCTGTTAGGAAACATTCTTGTGATTTGATCTCCTTATAGAATATCTGTATTAGAACTGAGAACATAGATCACACTTCAAGATGAGAGTTGCTTTTTTGTAAGAAAAAAAATTGAAATCATGATTAGTAACCAGGAACATGAGTTCTCAGCTCACATAAAGGCCAAGATCAAATGTGCTCCTTTTAAAAATAAAAATGAGCATTTGGAGTAAAATACTGTATTAATATGACTCCAGTGACAATTCCATACCCTATTCCAGAGTTTACACTTTTAAAAGGATATTGATAAGTGGTGAAGATTGAGAAAATCCTTACAAGGATGAATCATAGTCTGGAAAGCCTGCTTTGTAGTAAGAGATTAACAAAACAGAACTTAATTATCTCAACAATAAGAAGGTTAGAAGGTTGACTAATCATGATCTGTAAAGTATGTAAGTTGAAAGAAGTTAATACTAAAAGGTTCTGTAATTTAATAGAACAAGCCAAAGTGAAGTTCAGTATTTTAAGACAACAAGCCAGGAATGTGACTTTGACAGTAAGAGTAATTAAGTACTGGTCAAATTTACTCAGATACTGTAGAATCTGCACAATGAGAAATATTTACCTTTAAAAAAGAAGACCAAACCACCTCATATGCTTTAGTTCAACAGTAAGTAAAAGGCTTTGTGAAAAACAAAGCAGTAACAACAAAAAAAAATCAAACCAAACCAAAAACCAAAAACCAAACTGATGAAGCACTTGGGATAAGAAGTGTCTCAGTATATAATTTTAATGGTATTTTCTAGCTTTATCTTTACACAAGGAGGACCAAAGCCCATCAACTGCTTCCACTTTTCCAGAACTGAAATACTGTCTCTGTTAAAGTCAATGTCTATACCTGCCTCATGGAGTTTAAGGTTGCATCTCAGAAGCTTTTAAATACAAATTCTTGTATTTTGTTCTCCAAAAAACCCTTAAATACATGAAGTGATCTTAACGTGCTAGTTTCTATGTTTGCAATATTTTGGGTTCGGACCTTCATCAGAAGGAGAAAGTGACACTAAAAATTTAGTAAAAAACTGCAAGGAGAATGCAATTAGAATGTAACTAAAAGGGCATGTATCATGACAAATGCCAAATATCTGGGAAATTCTAGTGAGTATTAGTTCCCACAGTACACTACTCAGAAATTATCTCATTGGCCATACAGGTTGGACTCTACACTGTATTTTTGATTTATCTGGCATGTAGCAGAGCCAGCAGTGCAGTAAGCATTTAATTTTACTTATAATGAAAGATTTTGAATTTGAAAATATGATTTTTCTGTGTTCTAATTTTGTTACTCTGTGTAATTTTCTGTGAAAATAGTTATCAATCAAATTTCTCCTTCATGAGCAAACCAGAAGAAGGTAACATAGGAAAAAAATTTCTTTTTTGAAATTTAATAAGCAGCATTTTGGGGCTACTCAACTAGGAGACATTTACTATTTTTCCCAAATCTGAACTTTCTGCATGTTCATTTCAAAATAATGTCTAGATTTTTCTTATTTACTTGGTGGACCTGGTGAACTCATTCTATTCACTTTTAATTTGTTTTATGTCCTGCAGTTCGGCATTAATTTCTTTTGCAGTTCTCATTTACTTGGAGTCTTACAAAGGACTATGTCTGCTGTGTGTTATCACCCTTGTACCCAGCAAGACAGCTCACCCAGTGACCTGAATATGGGGCTCATTCTGGATTTTGGTCCACTGAAGATGAGCCTTTTGCACCATGAAGCTAGTGAAACATACCATTACAACTGCATAAAGTGTATTAGGACCATACTGGCTCATCCTTGCATAAAAACAAATCTAAGTCCATTGACATTATGAAAATTGGAGTAAGAAGACCAAGCAGGAAACAAAGAGGGGGAAAGGAGTCAATTTCTGTTCATGTAATTGTAGAAAGCCCCTTTTGCCCTGCATTTAGTATTTTCACACATGGAATCAGCAAGATTGAAAGAGACCTTCAAGATCATCTTCACAGAATCAAGGAACATTCTGAGCTGTAAGGGATGCACAAGGATTATCGATTCCCACTATCAGGTGAATGGCCTATGCAGGGATTGAGCCCCCAAACTTGGCATTATTATCACCTGTCTCTAACCAACTGAGCCAACTGGGCTATCCAATCCCACCATCAACCCAGCACCACCACAATCATCCCTAAACCATATTCCCAAGTGCCACATCCAGACACCTCTTGAACCTTTCTAGAGACAGTGACTTCACCACCTCCCTGGGCAACTTATTCCAATGCCCAACTACTGTTTTAGAGATTTATTTTTCTAATATCTAATCTGAACCTCCCCTGGTGCAACTTAAGGCCATTCCTCTCATCCTTTCACTAGAGAACTGGCAGAAGATACCAACCCTCACCTCACTACAATCTCCTTTCAGGTAGCTGTAGAGAAACATGAGGTCTCCCCTGACCTTCCTTTTCTCCAGAATAAATACCCCCAGCTCCCTCAGTCATTCCTCATGGGACATGTTTTCTAGACCCTTCACCAGCTTTGTTGCCCTTTTGTGGACACACTACACCACCTCAGTGACCTTTTTGAGGTGAGTTGCCCAAAACCGATCACAGGATTCAAGGTATGAACTCACCAGTGCTGAGAACAGGAGGACAATCAATTCCCTGGTACTGCTGGCCATACTCTGAGCAATTCTCAATACACTATTCCGCAAGGCTGTAGCACTGCTTGGAGCTATTGTAACAGGATCTGGCACTTTGCCTTTTTGAACATCATACAACTGGTCTTGGCCTGGCAATCCAGCCTGTCCAGATCCTTCTGCAGAACCTTCCTACCCTCAAGAAGATCAACACTCCCACCTAACTTGGTGTCACCTGCAAACTTATTGAGGATGCATTTGATCCTATCGTCCAAACCACTGATTAAGATATTAAACAGGTCAGGTCTGGATTATGAGCCCTGGGGAACACCACTAGTGACCAGCTGCCAGCTGCATTTAGTTCCATTTAGTTAATTTTGAACACAAACAGTTTGGAATGAATAAAAAACCAAAGAAACAAAATTGAGATGCTCCTCCTCCACCTCCCATTCCTTCTTCTCCCCTCCCCTGTCTTTTTACTCTCCTCTTTTCTCTTTTCCTCCTGTCTCCTCCCGTCCCCTCCTTTTCTCTTCCTTCCCCTCTCCTGCCCCCACTTCCCATTTCCCTTCCCTTTCCTCTTCCCCATTATACTTGCTTGCTACTAACTCATGCAGTAGTATGCAACACACTTTACTTGATTTAGAAATTAGCTCATGGAAATTTTACATTCATTGGACATGGGAGACCAAATTATGCCTCAGTTTGACTGACACATAAAGAGGTTGCATTGGTTGGAGCTCAGCAGAGTTTGGCCTGTCCTCAGACTGTCATGTACTGTGACTTCTTCAGAATTCTCAAGCATCATCGTTTAACCCCATTCGGCAACTAAGCCCCGTGCAGTCCCATGCAGCCATCTCTCACTCCCCACTTAGGATGGGGGGAGAGAATCATAAAGATGAAAGTGAGAAACTCATGGCTTGAGGTAAAGGCTGTTTAATAGGTAAAGCAAAAGCTGCACATGCAAGCAAAGCAAAACAAGGAATTCACTCACCACTTCCCATGGGCAGGCAGGTGCTCAGCCAGGAAAGCCAGGCTTCATCACGCATAGTGGTGACTTTGGAAGACAATCACCATCACTCTTACTGTCCTACCCTTCCTTCTTCTTCCCCCAGATTTATAAGCTGAGCATGATGCCATATGGTGTGGGAAATCCCTTTGGCCAGTTGGGATCTGCTGTCCTGGCTCTGTCCTCTCTCAGCTACTTGTGTACCCCCAGCCTGCTCCCTGGTGGGGTAGGATAAGGGGCAGAAAAGGCCTGCATACTGTGCAAGTGTTGCTCAGCAATAACTAAAACATCCCTGTTATCAACATTGTTTCCAGCACAAAACTAAATCATAGCCCCACACTAGCTACTATGAATAAAATTAACTCTATCCCAGACAAAACCAGCAAAACAAGTAAAGTTGGGTTGGTACTAGAATACAATGCGACCTTGTAAGAAGTGATGGTGTTGTATAGCAAGTGGCATTCTTCTCTCTGAATGATTGCTTCTGGACTCCTGCTTGGAGTTATAAATATGCAGTGGATTGCTGCAGATAAGCCACAGATTCCAATTGCACATTTAGATTTTTGAAAGTTGTAAGAGGAGAAAAGTACATTCTGCTGTTCTGACCAAATGCCTTTTACTTACATACTTTGATCACAGATTTGTGTACAGTCTATGGAAAGTTTAGTTTTATTGCTATGTTTGAGGATATTTAAGTCCTAGTTGCAAACATTAATTGCAAACATTACAGATGATCCTTTGGTAACCTGTAACAAATTGCCTCCTCCTAGTACAACACAGGTGGAAGATCATTATTCAGATTAACTAGCATATACTTTAATAGCCTCCAAATTTATCTTATAAAATACATGACATATTCATCAAAATAAAGACTGTCCTGCAAAATTTGGGACAGATGGCAGTGCAAGATGACATCTTTTCTAAATGTGTCAAAATATTCACTCAGTCAAGCAATACGATTGGTTGCACATTGTGGGTGCATTATTAAAATAACAAAAGCAGTAAAATTCACTTGCATGAACACCTGCTGCTAGAGTGACTTAATATAAGTAAGCCAAAACATATAATTAAGTAATATAAATATAATTTCTTCACTGACAAATAAGTTAACAGTGTAATGTGGCTATTGAAATTCTTAAAACCTTTTAAGTCAGTGAATTATACCTGTATTTAGATTTACAACATTTAAAACCAAAACATAGGTTTCTAAGTGACACTTAAGGAAGTATCCTTCATAACATATAACAAAATACTGTATAAGAACAGCCACACAACAGGCCTACTGTTGTCTGCTAGATGATTAGATCAGACAGTATATATTCCTGTACCACTTGAAACAAGAGAGCATAGAAGTGATTGATAAGCCCAATATCACAGACAATTCAGATTTGAGAATACAAAGCTCTATCTGCTCTCTACTGAGCATCTGACATGGGGGCAAAAACAAAGGATCTAGAAAAGAAGAGCTACAGTTTTGGGGGTTTTTTGTGGGGGGTGGTTTTCAGAATTGAAAATCTCAACTCAGCTTATGGAATCTAATACAGTTCTTGTGGCAGGAAGTCTCATAAAGGTATGAATATGATCTTTTTTTTCCAAATTATGGCAAGATCTTCAAGACCCTGTTATTTTGTTCTCTGCTTTGTTCTCAGAGAAGTCAGGCAATCCTCACCTGTTCTTAATGCAGAGTCTTGCACTCAGGACAGTGACAAGTGCTATTATTAAACTGATCAAGCGAACATGCTGTGGAGTGAAACAAGGTGTATCTGTGGAGGCCTGACCACATATGTGCTACACCACCCTCAGTCTGAAACTATACACAGGAGTGAACCAGAGACCCTGTGTTGTAGCACTTGGCAATAACCACAGGACCCCCACTTGGCCATCACTTGGTTAGCTTAGTGGCTAGCTAACTAAAATATGAACATGAAATAACTGGTCTCCTTAGGAAAAAAAAAAAAAGAAATCTGTTTAAAATGATTGGGCACAGGGCTGGTTTTTTATGGGAGAAGGGGGAACAGGAACAAAATGCTTTATTGCTTGTTGTGCAATTATACCATCAGCTCCAGGAAAACGCAGATGGGTGAATTTGGGAACAACGGGCTGGTACTGTAGAAACTACTGCTGTAAAGGGTTAACAAAGACTGCACTTGCTGTACATGACCACGGAGCACAGAGATCGGCAGTGTGAATTGTGTGATCCTCCCGAACGCACACACACACGCACACACACACACATAGGGGCACCTTCACTGCTCCGTGTGCGCAGTGCCCACCTGTCCAGCCCCCCGGTGCCCGGCCCGGCTCCGCCGGCGCCGCTTCGCGCGGGGATGTGCCGCTCCTTCGCGGGGGGCTGTGGATGGAGATGCGGTTTCTGTAGCGCTGGGCTGGCTGCGGAGAGCCATTGGCTGGCGGCTTTGTGAATTTCATTCAGTTTGGTCCAATAGCGGGAGGAGAGCGCCTGGTACAGCCTGGACCTCTCCCCCCTTCCTCTCCC